>JAZHYW010014044.1:0-410508 GCA_037355805.1 Ixodes ricinus | reverse complement strand
TTCAGTGCAACATGTTAGAGTCTCTTGTCGAGGTCTGTTACTGTAAGGAAACGTAGGAGGGCGCTCGTAGTTGTCAAGGCACAGGCTTCATTCCCAGAGGCCCAGGAGAAGCTGAATCGTAAGGGCTGTTCCTGGTGGCTGCTTAATGTCCTTTAATAATTTCTGCCGGTGGTCTTCATACTTAAATATAATTAGAACGTGTGTAATGTCTTCAATGGTTTCACACTTGGAGCAGTTGGGTGTTTCTAGCTTTCCTATAAAATAAAGGTAATAGTTTGTATAAGATACTTTTAGTTGTATTCGATGGAGTACGGCTTCACGTCGTCTCTTTAGACCGCGGGGGCTTGAAACATCAAGTATGGATTGGTATGTTTTAAAGATAAGCTGTCGTTAATGACCTTCTTCCAAAGGTGCTCTGCTTTAGATTTCCCTAAAATTGATGATCTCTGTACTGAATATCAGATTTTGAAAATGGAGCCAGCACTTGTTGGAGATATGTGAGCATGTGTAGCCATCGAATCAGAATCAGCCCGTCTTGACCATTGGCAATCATCTTCCTCTTCCAAAAGATTGCCATCCAAAAGAAAAAGCCCAAGGCCTCGTTTATCGTATTCCTTGCACCAACTGCAACGCCTCATATGTGGGGAAACCAAGAACCTTCCGAATGTCTACGCAGACACAAATATGATGTAAAAAAAGGAGGACATACAAGGTAATGCTCTAGCAGAACATGCAGAACAGAGCAACCACATCATAGACTTGGACAGCAGTTTCGTACTGGACACCGAAAGAAACTGAAAAAATGACTTTTTTTAAAGTCGTGGCACATTCAAGATACAAAACAAAGCTGAACCGGTCGATCAGTACCCTCCCAAGCCGTTACATTCACGGGCTTCGAGGTGTCACAAAAGGACGATTTAAACGGCAGCGACAAGGAGAAGAAGAGAAAGACCGGGAAACGTCGGGCTATTTAGACAGTTGGTTTGAGTACCTGCCGCTTCTTCTATATGCAGTAACCAACCCACCGAGGAGCCCCCAGCACCATCAGTCCGGGAAACTTTCCTTCCTCCGAGCGACAGCGAGTGACCTGCAACGACACATTGCAGGTCACTAGACCGGCTTGCCAAACCTCAGATCTTGGGAAAACCCGGGGTCTCTAAACATCATCCCTTTGACTCACCAGAGCTTGTCCTAAAGCACATTGTTATGGGCACAGCATGGCAGTAGAGTTCATTTCTGCAGCTAGGATGAACAACTTCCGCCCAATTGGGAAAGCTATCAGACAGAGCGGTGTTCGCACCTAAAAACTGCACTTGAGACATGTCCCCTTAGGACTCAGTCATTTCTATACAACAGACTGGGAAAGCAAACAGGTTTTTGTTTTGATCCCAAATTGCATAGCACCATCTTTCCTGCACCTTCCCAAAAAAGAAACCAAACTGAGAAAGACAGACATTTTAATTCATTTGCGAGCTTGACTTTGGTAAGAAATGCTTTAGAAACGCGGCATTTTTTTAAATGCTCCGGCAGTATCGACAGTAAAAAGAAATAAACGTATTCTAACGACCACATACCTCAGTTGCAACCATCTCGGGCTACTACCGATGTTATCAAGCCTGGTTTGATAACATTGGGGCCAACGTTACAGCACACTCGAAAAACAGTCGCTCAAGCTTCCAAACACAAAAAACGAAACACTTACGCAGCACTTACTGCATTGCGTAATAAACTTATTCTGCTTCTGCTCCTACTTGAATTTCTACTTCTAGTTCTTTTCTACTTCCACTGCAACAAAACGAGCGATTATTTAGCAGAACAAGCGATTATTTCGCAGCAAGTTTGTTTAAACGTTAGAAGAATTTTTCCTTTTTTTTTTAATTTTTTGTCTTTTTTCCTTTTGCTATTTGAAAAGCGTCCTAAATTAAAGTAGAAGCAGAATTTTATCACGCAATACAGAGTTGTTCGTGAGCGCTCTGTGAATGTGTTCTGTGTGTTTGGAAGCTGGAGCGAGTTTTTCGAAGTGCACTGTAACATCGACCAACATGAACAACCAACTCGGCCAATCTGAAGTTTTAACCACATCGGTGACCTTACAAGCAGCTCTGGGCTGCTGCCATACTCTAAGGGCTTTCCAGGAACGCTGCAAGTACCGTAAAATACCGAGCATCCGCCCATTCCACAATAAATGCCCACCCTTCCATTTTGTAACATTCACAAAATGCACAAGACATATCTTTACATATTGCTGACCTAAGAAGCGCCCATCCCCAAGTTTTACATGATTATCTCCAAATTTTGAGTGGGCGCTTGCTTGGGATTTTATGGTAGTTATTCTTCGTTAGGTTTATGTGCTTAAACATCGGAAGAGTTTATGCTTCAAGAACTACCATAGCATACCAAGCATCTGTTCATTCCATAATAAGTGCCCCCTCTCAATTTTGTAGCATTCATAAAATACACGAGAGGACATATTTTTACATATTGTTGACTCAAGAAACCCATCCCCCATTAAACGACTATACTATCTCCAAATTTTGACTGTAGTACATTGTCTGCTGCATATGCTGTCCATCTACTGGAACCTCAAAAGGCACCCAAGGCATACACGAGATGACGCAAAAACTACTGTAGTCGCACGTTCCCCACCTCATGGACATATTTGCGACAAACTTGCGCCCTCCATAAATCACAAGGACCATCTTGCCTCACAAACTTCTCTTTAGAAATAGAAAAGGTAGTGCAAGCTTTCCCACTAAATTTGTTACAATTTCACAGATTCACTCCAGCTTTATAGTCAGTTGGTTTCACTGCACTTGTGCCCTCGCGTGCCCACTCGCAGCGTGGAGCAGGTTCGTTCCGGCTGGCACTCCAAGCGTGCATGCACTGGCTGCACCGAGAGAATCGAGCGTGCGGCAAAATGCAATCCCGTCGAGGTGCGAGAGCTGGCGAGAGCACGACAGGTGTTCATCTGCTATTTGTCTACTACGAGCTGCCATTCGCGTTGAGCGGAACCAAAAAACAAAACTGGATTTTCTGCTAGAGACCGTGTCCCGCGAGAGACAGGATTCAACACAAGCTTGAATTTTGATTTTCTGCTATTTCCTGAAGGAAGCAATTGTCAACCCACACTCTAGCAAGTTTTGAGTTGTCTTGACGTACCTATTCACATAAATCAAACGACAAGTGAAAGAAAGGCTCAGCACAAATGCACTCAGCTGCGGCCGCTATAGATCTCTCTCGCGGGAGTAGGGATAAAAGGTTGTTGCCAAAACATGACCGATTGTGGATTAACGAATGGACAACGTTTGTTGATAAAGCTCTCACAATTGGCAGCTGAAAAAGCTAAACGTGGTGATTTTAACCGAGGCTCGGGTAAGATCACCATGCTTAACATTTACCTACACCAGTTATTTTGCATCCTTGTTTTTTTGTTCAAGAATGCCCTCGATCTCGCCGCATTAGGAATAAAAGTTGACCCAGCTGTATGCGAACAGGGATTGAAATCGAAAGTGCCGTGAAACGTATTGCTGGAGGTTTCAACAGACTAGTTTGAAACCATACCCTTTCAGTGATTTATGCCCCGATCAAGCTTCTGCACGGTTGGTATAAAGTCCCTTTTCTCCAGTGTAAACAATTATACAAGACGGGAAAGATTGCTCGCCTTTTGTTATTTCTTACAAGTTGTTTTTATGGCAGAAAGATTGTCTTTAAATATCTCCACATCAATCGCACTGTTTAAGGGGAGACACTACCTAGAAAAAAAAAAATTTCTGCAAAAAAAGTTGATTTTGAAAAATGACATATTTACATCCTCCAACATCTAGATAGTATTCCCAGAAAGTTTAATTAGTTTACACTGCATAGTTAATTTTTTATAAATTATTTTCTGTCCACCGAATCTAAACAAAAGGTAGGGTTTGGAGCACTTTGAATGCATTTTTCTCTATTCCACTTTTTAGTATAAATTCCATTTTAGTCAACCTACCGTTTGGTAATGGCAATGCAGGGAAAGCTCGTTCTTCACTTCACAAATATAAATATTGCAGCGACTGCACCGTCTCGCATTCCCACCTGTCATGTCAGTTTGAGGTCAGTACTCTTGCTACAACATTGATGGCGACAGCATCAGTTTGCACTCAACAAGTTCGTTCAGGCCCGGTCCTCCGTGCAGTACTATGCAAGTGCAATGAATTCTGGAAGAGAACTCGCACAGTGCGTGTGAAACAAACTCGCCATTATAGAAAATATCCCTTGCACTTTGCCAAACAGCTTTGATCATGAAGCCATTCCACTTCCCAAAGGCTGCCGTGGTTGCATTAAAATCTCTTGGCACCCCAAGCATACCTCAGGCACCACAGAGTGATGTCCAACTGAAAACGGGGAGGGCTTTGTTCCATATGCTCAAGTCGCTGGACGAGCTTGCACTTGTGTAACAGGCATCAAATATATTCTCTTGGTCCGGTCGGCGCTAAAGAAGGTTAGCACAAGTGGTCAAATTGTAGCGGCAAATACACCGAGTGGTCATTCCCACCTCTCAATCTGTTGGTGCTTTGGAAGACTATGCGGAGCGCAAGTTCGTCTGCTTCTTGCGCAGGAGTTTCGGTGACGTCAGAACGACGCCAAGCTCTGATTGCCCCGAGGTCTACCCTCTATCCTTCATTCAGAACCAATCAGAGCTCGGCATTCTGATGCCACCACAACCCCTGCAAAAGAAGCAGACAAACTTGCGCTCCGCTAGGCAGACAATTACAGTTGACAAAAGTGTCTTTTACTACGTCGTCTAGGATCCTTACTGGTTCGGCACCTTAAAAAGTGCCAATGAGAGTTAAAACAGCGACTGCAAAAGAAGGTACCGCTGCTCTCAATGAGCAAGCAAAAGCCTGAGGCGGCTACAGCAGCGATGTTCCAGAAGCGCTCTTGCCAACAGACGCTGCCTGCCGGCTCCTCCAGTGCTGCAAAGGTGGCACCCACCAAGCAATCTCGTTCCGTCGGCCCGGCAATCGCTCATTTGTGCTCATCTGTTTTAGTGCTGACTGTACCTAGTCCCTTGTTTCCTACCAATGGTAAGTTACCAGGAGTAAAATGGACCATGGCTGGAACCGTGCTTCCCATCCAAGGCACCATAATCTGATTCCCCTACGTAGCAAGAAGGAATGGTACCACAGTGGAGAAATCTTCTGTGCTTCATGCCAGAGGCAGTGAAAACTCGATGCACTGTGTTCCCTCAGTACAAGTTCTTGGTGTCTTTTGGCACGCTACCAGACCTCACATCAGAGATGCCGTAGATGAAAGGTGCCTGATGACCTTTCTGGTGCTTACAACCACCAGAGTACCTCACCACAGCTGGTATCAAGAACACCATGAACCACAGGGACCCGGTATCTTGCATGTGCTTGAAAGGCAGGCTACCAGAGATAGGGTACCAAGAGGGCTGTTGACCGCAGGTACTCGTGGTAAGCAGGGTCGTTGCCCCACCGGCGAAAGCCCTCCCGCTCCAGGACTGGCACGCCCGTGACCCTCGTGAGGAGCAGGAGGTCCACAATGGGGCAGAGCACACACAGAAACTCCGTGCGCTGCAGCACCGAGCTGGCCGACAGGTACAGCCCCAGCCAGAGCAGGATTTCTCCAAAATAGTTGGGATGCCGTGACACGCTCCACAGACCCGACGAGATGAACTTGCCCTGGGTGCGAGAACAGTACATATCAAAACACTGAAAGCTGGAACTGGAGAAAGCACCAGGCGCCTCAGAATAGTCAAGCATATTTCTCCGTGTGTCGGCTACCCGAGGGTTTTTATTTAGCAAAATATCAGCTGCTGCCATTATCTCCCAAATGCATGGTATTTCGTGTTACAGCAAAAAACCATATCCTAAAACCAGGGACATCAAAGGAACAGGGTAGATAATGGTTGCAGAAAAGGGTTACCATTGTCAGATACTCATTTGAGAAGAAACAATGCTCTAGTTCAAGTCAAGGCTGGCATACAACCTCAGTGTTCTGCAGGGAACATAAAGCTCCCTCAAAACTGCCAGGGGAGACGAGTTGGGGCAAGTTGGAGGGTGGAGAGAATATGGGAAAGAAATTATAAAAAGTGGAAAGTGCAAAGTGCACGGCAACCTTCAAGATGAAGGAGACATGAATGGATACAAAGAGCCACGAAGCTTCCTGCAGTGATCACCCCATGAGTGGCTCGCACTCACTACAGCCAGTCAATTCACCTAAGACTTTGATTGAGGAACCATAAGCAAATGTTTCTGTGCTTGATACGAGGGCCAAAATTAGAATACTATCGCGCTACTTTATTCGAACCAATATCCACAAGTTTAAAATACCCACACCTGCCTATCTAAAAGATTAGACATGGAAGCGGTGTCCGAGGCATTCGTTTTGATTCTGAGAAATGATGCAGCTTGCCTTTCAAGGCCGGTGAAAATTAAACTTTTTGATGAAATGCTATTAGTTGCTGAGCAATCTTGCACAGTCTAGCACCAATGCCACAGCAATCACACCACGGTGCTGTATCTGTCGCATTTATTCGTTTGGTTGAGTACTTCTATTTACTTGACCCTAATATATTTGACTAGAATTTCACTCAAAACGTTTTTTGAAGCCCCAAAAGAAGCAAACCAAGAAAGTCTGACTGACAAAAGGAGTAAAACTTTGGTTGGTTCATATTATTTAAAAGGTTAAAAAGCACGAACTGAGTGTCTGTCCCTGTTGTATGTGTTCCATTCACTTCACTCCTTTAACCTTTTAAATGACAAAAGGTCTTCTTGCAGCAAACTTTCCTTCAGTAACTTCCCCGCGTGAATGTCTCACCTTGCTTCTTAGCGCGTGCGTGATGCTGTGGTCCGGACTACACTATATGTATTTCAATGGGCGAAAACGCCCGGTAATTCGAACGCTTAAACGGCCGCGCCGGTTAATTCGAACATCCCACGCCGCTGAGCATGCCTTCAGGAGCGGGCTAACTCACGCGGCAGCGCCTCCAACGTCTCCAGTTCCAAATAACCATGACAACCGATCACGTGGTGACCTTGAATGCTGCAATGAGCGGTGCGGTGCTCTCTTGCACGGTGACAAACGGTGCTGCATCGCTGCTGTTCGGCGCATTTTCGGTGGGAGTGCGACAGTTTTGTTTCTTGCCTTCCACTCGCGCGTTGCTGCGGTTCGACGTGTTTTCGGTGGGCGCACGACTAAAGTTTGCTGCGCCGCTGCTCTTCGGCGCGTTTTCGGCGGAAGTGCGACAGTTCCGTTTCTTGCCTTGGACTCGCATAGTGCTGCGGTTCGGTGGAGCCCGACAGTTCCCTTTCTTGCCTTGCACTGCGCGCGACTGACGCTTGCTGCGCCGCTGCTCTGCGGCATGTTTTCAGCGGGAGTGCGACAGTTCCGTTTCTTGCCTTGGACTCGCATAGTGCTGCGGTTCGGTGGGAGCCCGACAGTTCCTTCTTGCCTTGCGCACGCACGACTGACGTTTGCTGCGCCGCTGCTCTGCGGCATGTTTTCAGCGGAAGTGCGACAGTTCCGTTTCTTGCCTTGGACTCGCATAGTGCTGCGGTTCGGTGGGAGCCCGACAGTTCCCTTTCTTGCCTTGCACACGCGCGACTGACGTTTGCTGCGCCGCTGCTCTGCGGCATGTTTTCAGCGGAAGTGCGACAGTTCCGTTTCTTGCCTTGGACTCGCATAGTGCTGCGGTTCGGTGGGAGCCCGACAGTTCCCTTTCTTGCCTTGCACACGCGCGACTGACGTTTGCTGCGCCGCTGCTCTGCGGCATGTTTTCGGCGGAAGTGCGACAGTTCCGTTTCTTGCCTTGGACTCGCATAGTGCTGCGGTTCGGTGGGAGCCCGACAGTTCCCTTTCTTGCCTTGCACACGCGCGACTGACGTTTGCTGCGCCGCTGCTCTGCGGCATGTTTTCAGCGGAAGTGCGACAGTTCCGTTTCTTGCCTTGGACTCGCATAGTGCTGCGGTTCGGTGGGAGCCCGACAGTTCCCTTTCTTGCCTTGCACACGCGCGACTGACGTTTGCTGCGCCGCTGCTCTGCGGCATGTTTTCAGCGGAAGTGCGACAGTTCCGTTTCTTGCCTTGGACTCGCATAGTGCTGCGGTTCGGTGGGAGCCCGACAGTTCCCTTTCTTGCCTTGCACACGCGCGACTGACGTTTGCTGCGCCGCTGCTCTGCGGCATGTTTTCGGCGGAAGTGCGACAGTTCCGTTTCTTGCCTTGGACTCGCATAGTGCTGCGGTTCGGTGGGAGCCCGACAGTTCCCTTTCTTGCCTTGCACACGCGCGACTGACGTTTGCTGCGCCGCTGCTCTGCGGCATGTTTTCGGCGGAAGTGCGACAGTTCCGTTTCTTGCCTTGGACTCGCATAGTGCTGCGGTTCGGTGGGAGCCCGACAGTTCCCTTTCTTGCCTTGCACACGCGCGACTGACGTTTGCTGCGCCGCTGCTCTGCGGCATGTTTTCAGCGGAAGTGCGACAGTTCCGTTTCTTGCCTTGGACTCGCATAGTGCTGCGGTTCGGTGGGAGCCCGACAGTTCCCTTTCTTGCCTTGCACTCGCGCGACTGACGTTTGCTGCGCCGCTGCTCTGCGGCATGTTTTCAGCGGAGTGCGACAGTTCCGTTTCTTGCCTTGGACTCGCATAGTGCTGCGGTTCGGTGGGAGCCCGACAGTTCCCTTTCTTGCCTTGCACGCGCGCGACTGACGTTTGCTGCGCCGCTGCTCTGCGGCATGTTTTCGGCGGAAGTGCGACAGTTCCGTTTCTTGCCTTGGACTCGCATAGTGCTGCGGTTCGGTGGAGCCCGACAGTTCCCTTTCTTGCCTTGCACTCGCGCGACTGACGTTTGCTGCGCCGCTGCTCTGCGGCATGTTTTCGGCGGGAGTGCGACAGTTCCGTTTCTTGCCTTGGACTCGCATAGTGCTGCGGTTCGGTGGGAGCCCGACAGTTCCCTTTCTTGCCTTGCACACGCGCGACTGACGTTTGCTGCGCCGCTGCTCTGCGGCATGTTTTCAGCGGAAGTGCGACAGTTCCGTTTCTTGCCTTGGACTCGCATAGTGCTGCGGTTCGGTGGGAGCCCGACAGTTCCCTTTCTTGCCTTGCACACGCGCGACTGACGTTTGCTGCGCCGCTGCTCTGCGGCATGTTTTCAGCGGGAGTGCGACAGTTCCGTTTCTTGCCTTGGACTCGCATAGTGCTGCGGTTCGGTGGGAGCCCGACAGTTCCCTTTCTTGCCTTGCACACGCGCGACTGACGTTTGCTGCGCCGCTGCTCTGCGGCATGTTTTCAGCGGAAGTGCGACAGTTCCGTTTCTTGCCTTGGACTCGCATAGTGCTGCGGTTCGGTGGGAGCCCGACAGTTCCCTTTCTTGCCTTGCACTCGCGCGACTGACGTTTGCTGCGCCGCTGCTCTGCGGCATGTTTTCAGCGGAAGTGCGACAGTTCCGTTTCTTGCCTTGGACTCGCATAGTGCTGCGGTTCGGTGGGAGCCCGACAGTTCCCTTTCTTGCCTTGCACTCGCGCGACTGACGTTTGCTGCGCCGCTGCTCTGCGGCATGTTTTCAGCGGGAGTGCGACAGTTCCGTTTCTTGCCTTGGACTCGCATAGTGCTGCGGTTCGGTGGGAGCCCGACAGTTCCCTTTCTTGCCTTGCACTCGCGCGACTGACGTTTGCTGCGCCGCTGCTCTGCGGCATGTTTTCAGCGGAAGTGCGACAGTTCCGTTTCTTGCCTTGGACTCGCATAGTGCTGCGGTTCGGTGGGAGCCCGACAGTTCCCTTTCTTGCCTTGCACTCGCGCGACTGACGTTTGCTGCGCCGCTGCTCTGCGGCATGTTTTCAGCGGAAGTGCGACAGTTCCGTTTCTTGCCTTGGACTCGCATAGTGCTGCGGTTCGGTGGGAGCCCGACAGTTCCCCTTTCTTGCCTTGCACTCGCGCGACTGACGTTTGCTGCGCCGCTGCTCTGCGGCATGTTTTCAGCGGGAGTCGCGACAGTTCCGTTTCTTGCCTTGGACTCCGCATAGTGCTGCGGTTCGGTGGGAGCCCGACAGTTCCCTTTCTTGCCTTGCACTCGCGCGACTGACGTTTGCTGCGCCGCTGCTCTGCGGCATGTTTTCAGCGGAAGTGCGACAGTTCCGTTTCTTGCCTTGGACTCGCATAGTGCTGCGGTTCGGTGGGAGCCCGACAGTTCCCTTTCTTGCCTTGCACTCGCGCGACTGACGTTTGCTGCGCCGCTGCTCTGCGGCATGTTTTCAGCGGAAGTGCGACAGTTCCGTTTCTTGCCTTGGACTCGCATAGTGCTGCGGTTCGGTGGGAGCCCGACAGTTCCGTTTCTTGCCTTGCACTCGCGCACTGCTGCGGTTCGGTGTGTTTTCGGCGGGAGCCCGACAGTTCCGTTTCTTGCCTTGCACTCGCGCGTTGCGGTAATTCGCGGTGGGCGCGCGACTGACGTTTGTTGCGCTGCTGCTCTTCGGCGTGTTTTCGGCAGGAGTGCTACAGTTCCGTTCTAACGCGGATGCCGCGTTAGAGCTTGTCTCCAAGGTCCAAGCTATCTTTGTTGATTCACGACTGAGGAACCGCACACAGGCACGCGTCACGGATTACTTCCCTTTGTGATCGGTGAAAATGAATGTCCTGGAACTCGTCACTCAGGTGTTAGCTCAGTGCACATGCGCCGCCCAACGCAGCGCTGCACGTAAGTACTCCATTTAATGAGCTTTCGTTAATTCAAACTTCGTTTAATTCGAATAAATTTTCGGTCCCCTTCGAGTTCGAATTAACGAGATTCAACTGTAAAAATAAAATGCACAATTTTTTCTTTTTTTTTTTGCTATTACGCGTTTTAAATTTTACGAGTCTCCTCCTTTCTGCCCTTCGTTGACGTACGCGGCGAAAAAATTTACGAGACTTGCAGGTTACATTTTTTAAACGTTTATTTATGAAATATATTTTCTTATAGAGGTCTCACGAATACACTACCCCGCTTCTTTAAAAATATCAAAAACATAGACCAGAAGTGGCAAAGGCAAGAACTCTTCCCTCTTCTTGCCCTCTGCCTTTGTTCAATATGGAAACTTTTGACGGCTCAACCAGCTGCAAGCAGGGTGTCGAACCGGAACCGAACCGAAAACCGGAACAGAACCGTTATTTTTAGCCGAACCGGAACTGAACCGAACCGAAATTTTCGCCGCCATCTTGGAACTGAACCGAACTGAACCGGAAAAAATATAACGGTAACCGGTTCACGATAATTTTTTTTTAATTACAAAATGAGTGTTGGAGAAGTAAAAATTGGCAGCTGCATTTCTATGTAGTGATCAAATTGTCATAAACCGAATTGCAATGTATAAGAAATCGTGGGTTTTCGTTGAGCTTTTGTATTGGCACTGCGATTTATCGTGCGTCACGTGACGTCATGGTTTCAAGGCATGCTGTCAAATAATGTCACGTCATGTGGCCCCGTGGCGTAGATTACTCACCGCGTCCAAGTCGAGTTAAATTGAGAACGTCAATTTCCCCCTCTCTTCTCCAACGTTCCGTCTGCTTCTTCCTCCCCGGCCTTCTTTTCCCCCGCCCTACCTTCTTGAGTTGCAACGGAATATAGATGTATTAGCGTTGTTGACACCGTGACGTCACATGCCATCACTAAAGCCCATTTATACAGAAAAGTAGCGACATCCTTTGAAGAATGACGCCTGCTATCTTGGGCCAAACCAGGCAGCGCTACCGTCGACGCGCGGGTGTAAAAAAGCAAAACATAAAGATAAAAGGTGTGCACGTCAGAGGAGGAGGGAAAAGCCTATGCTGTAGGAGTGCAGTGCATGCTATGAGCTCATGTCGCCAATCAAATAACGCCGACTGTGCAACGTCACGGCTTTCATTGTCTTTCTTTGAGCACATCCTTCGAGGCTGGTAGACCGTGACAGTGCGCTTTAGCCTGTGTGTATGTATTTGCGTGTCTTTCAGCCTTCGACTGCGCTCTGACTCAAGTATAGGAAGGCCGTGTGCTATCTCGGGCCAAACCAGGCGGCGCTACAGTCGACGCGCGGGTGTAAAAAAGCAAAACATAAAGATAAAAGGTGTGCACGTCAGAGGAGGAGGGAAAAGCCTATGCTGTAGGAGTGCAGTGCATGCTATGAGCTCATGTCGCCAATCAAATAACGCCGACTGTGTCTCAGTTGCATCGTCATCATCGTCAGCATCGTCATCATCGTCAGCTCAGTTGCATCGTCATCATATGTATTGTGAAACATATTTTATAATCTAGATTTCAGAATATATATGGTGAGAACGTGCCCATTTCATGGTTGTATTCACTAACTTCTCAGTACAAGAGTACAGTAGGACTTGACTTTTAATATTGCAACGCAAAGGTTTACTAATCACGCGCATTTTAGACGACCCACCAGACTGATAACCTTTAGATTCAGGCAAAATATGTGCGACTGAGGTAAAAGAAATAGATGTTGAGTCATATATGTTAATCTAGCTTTTCATGTACTGTTTCATTGAAATTAAACAATGCAATTTAGTTTTGGTACCTGAAGAAAGGAAAAGTGGATTCAACAAATGATTAAAAGCTATATAGTTACTCGTTCCACTCTTGAAAAAGTGCCTATTGCCAAACGAACGCGGAAAATATATTCTCAGTTTAGCGGTTCAAACCGGTTCGAACCGGTTCAAACCGGTTCGAACCGTTATTTTTCGGTCCCCGGAACTGAACCGGAGCTGAACCAAAATCCGTGAACCCGAACCGGAACCGAACCGATAAAAATTTCGGTTCGACACTCTGGCTGCAAGTGACCGAGGAAACCGACAGTGGCCATAAGTGACCAGGATTTCCGAGACAGGTAACCCTGAGGGAAGGTGTTTACCGGCTGCTCCGGCTATGTTTGGTGCACACTGACGCATTCCGTCTACGAGTGCAGGCGAAAACACAGCCGGGTCATTCCATGTCAAACGTCCCAGACTCGACTCCTTCCAATTTCTAAAAAAAAAAACAATTCATGGCCTTTTGCCGCAATGTTTGTAGACATGCCCTAAAATGTTTTTGGCGATAAATTCTTTTTCATTACGTGAGCGCGGTTTTAACTTTTAAAAACAGTGGGAAACTAGGCATCACTCAATAATTGATGAAAAATCAGATTTTTTATGAAACACCCAACAATATTTTTTCTTAAATTGGCATGGCTTTAGACTTACAATGTGGTTGGGCTTGTAAAGATTTGTTTAATTTAAATATTTTTTAAAAAAACTAAAAATCTTTGAAAAATTGTAGCATTTTTGTTATTTTATCAAAAATTATCTAATTGCTCCCGGGACTTAATACAACTTTTTACCGGCTGCCCTGCAGGTATATAATCTATAAAAAAATGTTTAAAACCGCTCAATTAAATATCTCGCAGTAAACAAAAATCCTGAAGTTGCCAAAAAGTGTGTTTTGACGCATAAATAGCCGTTTATTCCACCCTGAGGTGGTCCAAGTAAAAATACGAAATATGGTGGGTTTGGAAGAACAATCGATAATCTTTTGATTCTGAAAGTTTAATCAGAGTAATTTTTGTTTAAAGCGAGAAAACAATTTTTGAATTTGAGCTCTCGCGCCACAACCCAGCGTCGCTTCTAACGCCTCTTCGCCGCACAGCACGCCACCTGCGACGATAGCTGACTCGATTAGGTCCAAAGAAAGAACGAAGTTTTCTGCCACTTCCCCTTGTCCGTCTTTACGGCTGCAAGGGAAGAAACGGCGGGTATCGTGTAAAATTCGGAGGTGCCACCAGCGCGAAGCAATAACAGGCCCGTTGTGCCCTTTGAACCCCAGGGCGGCTCGAAACGCGATGCCTAATACGGTGAAAAGCGGAACTATCCAGTGATGCAAGAATTGGCCGTTTCAAAGCCGATTTAAACACAAACGAGGCGTGAGCCTCCAACTGCGCGCGTTCGTTAACAACACATCGCCTCGTCGTATGAGATTGCCCGCTCACGGGGCTTTTGTGTTGCTGTCTACATCTGTCCTGACGTCGAGGAGAGAGAGTGATTGCGATCTGTACGTAAGAAACAGCTAGCTTACTAGTGGATGCTCTTACCTGGCAGCGCTAAGCATTTGCTGATATCACGACAGCATAAGTCCACAGGAGGACACAGCCGCGCAAAACGGTCATAATAGGAAAAAGCCATAAAGCAACAAGAGTAGAAAAAAGCCTCTTCCCACCAAGATGCACCCGACAACTCGAGGTCCTGCTTTCTACCTGCGTGCACACACCGTGACACCGTCGCACGCTTTGCGGGCTCGACGGTGGCGTGCTGTGCAGAGAAGAGGCACAAGGAACAACGCCAGGTTGCGGCGCGAAAGCTGAACTTCAAAATGTTTTTTTCCTCTTTAGAACAAAAATTACTTTAATTAAACTTTCAAGAACAAAAGGAAATAAACTCTTTTGTAGAAGTCACCATGTTACGTATTTTTCTTTGGGCCACCTCAAGGCAGAATTGACAACTCTTTAAACGGCAAACCGCATTTTGCACAAATTTAGTTTTTTTTTTTTTTTCCTGCAAGATGTTTAGTTATACGGCCTGAAACCTTTTTTGTGTACAGTATACATACAGGGCTGTCAATCAGAGTATTTACAGTCGTATGCAGCAAAGCCATAGTTTGTAACGAAACTAAAAATATGCTAAAATGCTCATATATTCCTTATTTTTTAAAACTGCTTCGAGCATACCAAATTACATGACCCTGATCCTTATTACTTGGCAATCCAAATACCGTAGGGATTTTAGGCAAAAATATTTCAGTGTTCCGTAAAAAATCTTACTTTTTCATCAATTATTGAATGACTCGTAGTTCTAACCCCCTTTACTAGTTCAAACCGCCATCACCCTATGAAATTTGTTTTGTAGCGTGAGCTACACTGGCCGAGGTTGAGCAGTTTCGCGTGGCTGTCAAAGAGCCGTGCTGCGCAAGCGCGAGGAGCAGTGACGTCAGACGGCGCACAGCTGGCGTGCCAAAGCCGCCGCCGGCGCGCCTTGCCGGTCTGCGCATGCGCGAGGAGCAGTGACGTCACACGGTGCGCAGCTGGCGCGCCGGAGCTGCTGCCGCCGCGCGCTCCGCCGTTCCCGCGCGCGCCTCGCCGATCTGCGCATTTTAGAGGAGCGACGCCATAGCCGCGGCAGACGCACTGCGCCGCCGCGTGCCCAGCTGTGCGCCTCCGTTGCGCAGTAGCCAAGTCTGACGCTGCACCGGAGCCGCTTGATAGCGCCTCTCATTTTGTGCGCATAAGCTCACGCTTACGTATATCCTGGCATAGCCAAGCTAAGCCACCGCAATTTCTTCGACAAAAAATATGATAGAGGGGCAGCAGAAACGTTACGGTGAAGAGCCATCAATTTTATTTTAGGAATCGGAGGTGGCCGTGGGACCTTTGGCATGGCATGGAGAAGTCCTGGTCACTTGATGCCACCCGTCGTTTAGGCATCGCGTTTCGAGCCGCCCTCGGGTACAAAGGGCACAACGGGTTTGCTATTGCTACGCGCTGGCAGCACCTCCGATTATTACACGATACCCGCCGTTTCTTCCCTTGCAGCCGGAAAGACGGACAAGGGGAAGCGGCAGAAAACTCCGTTCTTTCTTTGGACCTAATTGTGTCAGCTATCGTCCCAGGTGGCGTGCTGTGCGGTGAAGAGACGTTAAGAAGCGACGCCAGGTTGTGGTGCGAGAGTTCAACTTCAAAAATTGTTTTCTCGCTTTAAACAAAAAATTTTTTGTTTAAAGCTTAAAAACTTTTGGCAACTTCAGGATTTTTGTTTACTGCGAGATATTTCATTGAGCGGTTTTAAACATTTTTTATAGATTATATACCTGCAGGGCAGCCGATAAAAAGTTCTATTAGGTCTCGGGAGCAACTAGATGTTTTTTAATAAAATAACAAAACGTTAAAATTTTCAAAAAAATTTTAGTTTTTTTTAAAAATATTTAAATTAAAGAAAACTTCACAAGCCCAACCACATTTTAAGTCGAAAGCTGTGCAAATTTAAGAAAAAAATAGTATTAGGTGTTTCACTAAAAAGCTGATTTTTCATCAATTGTTGAGTGATGCCTAGTTTCGCGCCGTTTTTAAAAGTTAAAACCGTGCTCACGTCATCAAAAAAAATTTTTCGCCAAAAATATTTCAGGGCATGTTTACAAACATTGCGGCAAAAGGCCATGATTTTTTTAGAAATCGGAAGGAGTCGAGTCTGGGACGTTTGACATGGAATGACCCAGCCAGAAGTACACTGCCCTGCACTTTTCTGCTCCGGTGCAGGCTGGTGCCGGTAAATCGATCGAGCCCAGTATCGACTGCTCGACCGAAAGTCAGGTGTGGGGCCATGTGTCTGACAATCGTTCCCCAACAATCGACTGCGTGAGGACGTCAAGAAACGCTCCCGTGATTGCATCGCCACATTTCCGTTTTGGGGTAGCAAGGCACAGCAAAAAGATGCCATTTCCCCGTATACAAAGCAATCCACTTATAACACTAATGATAAAACCCGAAAAGACAATCACTATAACTGATTATCATTATATCTGGACTAGAGACTGGTCGTTTCCAGATAAGAAACTCTAGAAACTGATCGTTATAAGCGGTATATTATTTTATGAGGTAATTTATAGGTGGATTATACTGTATGCCACAGACTCGAGCAAAAGCGTCAAATTTGGGTTTCTTAAATTATCTTTTTTTTTTACCGTAATTGTGCAGTTATCAATATTTATATTTTGAAAGTGAGGTTTTGGGATAATTTCCAATCGTCTCGGGACTATAAAAAAAAAAAAAAATTGTACCTCGGGTTGTGAGTGTTGAGGGTGGGTCAGTTTAAAGGGATACTTCAACGAAATTTGAAATATTCCCGTCGTGTTCAAAAATAGGTTGAATATGATCCACAATATCCTTAAATGACAATCACACGTTCGTATTTTGAGCCTGATGGCTGTATTTTTCGTTATAAATGGCCCACTCTGGCAAGCGCTCGGAGAAGGCCCAGCGGAGATCACGTGACATCCAACGCTATCGTGACGTAGGTCGTCTCGGGACGAGCAAAGCTACGGCGAGGCTGACGTCGAGAGGATGGCTCTAGTCGTTCCAGCCACCGAAGCGGCTGCTTTTGTAAGAATTTTGAGCGACGGGTTAATCTTCTATAATCTTGTAGGGGGACGATAGCGACTTCTGCGACACACAAAAGGCATTCTCCGGAAGAGGGAAGTTCCTCCTTCCCCTCTTCTCTCGTCGTGGCCGGAGGCGAGACACTCACTGTCACTATCTGTCAAGGTTCCTAGACGGGCATTACAAGCGAGGCGTTAGCGACATCCACCAGGTGCTCTTTGCTAATCGTTTAATTCGTTTTAAAATTCCTTTTCAAGACTTTTTTAACAAGATATTGGTATGTTCGATGTGATACTGCTCCTTTGAACACATATAGACCAAAAAATGAGCGCCGAAATTTCGTTGTAGTATCCCTTAAGGGTCAGCGCTTCCTCTCTACTCAAAGTGGTGTTTTCTTGCTTGAAAAGAAAGAAAAGATTTCCATTTAGGAGATATCATTTTGCCATATAGAATGAATAATGTTCGGGACAAATGGCAACATTCCAAGTGATGTAGAGAAACTGTCGACTAAGGACAACTCGAGAATGCACTCAACCGATATCCCCGGCATAAATATCAAAACAATGTCACCCAAAATATTTTTTTTAAATAATTGTTTGTTGGCAGACATTTATTGTGTTTGGTGTACTCAAATTTAGGCCTCCACAAGCATTTAATCAGATATTAAAAGGGCTCACTTCAACGCCTTTACAGGTTAAAAGATCTATGTACAACTGCACTAAATTAAATGGCCGTAGCTGTTGCATACTTAAAAAAGGTATCATTTTCAACACCTGCAAAGAGGTTCAAAGTTTAAGCAGAGAAAAATAAAGATTGAATAAGATTCTACTGCCCCACTCGCAACTGCACAGTAAAACTGTTGCCCAAATAAGAAATGCTACCAATTTCTATGGAGTAACACAAACATTGATATTCAGGAGCACAAAATTTAAATCTTATATTTTGGCTAAAAAATAATTGTCCGGTGCCCATATATACGAAGCATGGACCAGATAAACTACACATCCACAGCGTTAGTCCTCGAATATGCGCACAACGCTCGAGAAGCTAAAAAAACTATACCGGTAGTGACAGCGTATTCACTGGAGGCAGTAGGACCTTTATTTCTTTATAGGAATTCTTCAACCCCGTACGTCTATCCTCCTGCAGGTGCAGAAAGCTAATCATTGTAATTCAAACAAAAGACATTCGCAGATTCCGAATCCTGTTGCAAGTTTCAGAACTCCCTCTCCTCGACCGCAATGCGTCCACGTGTCCTCCTACGAGAAAGAAGCTTAACAGGAACAAAGAGGCGGACCTACTTCCGAGCGGCATAAATACCGCTCCGGCGATAGTAAGCTCTGCCTCCAGCTCGCGCCCGTTGCCTCTGGCTGCACAAGGGTGGGACGCAGGGTGGTCCAGGCAGAGCACCTACTGGGTTCAAACCCCTCGAACGCCCCCAAACGTCGTCACTTGTGGATCCACGCAGTGCATGCCTACCTTGCGTCTCCCAATGAGTGTGACGCTAGCACACGGCGACGCCGAGACGGAAGCGTCGACCGTTTTCTGGCTGCGCTCATCGACTTCTGCCGACGTCTTTTAGCGCGGCTCAAACAGGCCCGGAATACGGAACCCGGGGCAGCCCGGCGCCGGAACCCGTAGTGACGTAATCAGTTCCGGCGTCCGTTTACGGGAGCTGGCGCCACGGTTTGTTTTGAACGGCGCGCGGCCACGGGCCGTCGTATACGGGAGCTGACGTCACAGCGGCTCCCCAGGCAACCAATCAACGGCTGTCGTCAAGCGGGGTCGCCGCCGCTTTCGCGGGCGAGGCTAGACGCTCTGGACGAGGCAGGCGATGCCGGGCACGCTCGCGCTCCGTCTAGAGTGGCACTGGTGCCTCGTTTTCGTCACTTTGTTTCGCGATGGCGTCGTCTCGGCAGGATCCCGACTACGAAGCTCGAATTGCCTCACTTATGAACCTTTGTGTAATGAGGTACGTCACAAATGCAAAACTATCGACTGGCGTCGGCTGACTACTCTCGCGGCTGCGTGTGAGCAGTACCTGTGGAGCGTGAAGAAAAAGAAGAAGCGAAAGGCCGTCCGCGAGCTCCTGAAGTCTCGGAAAACGCCGGCGAGTATGCCACCATCGCGAGACAGATGTACGAAGACCCCAACGGCCGGGACTTCTTCGAGTGCTTCCGAATGTCACGAGCCAGGTAGGGTGTGCTGCTTTTTATTTTGGATTATTTTCATGTTATATATCAAGGGCGTTCCACGTGGGCCCGCGCGTCGCTCCGCAGGAATACTCACGTGGAGCGTGCGCTCCCGAAGTGGAACCACGTTTATATTGTCACGAATGACAAGTGATGAGGCGGTGAATAACTGAGTAAACTAAACGTTTAATCGGGCGAACTTGTGCCCAAACATAAAGAAGGAAACAAAAGATAACAGCAGAGCGTCGCGGGCGTCGAAGTCGGCGAAAGAGCAGAGTCGAACGCTGGGGCGAAACTGACTGCAGCTCGCCACGCGGAGCCCCTTTTGTACACGCGTGGGCTTCTCGAACAATCGGCGTAGAAGGTTCGCGCATAGAACATTCTAACCTCGAAAATGCAACAGAGTTCTCGAATTTACCAGAACATTACATTAGATGTCAACAAAAAGGCGTCCCCGCGGCCAGGAATCGAACCCTGGCTTTTCGCGTGGGAGGCAGGCGCTATAACCGTTAGGCCACGCGCGCGCTGCCTACTTAGCAAGGTGCGCGCGCGGCATTACTCCCCTCTTAAAAAGTGCATCGCCTCGATGCAGCACAAAACAAAACAAAATAAAAAAAGAACGATAAACAAAAGTCCTTTGGAGCACATAAAGTCCACAGTCCTATCGAGCGTAGTACGGCTTCAGGCGCACGACGTGGACGACCTCAGGTCGTGGTGGGCGGCGTGACGATGTTCGTGTTCCGTCGGGCATCACCTCGTAGTTCAGGTCCCCGAGGCGACGAGTACCTTGTACGGTCCAAAGTACCGTTTTAGCAATTTCTCACTAAGGCCGCGGCGACGGATGGGCGTCCACACCCACACCCTGTCTCCGGGCTGGAATTGGACGTCCCTGCGACGAAGGTTGTAGCGGCCGGCGTCGGCGCGTTGCTGGTCTTGGATCAGGAGTCGGGCGAGCTGGCGGACTTCTTCGGCCCGTTGAGCAACCACCTGGGCGTCGTCGCACAGGGAGCGCGTCGTCGTCGGTGACGATGCGATGCTTCGCAACGGTGGTTTGGCGCACCTTCGACGACGTCGCGAAGCAGTTGCTATATTCGGCGAGGAGGTCACTCAGCTGCCGTCGTTTCGGGCCTGGAAGCTTGGGGTCAATGTCAAGCTGCGCTGGCGGCGTAATGTCTTGCTGAGGTGGCGATGATTCTTCATCAATCGCGGCGATTTCGGCGGAGTTCCAAAGTTCCTCGACCTGGCCCACAGCGGCACCTTTTGTGAGGTGTTGCGTTTCTTGTCGGAAGTTTGTCACGAGGACAACGGTGCGCCCATCCTGAAGTTTAGTCACTCCTCTTGCGACGCCTATTCCTCTTCCCAGGAGCAATTGAAGGTTGCCTTCAAGAACAACTTCGCCGCAGGTAGCTGCATCGGTCACGACGGGTACGACAACACTTGATCGTGGCGGCAGGTTCACGTGGGCGGCAGCGACTCGGACGGTGGCTGACGCTGTTTGGGGTTTTTCTGAATTCGGAACAGGCTTGCGCAGCGTCAATCTGTTCTCACCAAGGTCGATGATGGCGCCGTATTCACACAGAAAGTCCATGCCGAGGATGACGTCTCTGGAACAGTCTTGTAGAACGACGAACTTCACAGGGCACGTCTCACCGTGGATCTCGACTCGAGCGGTGCATCTTCCGACTGGGGTAATGAGGTGTCCTCCGGCGGTTCGTATTAGAGGTCCATCCCACGGCGTCATGACTTTTCGAAGGCGGCGGGAGAGCCTCCCACTCAAGACTGAGTAGTCTGCTCCGGTGTCTACGAGTGCTGATGCGTCGTGGCCGTCGATGGCGACGTTTAGGTTGTTGGACACCGTTGCAGGGGCGTCGTTGGGATGCGTGGCGTCGAGAGAGTGGGAGCGCTCCGGCGTTCTTGGAGGCTCTTTACTTGGGTCGTCTTCGGCAACGGCACCTCCGGGCGTTGCCGCACTTAGTTTTCCCGACGAGATAGGGGGACAGGCTGTCACGGCGCGACCGACGGAAAGGCGATGCGGAACTTCGGGGGATGGAGAACGGGAACCTCGTGGTGCTGTTGGCGCTGGTGACGGAGGGCGACGGAGGTATTCCTCGATGTCTCTTGGTCGTTCTCCAAAACGAGGTCGACGGTCGTTTGGCGCGAATCCTCGCAGGCCGAGCTGGCGGTAGGGGCACCTTCGGTAAACGTGGTCAGCCTCCCCGCAGTGAAAGCACACCGGACGTCCGTCATCCGTGCGCCACACGTCGGTCTTTCGAGGTCCACGCTGCTCTTGGCGCGGAGTGTACTGCGGCGAAGAGACTTCTCGTCGGGGTGCAGCTGGGTACTGCCGGGTGACAGGAGGCTGCGGACGACGAACAACTGCGGCGTAGGTCACAGCTGGTGGTTCCGGTGCGGCGTCGGCGAGAACGTCTGGCTGGAGCGCTTGCTGGACCTCTTCTCGAACAATCTCGGCGATCGAGAGTGAAGCTGGACGTTCGGCGGCCGGTAGCAGCTTCTTCAGCTCTTCACGGACGATGTCCCGGACTATCTCGCGGATGTCCGTGTTGTTCCAGCCGGAAGACGAAAAGGCAGCGACGCCGGGACCTCGGTGATAGTGGGCGGCACGAGCTTGAAGGGCACGTTCGATGTTGGTGGCCTCCGTGATGAAGCCTTCGACGGTGGTAGGCGGGCTCCGAACAAGGCCTCCGAAGATGTTTTCTTTTACGCCGCGCATCAAGACCCGCAGCTTTTTCTCTTCGGAAGCGTTTGGGTCGGCGCGATTCATCAGGTGGAGAACGTCTTCGACGAAGCTTGTGACGCTCTCGGTCTGCCCTTGGTTTCTCGCTCGCAGGAGTTCTTCGGCACGCTGTCGTCGCTGTTGGTTGGCAAAGGTGCGTCGCAGCTCGCCCTGGAATTCTTCCCACGACGAAATCGACGCTTCGTGGTTTTCAAACCAGGTGCGTGCCGTGCCTTCCAGAGCGAAGTACACATTTTGAAGGCACTGCTCCGGTGTCCATCGGTTATGGCGGGCCACTCGTTCGTAATGTTGTAGCCAATCCTCAACGTCCTCGTGGTTCTCCCCGTGGAATGGCGTCGGAGTCCGGGGTGCAACGGGCAGGTATACGACGGCAGGAGCGGCCGGGGTCTCCGACTGGTCGGCCATCGTCGTCCTCCCTGTCTGCCTGGTCCTGGGTGGCAAGGGTCCTAATTCCGGGGGTAGGCCAAGGTTCCGGCGGCTCAATCGGATCCCGGTCTGGTCCTCGTTGGGTTCTTGGGGGCTTGGGTTCGGACTTGCACCGCGGGAACTTGGAGGGGAGCGCTGAACGGACATGCGGTACCCCGCACCTCCACCAAAATGTCACGAATGACAAGTGATGAGGCGGTGAATAACTGAGTAAACTAAACGTTTAATCGGGCGAACTTGTGCCCAAACATAAAGAAGGAAACAAAAGATAACAGCAGAGCGTCGCGGGCGTCGAAGTCGGCGAAAGAGCAGAGTCGAACGCTGGGGCGAAACTGACTGCCGCTCGCCACGCGGAGCCCCTTTTGTACACGCGTGGGCTTCTCGAACAATCGGCGTAGAAGGTTCGCGCATAGAACATTCTAACCTCGAACATGCAACAGAGTTCTCGAATTTACCAGAACATTACATTAGATGTCAACAAAAGGCGTCCCCGCGGCCAGGAATCGAACCCTGGCTTTTCGCGTGGGAGGCAGGCGCTATAACCGTTAGGCCACGCGCGCGCTGCCTACTTAGCAAGGTGCGCGCGCGGCAATATAATGTTTAACGCGGCAGGATCACAAGAGAAGCTTTCGTAACAGTCACACGCTTGTCAGATTTTACTGCGTCTGTGCTATAAAAAAATAGCAATGGCATGCACATGTGCAGCTGATACGACAAACTCTTTCTGTTTACTATGTTGTGCTCCATTGAGTGCATGTATGACGGAAGCCCGTTGTGCTTCCTTGTCCTTTGTGCTTGCTAGGATGTGTGCTTACAAGCTGCTTGTGAGTGAATTCTGCACGAAAGCTCGCACTGCAGAACCCAGGGATCTTGGGTTCAATCCCCACCCCTGCCCGTTTCGATCTGGATGAGCATCGTAACAGCAGACATTCGTGTTTTACTACTGCGTGACGGGTGTTAAAGATTCTAGGCTAGTGATCGTACAGTACTGCCTAAAAACTCATCTACAGCGCGTACCGGTGTCGTTCACCATTTTAACCTTTTAAGTGCATCCCACTGCCTTTCCGGTCTCTTTGCAGCCAGCAAGCCAACCACTGCCTGCCTCTACAAACAGCCTTTCTAAAGGCCACTCATATTTGCATTGAAGATGCCGTTTCATCGGGTTGCAACCACCTCCCATATCTCCGAAACCATGTGAATAAAGTATTAAAAGCAGTATCGAGGTCTTTCGCTTGTCCTGGTCCTTGTGGTCGCTATGATACCTGTCGTAGATCCAGGGGTACCGCTGAACTAGCTGAATTAATTTATAGGTTTTTTCAGGTACGTCAAACGCAGCGGCAACTTCAGCCCTCTTCGCGGCAGCGGCACTCTTTGCAGCTTGAGCAGCTTCCTCGCGTCGGAGACGGGCAAGAAGTTCACCGTCGCAGCCATCCTCGCAAGCAAGCACGGAGCATCTAAGGCATTGGCACGCGGAACCGCGTGAACGCCGGTGGCAAGGAGGGCGGAGGAGGGAAGCGCGCCGCGCTGATTGGCCGCGGAGAAAATACGGAAACCTACGTCACGACCCGGGAAGGAGAAAGTTGAAAATTTTTCAACTCTTGACACGGATGCCGGAAGCCGTAATTACGTCACCGCCCGTACGGAGGGAGCGCTGACGTCACTACGGGTTCCGGCGCCCGGGCTGGCCCGGGTTCCGTATTCCGGGCCTGTTTGAACCGGACTTGGGTGGGTTAAAACTGGGCAGCCAGAGCTGGAACTGACCTCATTGGCGGGGTCGCTGTGGAAGGTGGCCATCTGGTGGTCCGCCAGGAACTCGAAGCCGAAGCCCACCGCCCAGAGGCACCAGCCAGCAAAATCCCGGATCCCGAGGGGAACGCTGCGCCGGCTGGTGTTGAGCAGCAGCGTTGGGAGCAGCGTCACAACCACACGGGCGGCTGCACAAAGGATGCAGCACGTAAAGGGCTGTGAGCACAGACGGCATCTTCCAGAATGTGGGGGCGATTGAAAACACTGTCTGGCTTAGACCTTCCATCGAATGCAAGGAAGGTGCTGCAGCGCTTGACCAGATTTTGAACGAGCAGCACTTTTTAGTAAAATTTAGCGAAGGTACTTTTCTGGTAAATCTAGCGCGGAAATTGTGACGTCATGTGACACTGACTTCGTGTTGCACTGTGACATCACAGTGTCATATAACATCACATGTTACTGTGGAGTCACATAACTGTGACATCACGTGACACCGTAACATCATGTGACACTGCAACGTGATGCGACTCTGCAGTGTCACATAACACTGACAATGCATCAGTGTCATAGGACATCACATGTGGTTGCGAAGCCACACGACACTGTGATATCATGTGACACCATGCCGTCAAGCGGCGAAACCAACATGAGCAAAAAACGTCCGTGGAGGGTTTTCATATAGCTACCCTTTTAAAACTTCCAATACGAGTATAGATGCCCCCACAAAAAGGGAGAAAAATTGACTCCTAGCTCGGGGCATCATAAAAAGATGAGCGCGAAAGACAAGGGAGGAGAGGACAAGCACTACCGTAAAATACCGAGCATCCGCACATTCCCTACTAAGTGCCCATCCCAAAATTCTGCAACATCTGAAAAAATATGCACAGTAGATGTAAAATTAATGACATAACAAGCGCTCATTCCCCAATTTTCGCGATTGTCTTCTATATTTAGAGTGGGCGCTTGCTCAGTATTTTACGGTACTTTCAACTGACGTTTCGATGAAAAGATAAAGGAAGAAAAGAACGAAGATAAATTTATAGAGAAAAATATTCTAAAAAAGAATGAAAATGATTGAGAAGGGAAACTCAGTTAATAAAAAAAGTTAATAAAAAAAAATTCAAAAATAATAAAGAAAAAAAAACGCTAATATTTTTATGATGTTCAACCAACCAGGCCACCAACTTATTTTGTTAGCTAGTGGTAGCTTGGGATCTGAGCAGCTGGGCCTGTCACTGCGACGCCGTAAAGCTCCTGGACGGTACTGTTTCACGAGCATGTTGCGACAAGCAGAGCCAGGCAGTGATCAACTCCCTTCGCGACCCCCTCATTTACCTCTCAGCGGAACAGAACAACCTTTGCCCGTTCCTTCTTTGAACGGTTTCGTCAAATGTCTCTAGCTACGAGGATTGCGGATTTCTTTTTCTTAAAGCATTCTTTCCGATATATTTGAAAGAGGTACAACCTGGTTTATCTCAGATAAATGTGTCGTGATAGGTAGCTGGCATAGAAAGACATTGAGCTCGGTTTCACTTCATCATGGTCAGTCTTGTCCCACCAGACTGGCTGATGCAGTGTCCTTTTTCCCAACAGATCTTTCTCTCCTGCATTCTCACTCTTGACCATGTAGAAATCCTCGTTAAGTCTTCCACAGATATTACGACACAACTTGACACCTCCTTCTGTCGGTGCTCTGTACGGCCGCGGCAGTGCTGCTTCCGCAACCCGAGCTGGGCTCCTCCCTCATTGTCAGTGAGTAGGCGCACAACATCTCTCTGCTGCAAGGGTGGCAGATGGAGATGCAGCCTCCTGTTTTGGACATGCAGCTCCGAGGAGGTGGGCACAGACAGGTCTCCGATAGACCACTCCTGAAATATATGGAGCCTCCAGAGTCTGCTCCACTCTTTACTACGATCCCATGTACGGCACATCAAAGATCAGCCAAAAATGAAAGACAAAGGTCATGTTGGTTCTTTTGGGATTTCAGAATGCAAAGAAGGCAAATGGAAAGCAAACCAGAGTATGTGATCAGCTCGTTTTGTGTTTCTTTTATTTTTTCTGCGTTCCGAATCTCCAGTGATAAAGAATCAATTGTGCCGCTTTCGGCAGATAGAAGTGTCCGTGTTGCCTCGAGCGTACATCGGAACATCCTCTCAATTCCCTCGCTGTGAACTGCAATGCGGGTAACCACGAGGTCTCCCGGGATCTTCCGTGAAGGTCTAGCGGACCCCTCAGCTTCCATCCCGTCGGAAGTGCTGACGGACATAGCCCATCTTCCAAAGGGGCTGTTCTGGAAACCCTTCGACAATCTGCTGTTTCCCAGCCTCGGACGGGAATCGTTCATCTCCTTGAAACAGGACCGGAAACTTTGGCCGGCGTGAGGCACCAGCAGAGCCGAGCCTTTTCGGTTAGGAAAAATGTGAAAAGTTCTTGTTTACCTCGCGTTCGCAGAGGCATCGTGCCAAAGTGTTAAAGGAGACTTCCACCATAGCTGGTCGGCTGCATGGTACACGGGCGTAACATATCCTTTGAACTACTTCACAAACAGAGAACACAGAAGTGCGTTGGCTTGCAAACCAGACATTATGGCTTGTCACCTGCACGACACTAATCTCTAAGATCCGAGAGTCGTCGTCTAGCACTCCACCTCGTAAGTTTTGGTGCTCCTCCCATTGAACATTTTTCTTCTGCCAGCAGCAAGCGGTGACAGGGATTTCTCTTTTGCAAATTCCGCAGGTTTTCGTGGTTGTCCCGGGCATTTTCTTTTTGCTCATGAGCAGTGTTGCAAAAAAATGTGTCGACGAGGTTACCTGTACTTCTCACCATGCAGTTGTTTGCTTCTTTGCTCCTTTGCTCACCCAGATGCTTTTTCCGAGTGTTGCTTGGCACCGAGTTTGGCTGCCTTGCAGATCAGTGCACGGTGTAAGGTATATGTGGGTCTGGACACCGTGCGTGTTGCAGCTGCCGGAGAAAGTCCTCTCCTAGCCTTGGTTGGCAGCAGCAGCACCAGATGACTCTTGAATAAGCAAGCATCTCGTGCTAGACTGTCGTGGGCCCGCTTTTCAATGCTTCCCTATGGGGCTTGTTTTTAAAGGAGTTTTCTGGGTGTGTTGCATCAAACTTGGACCTTACACTAAGTGTGTAGTTTAGACACAGGTTGGTCGTGCTTCAACGCAGCTAGAGCAGTTGTTGAAACAGAGATCTCTAGATGATGATCAAGCCAGAGTCTGTCGAGGTAAGATCATGCCCAGGTGCTATTTTTTGTTTTCCTCGCCGTCTGGCTGGCGGCACGGGGTACTCGGGCGCTAGGACTTGTTTGCGTTATTCGCTATACTGATCACCAAACGTTTCCACCTTCCTCCTTCCTGCAGTCCTAAACAAGCCGGTTCCTAACCATAGTAGCACGTCTAGGCCCTCGGCTGGAACCACTACCAAAAGCCTTCCTGCTGACGTTGAGCTCGAAACAGGAGTCGCTCAAACGTCTCGCTTTAGAGTGCTCTTCAAATTTCTGTACGACGAGATCTTTTTCTTGGCAGCTGTGAGGGGAGATCTGTTGTAGACTGCTTCTGGTTCACCAATGTGCAGGAAGCCTCATTCATATCTACAGTTGCCGCTTCGATCGCCCCCAATGCATTGCCAAAATTTCTTCTGATTCTCGGCCACATTCTTGGAGAGAACAAGGTGCTTGGATGCAGGCACATTGAGGCGAGATGTGCACGCAATCATTTTTTGTTTTTATATTTAGACGTTTTCAAGGGGTTCTGTGGGGTTTTGAACAACAAAGTCCTGTTTTCAGGGGAAGTCTGGGAAAGAGGGACCACAGATGCTTTATACCGAAGTTGGAAAAAGCCACAAACTGAGTGGTGATGTTCAGCAACGGGATGTGCACAAAACAAGGTTGTCGGAAAGTTTGGTGTGCAGCCCAATTGGCAATGAGGCAGGTGTGTTTAAGAGGCACAATACTCCAAAACTCACTGCCATTAAAGCACCACATGCCGGCCACTCAGCAATCAGCCACCAGCTAACCCGGGTAGGTTGGGACCAAGAATTTTAAAAGCAGTTGTGACTCAATAATACCACCAAAACTGGGCGTGTCGGGGACACCATGCATGCTGACGTAGTGGGAAGGTATAGTGCTGCAAGACACAAGACAAACACACTGCCCAAGTGTAAGGCTGGTCAAACCCTCAAGGTCTGGGGAGATTGCTCGCAAACTTTCCGCCGGCTGCGCATCTTTCGAATGGGTTTCTCCTTCATGTACCGGCAAGCCTCCTCTGGGCCGGGTTTCAGCAGAGGCGCCAGAGTGGCGAGGGCCCACTGCACAGCAGACCCTATGGCTCTCGTCGAAGCAGCCGGAGTCAAAGGACGGATATGAATGTCCACTATTCATCTGCTTGCGTCGCGTGCCTCTGTCCAAGGTTTGAAACGATTGGCCAACTCCTGACTGAGGGCATGCAAGGAGGTTGGTGCCCTCTCAAAGCCTAGGCAAGAGAGGGTGATTTTTGGCTGGGATCTTGACCCTGTCCACCAGGAATCCTCTACTTTTTACATAGATATCAGATGTGTACATTGTTTGTAGTGTTTGTGCTTTGCACTGTACAATCACGAAGCTAGAGTCGCACTCCTTCAAGTCGGCACTGAAAAAAAACTCGTCAACCATCGGCCTGCACAACACCGCGGGTCAACAAGATAGGAACCATTTTTACTGCAGGTATCTACACTTGGCTTCAGTGATGTTGATCGAATTTACCGCATATAATTTTACTGTCCATACTCTAGCCAAGTAACAACTTGGAGAACACTTGCAGCTTTTTCTTTCCAACATCTTTTTCACTCTGTATACTTCTTAGCAGTGTTGGGAGAAGTACAGTCATGCAGAAGGTAATAGCTCGAAGCGAGCGAGCGTTAGTTTTCTGAGGAGTGCTCTCCTGGCGGTCCAAGTGAAGCAGACTGGGGGAGCCCATTAACACAAAGAAACTGCTGTTATCATCCCCCGTCTCCTCAGCGCGGTCTGATTGAAAGGGAGAAAACGCTTGCTCGCTTGGAGCTATTTAGTTTCTGCGTGACTGTACATGTAAAGAGATTTTGAAGTAAAGTACAAAGTAAATTAAAGGTTATGTACTTTAAGTAAAGTGGTAAGTACACCAGGTGCAATGTACTTGAAGTAAAATACTGTAAACACAATGCATTTTCAAAGTAAAGTATAAGTACTTTTTGACACAATATTTCCTGATGCCCGTTTATAGTGTATTTTCAACCGGTATGCATTGTCCAAGGAATAATCGGGGGTGCATCAGTTATTTTCGGAAATGACTGCGAATATTAAATAAAGTCAAGTAGCCACAGAGTAAACTATTGTACACAATCAGCTTATAAGGCACTTATTAATATTGGTCTTCTAGCCGCCATTAATTCATTCAGACAAAGGACCAGATGAGCGATACATCCTCTTCCGTTTCTGGTGAGTGGAAATTTCCCAGCTTCAGAGTTGACAAAGCGTCATTTTATGATACAAATTTAACAAACCAAAACTTGAGAATGTACTTTCAAGTCGGGAGTTGTACTTTCCTTGAAAAGCACCAGAAAAAATACTTTAAATAAAGTACAAATATATAATTAAAAAATGTACTTCAAGTAAAGTACAAGTTTCCTAAACCTACTTGAAGTAGTAAAGTTACAATGTACCCAGGCGAAAATTTCTAACTGGGACCAGTTGGCACCTCAACTGGTTTCAACTGGGACTAACTGGTCCCAACTGGGAATCAACTGGGACTAACTGGTCCCAACTGGGAATCAACTGGGACCAATAGGAGTCCAACTGGGACCAGCTGAGGGGTCAACTGGTTTGAACCATTCCCAGTTGGGAGTCAACTGGTTTGACTCCCAGTTGGGAATGGAGTGAACTGGGACCAGTTAGGGAAGTAACTGGTTGGAGCGATTCCCAGTCGGACTTCAAATGGTTTTCCCGTTCCCAGTTCACACGGGGCAACAATTTTGACAAGTTGGGGGTGTATTGACCTTTGCTAATGAAGAAAACTAAAAACACTTACATCTTTAGATTTATACAAATAGGGAAATTTTTAATTAATAGGTACATTTATATTTTATAAAAATAATAATAAAATTTTAATTAACTAAATAATTTCTTTTAATTGGAAAATATAATTAGTGACATAAATGTGTTTACCTAATGAACATTTAGTGCATTATTAAAATGTATTAAAACATTTATTTAAATACCTACAGTATTTTTTTCTTTTCTTTTTAATAAATAAATTTATCTTTTGGCCAATCAGAGCAAGCCGGCCGCCGTGGCACGCGGGTGCGGATTAGTGGTACGCGCTGTCGACAGATGGCGCTGCCTATGACGACGACGCGCGTAGAAGACGCGACGCGGTAGAGAAGGGTCGCCATCACCGAAGTTGGCGTCGTTATGAAAATGTCAAAACTACAGCTGCGCTTCTTTGGACCCAACTGTACACACACCATGGCGGCAGCGGTGAACTTCGAGGATGGAAAGATGCGGTTCAGCGATCGGAGGGCACCCAGGAAAGACCGGACGGAAGAGAAAACCGCCGCGGAGAGCACAATGGCGAAAATGGCGGGAGGTCTACCTCGAAAATGTTCGACTGTTGTGACAGAGGCAATTGGAAATGTTGGATTGCAAGGTGGGAGCGCTACCGCATCCTGTCAGGACTTCAGCTGCGCAAGGCGGGAACAAGGGTGAGCACCTTTCTTCACGCGATGGGGAGAGAAGCTGAGGACGTCTTCACTAAAAGACGCCAGCGGCCGATCTTCCTTCATCTCACGAATACTACCTCTGAAAAAGCGACTCAGTCGTCGCAAGCAAGTGGCTAAACCCGGAGCGTGTACGTCACCGAACCTATTATTTAGTTTTATTCTCCAAGTTTTTGACAATAAAGACTTGTCAACCTTCCATTTTGTGCCGTGTTTCATTGTCGCTGGAGTTGGCACCAGCGGTAACTGGGACCAACTCCAACTGGGACCAGTTGTAACTGGGACCAATTCCAGCTGGGACCAACTCCAACTGGGACCAGTTGGACAACTCCAACTGGGACCAGTTGCAACTGGGAATTGTTCCATAAACCAGTTGCAACTGGGACCAACTGGTCCCAGTTGAAAATTTTCGCCTGGGTACTTAAAGTACTTCCAAACGCTGCTTCTTAGTTGTTTCATGCATACTTTTAATGCTTTCACATATTACTGTTATCACTGAATTTCCTTTTACTTTTGAAAGAAACACAATTTTAGGCAACGTCGTTATGGAGTACAAAGACTAGCAATTGGACAGATGCGTGAAATTGTTAAAGTGACTTCTTTGCAAGGAACTTGCCTTGAAGCGTCCACCAGAGAAAATATTTCCGTCGCCGTGGTGGCGGCAGGCTTTCTTGATGCCAATTTTTCCCGCGGCAGAAGCTTGCGCGTGAACAGGTAGAGGCCCAGCCTGGAAACAGTTAAAAGAACATCTGTGACGATAGTGCAGACACTGCCCCAGGGTTTTCGAGTAGGGCTGCCAGGGAGCAGAGGTTCCCAATGTGCCCACTGTGCTCAGAAAGGTTTGCAAGCTTACGAGCGTTTCATTTCGACACCAGCCAGGAGGCTAGCTGTCCTGAACGGTGGCTCAGGACAGCCAGAGGCTTCTCTAGGCAACAGGTTCAACAACTCTAAGAAACAGCTGCCGATGTTCAGGTGGGGCCCACGTGGGTCCCACACGAGCAATGTAGGTTGGGGCAGCCCCTATAAAATGCACGTTGGTCTCTAGATGGGAACAGCGTGGGCATGCCCAGCTTGGACTGCGCGTGCATTGTCTCAACTTTGGCTACGGCAATACCCTCGTGAGCCATGCAGGGGCAGCACATATGAGAGTTGGCTCTGCAGGAGCAAAGCACGGCATGCTTTTGCTCTCCGATGCGGCTAGGTGTGGCCACTCTAGGCCTAACCGCCGAGCCAGGTCTTTGGGCACGTTGGTCCTAGATGGGAACAGCGTGGGCATGCCCAGCTTGGACTGCGTGTGCATTGTCTCAACTTTGGCTACGGCAATACCCTCGTAAGCCATGCAGGGGCAGCACATATGGAGAGTTGGCTCTGCAGGAGCAAGGCACGGCATGCTTTGCTCTCCGATGCGGCTAGGTGTGGCCACTCTAGGCCTAACCGCCGAGCCAGGTCTTTGGGCACGTTGGTCCTAGATGGGAACAGCGTGGGCATGCCCCCAGCTTGGACTGCGCGTGCATTGTCTCAACTTTGGCTACGGCAATACCCTCGTAGCAGCCATGCAGGGGCAGCACATATGAGAGTTGGCTCTGCAGGAGCAAAGCACGGCATGCTTTGCTCTCCGATGCGGCTAGGTGTGGCCACTCTAGGCCTAACCGCCGAGCCAGGTCTTTGGGCACGTTGGTCCTAGATGGGAACAGCGTGGGCATGCCCAGCTTGGACTGCGTGTGCATTGTCTCAACTTTGGCTACGGCAATACCCTCGTGAGCCATGCAGGGGCAGCACATATGAGAGTTGGCTCTGCAGGAGCAAAGCACGGCATGCTTTGCTCTCCGATGCGGCTAGGTGTGGCCACTCTAGGCCTAACCGCCGAGCCAGGTCTTTGGGCACGTTGGTCCTAGATGGGAACAGCGTGGGCATGCCCAGCTTGGACTGCGTGTGCATTGTCTCAACTTTGGCTACGGCAATACCCTCGTGAGCCATGCAGGGGCAGCACATATGAGAGTTGGCTCTGCAGGAGCAAAGCACGGCATGCTTTGCTCTCCGATGCGGCTAGGTGTGGCCACTCTAGGCCTAACCGCCGAGCCAGGTCTTTGGGCACGTTGGTCCTAGATGGGAACAGCGTGGGCATGCCCAGCTTGGACTGCGTGTGCATTGTCTCAACTTTGGCTACGGCAATACCCTCGTGAGCCATGCAGGGGCAGCACATATGAGAGTTGGCTCTGCAGGAGCAAAGCACGGCATGCTTTGCTCTCCGATGCGGCTAGGTGTGGCCACTCTAGGCCTAACCGCCGAGCCAGGTCTTTGGGCACGTTGGTCCTAGATGGGAACAGCGTGGGCATGCCCAGCTTGGACTGCGTGTGCATTGTCTCAACTTTGGCTACGGCAATACCCTCGTGAGCCATGCAGGGGCAGCACATATGAGAGTTGGCTCTGCAGGAGCAAAGCACGGCATGCTTTGCTCTCCGATGCGGCTAGGTGTGGCCACTCTAGGCCTAACCGCCGAGCCAGGTCTTTGGGCACGTTGGTCCTAGATGGGAACAGCGTGGGCATGCCCAGCTTGGACTGCGTGTGCATTGTCTCAACTTTGGCTACGGCAATACCCTCGTGAGCCATGCAGGGGCAGCACATATGAGAGTTGGCTCTGCAGGAGCAAAGCACGGCATGCTTTGCTCTCCGATGCGGCTAGGTGTGGCCACTCTAGGCCTAACCGCCGAGCCAGGTCTTTGGGCACGTTGGTCCTAGATGGGAACAGCGTGGGCATGCCCAGCTTGGACTGCGTGTGCATTGTCTCAACTTTGGCTACGGCAATACCCTCGTGAGCCATGCAGGGGCAGCACATATGAGAGTTGGCTCTGCAGGAGCAAAGCACGGCATGCTTTGCTCTCCGATGCGGCTAGGTGTGGCCACTCTAGGCCTAACCGCCGAGCCAGGTCTTTGGGCACGTTGGTCCTAGATGGGAACAGCGTGGGCATGCCCAGCTTGGACTGCGTGTGCATTGTCTCAACTTTGGCTACGGCAATACCCTCGTGAGCCATGCAGGGGCAGCACATATGAGAGTTGGCTCTGCAGGAGCAAAGCACGGCATGCTTTGCTCTCCGATGCGGCTAGGTGTGGCCACTCTAGGCCTAACCGCCGAGCCAGGTCTTTGGGCACGTTGGTCCTAGATGGGAACAGCGTGGGCATGCCCAGCTTGGACTGCGTGTGCATTGTCTCAACTTTGGCTACGGCAATACCCTCTGAGCCATGCAGGGGCAGCACATATGAGAGTTGGCTCTGCAGGAGCAAGGCACGGCATGCTTTGCTCTCCGATGCGGCTAGGTGTGGCCACTCTAGGCCTAACCGCCGAGCCAAGTCTTTGGGCACAGATTTTCAATATACGTGCCGATAGAAATTATGATTTGTCGGTGTCAGCCGTGTTCGGTGATGGTGCAACTTGTGAGCCCTAGAAGGGCCACCCCTCTTTTTAAAACCAGCCAAAACTGCGGGAAGTTCGAAGCGAAGCTCCCCGAACTCAAAGAAGTAGTAGTAGTCCGCCATAGAGCTTGATCGTCCTACAAACTTGCTTGTCACGGGAACTGATATCATGCGTGCAGACCGTGGACAAAAAGGCAGGAATTTGTTACACATTCTCATGTCACGGCAACGAATACCGCAGATTGTGGACACAGCAGAATCGCATTTCATGATACAATATACACTTGGGAACAAGTAGCGTGTTGAGGGAATCGATACCGCACACGCAGATTGCTGACAGAAATGCGGGAATCTGCTACACACTCGCATGTTGCACGCAGATTGCGGACAAAAATGCAGGAGCCCACTATGGACTTGCCTGTCAGACGTACCGATACCGCAGATTGCGCGGTTGATGCGATTCCCGTCAAACATCATGTGACGTCCGACGAGAATCGGGGGTGGGCATTGTTTCGGAATTTTTATGCTACAAATACTTAGCCAGAAAAACGGGATGGGCGATCTCTCGGAGGAGGGCGTCTTGACGGAATTTTACGGTATAGGGCTAAATTTCAAGGGAGAGACTCATATGCCGTATGCTATAGTGAGGGTGAGACACTAGAGCATTTGGCTTTGAAGTGGCTTTGCCCTGCCCTCCCTGAAGGAGAAACAGATATTTATTTATTTAACAATACCGCCAGCTGCCCGATCAGCGGCCAAGGCAAGAGTGAACAGCGCCTTGCAGACTACGTTGAATCCCCTCAGACCCCGAAATGAAGAAATAAAGGGTAAAAAATAGAAGGGGGACCACCTTTGGGAATGCAACAGCAAACCATTTTATAAATTAGTACAAAAATTAGTATAAAAAATTTGAGTACAAACGAGATCTGACCTGAGAGCCCAGATGACGACCATCCAGGTCTGGATCTGCTGCCGTAGCGTGTAGCTGCTCCCCCAGTGGTAGCTTAGCAGTACCAGCAAGATGAACGTGAAGGAGCCTGAACAGCCGCAACATTGGGGCACAAAGTGAGCGTTGCCAGTCGCCTCAAAGACCCCCAGCTCCGTTGTGCCTTCGAGTCACACGCGAGTTGCCACTTAAAGTTGCAGCGAAAAAAAGCTCCAACTTGAAGTTATGCATTGTCCATTTCCCTTCTAAATTTAGCGGGGAGACTGAATTGGTGTTCGGGTCGTGACGGGAATTTTCTCGCTAAATTCATTGGGGAAACTGGTGTACGGGTCATGCAACGTCGGGGGCACGGACGGACGTAATTTTGGAATTAGGGGTTTCGCTAATTCAATGCTTTAAAATGGAGCCCTAGCCGGGCATCCACACTGAAGGCTGGTTACAGTGATCTCGACTGGTTCCTTGAGCTGCACCGAGAAAGAACCCAGGCACAGAAAAAGCCTTTTTCATAGGGGAACTGTGGCCCAAATCATAATGCCATTCAAAGCCTTCGGGAGAAAAAGACAGCCCACCCAATTTCGCTTGACCAGCGATTATTTAAGGGTCCCTATCGTTTCGTCCAAACTTGTTTCCTGGAATTACGTTTCCTGGACAACTTTTCATGGGCACACGTTTTGTCCACGCAAACGTTTCATCGACACTTGTTTTGCGAGTGACGATGAACCTAACCTAACCTAACCTACCTGACCACCCGTACACGCCGCTTAGCAACAACAATCTCATGCAGATTACAAAAAAAAAAAATGTTGATGTTGATGATGTTGATGAAACGATTTGTCGATGAAACGCGTTGTTTGGTGAACTGATTATCACTAATTATTTAGGTGCCTTCAGTTTTCGTGCGCAACTTTTGTTTTTACTTTGCCCCATGTGATTGCACTCTGTGTATGCTGCTCTACTGACATATAAACATGATAAACCAGCGTACAAAAAGTACAACAAGTACTTTTTGAAGTACACATGTAGTACCAACCAGCTCAACTCACTACTTTACTACTGCTCTACTGACAGCGTGGGCTCATCTACAACTCCGCTTAGCTCATTGCTGAATCAGCGCCACTTCCTAGAAATGGCAATAGAGTCGAGGCTCAACATAAACTTAAGATGACAGGCCAAGATTAGGTTCGACTGAACCAGATTAGGCCTGAATTGGGTTCGATTTTGATTAATTAGATAACTTCTTACAGGTTTCGTTTTAGGATACTGTTTACCTACGACCTATCATAGATGCCACTGGGAAAAAGAGCACATATTACCTCGCGCGTGCACGGTGAAACAACGATGGTTTTTCCTAAGGAGAACAGGAAATCGGCTAACTCTCCAAAACGACGAAAGCAAGGGAAGTTCGGCTAGTGCTACATCTGACAGGAAGGCAAGATAATTAGCAACTCCGAGAGCTGCCTTTACGACTTGACGTATCCATGACATGAAAACGAAACGTCGCACTCTAACGGTTTTCGATACCGCTAAACTTTTTGCTTTCGCCCCCACAGTCGCGTTTCCAACTGGCACCCACCTACGATGTCGAAGAGGAGTTCAGTCTTGAGCACGGCCGAGATGACGAAGAAACCCCACTGAATCCCGATATTGATGAGCGCACAGCTGATGAGGACGTTGTTGCGCATCTGGACACTTTGAGGCAGCGCCGCCGATTGCTGCCGCCCGATTACATTCACGAAAAGCTCCCGTTCACCACAAGTTATGCAGCACTACCAGGCACTACAACCAGCTACAACACCTACAACTTCGATAGAAAACTCCGAACGTAAGGTTAGTGACGTCGGCCCAAACTAAAGTTTATCCTATGGTTTATCATACAGTTTGTAGAAAGCCTCTGGTCTGGTAGTCGCAAACCACGTGATCGAGAGCCGTGTGTCAATAAAAATATATTGTACAGTAGAACTAAAGTCATAACATATTATTCGCATGATCTAAAATATATTGACAACCAAGCAATTTAAAATGAGCGAAAGTTTCTCAAATAATTATTTAAACTCGTAAAAGCGCCCTTTCATCGCGGATGGGGCAAATTTTTTTGTTACTTTTTGTTTGCTTTTGTAACCGATCACACTGGGATCGCTGGGATCCATGAGATCTTGATTGAGATGATTGAGATCATACCTACTACTACAGTGGACATACGCGCGCGAAAACTTCGCCAGAATCTCTACCACCTCTACCACCAACCGCCAGGATCGCGGCATCCGACAGCATGACACTCCGGCTTCTCTGACGTCAGTTACTGCCACTTCGGGACCACTTTTGATGTATTCTAAATACACCAGGGTGGTCCAGGCACCACACTACTAAATCTAATGGTAACTTTGAAAAGCTGGCAAGTTGTGATTCATAGCCGGGTGATGGTGATCGCAGAAAGACCAAGAAAGTGTGTTCATCTCCCGGTCTCCCTATAGACTGCTGGTTGCTGTGGGAAGAAAAGAACTGGGGCCTCTTCAACGATGGCTGTGTCGGTCCCGTGTCCCGATCGTGTCATCGGTATGTTGGTCGATCGATCATTCCAAGTTGATGGAAAAGTTGGATTCCCTATTTGCCACGTTTGAACTCGATCGCCACGGACGTGTTCGCGGAGTAGAGGTCCGTACGCGCACTCTGGGCCTAAAAATCTAGCTCCAAACCGTATCCTAGGCGGAAAACGCGCATTGCCTTCGTAGATGAGCTGTGAGTCAGCGCTGCTACTGCCACTTTCCGTATCGCGACATCACCTTGATGGTTAAATTACGCCACACGTCGCTTTGCTGCTCTTTTGAGCGGTCATAAGATGTACTGTCGAAGCGTGATCCTTTTTGTTTTCTCGCTTGGCGAAAAAAAAAAAAGTGAAAAAGAATTTTTATTTTTTTTTATTTGATTTTTTATTTGATTGAACAATATTCCGGGTGTCGATATGCAGACGTCAAACGCTGTTACCTACAGACAATTCCAAATTACCCCAATAGTTTTTAATTTACGACGGTTTAATTTAGTACCAAATTGGGCGATAAACAATGTGTTTGCTTCTTTCGTAAGCACCGAGACACTCAGAAGACCAGGGGTCGAATGCCAGCAGCAGTGACAGCAGGTTCGTTCAATTTACTTGCACCTCCTGCACCGGCACAGAAAAATGTAGGGCAGTGTAGTATTGAGATACAACCGGACGTACACCCCCTATACTTTCCCGCACAGGCGCAGGTAAATTGAACGAGCCTAATGTAGGCAACTGCTGTTTAAGTATGGCCCCTGTAACGCGACTGGTGTGTTTACTGCGTCCAAAAAAGTGCTTCCTCGATTTACGCCCCATGACGTCCCAGAAGTGTCATGCTGTCGCCGGTCGCTATCCTGACGGTGTCTCAGCAGCAATGGTTGATGACGCCTGTTCCGCTACAGGCTGCTCTCCAGTGTGATAGTCCACAACTTCGGCAGCCAGAAGTTGGGACGAGGTGACGACAGCTACAAATGCATTCGCTTCTGCTTTTCGCCAGGATCGCAACATCCGACACCATAACACTCTGGCTTTTGTGACGTCTGAGAGCCGCGGCACCCCAGAAAGGCAAATCACCCATACCTTGAAGGCCTGCGGCGCCGCTTCTAATGATTATGAAATGGTTTTGTACAAATGAATTGTGTGGATGATGACGATGAAGAGGGTGAAGAGCGGTGGTCTTCGCTGGGCCGCCATGGGCTACTGACTTCTAGCAGGCCAGCGTCGAGCGTTTGGCGAGGGCTCCCTGCGTGCCCAGCTTGCAGACAAGCTTGCCGAATTTCCGGTGACGCAGGGAGTCCAGCATCTCCTGGGGTTGGTGCCGGTGTTGGCCGGGCGGCGGTCTTTGCTAAAGCGGGCCTTGATGTCTCCCAGCTTGCGGTCGAGCTTCTAACTGAGCAGCTTGAGCACTCTGTCGATCAAAGACGGGGTGTGTGCCACTGGTCCGGCTGGCTCCCTGACGATGGATGCCCAGCTGACTTCCTCTTCTGCTTGGGAGTGCGGAACCACACTTCAGATGCCCCACTTTTGATGTATTGGCGGGATAGGACACTAAACGCACCAGTCAAAGACGCGCTCCAGGCCTCATAGTTTAAAGGGTACTCACACAAGGGATGCTTTTCAGGGAGGGACGTGCGTGATTGCAGTAATAGACGGAACCAGCAGGACTCCTTCCTCGACATTCACCCAAACGGATTGGATCGGATTCTGTCGGCTAAACCCTTTGTAGCAGGTGATCACAGCTTAAAACTGGACCCAGCCATATAAACTTAAAAAAACAACTCCAAACCCCGGTATTCTTCCTGCCTTCCCTAGAGTTTTGACCCACCAGTCCTCTGGATTGTCCGCCACCACCTTGGGTTGGCCTAGTCGGTTGTTGACGCTACTCCGTTGCATACTGGCCGTACTTGCTGCGCCGGTCTCTTTCCTCGCAGCCCCAGCGCAGTAGCATAGTCTTGCATCTTGAGTAGCATTGGCAGTTGAAGTGCCTGGCATTCTATCACAATGTGCATGTCCGTTTCCTTCTTCTGATCACACAGTATGCAGGTCGTACCCAGTCCCACCATGAACTTGGCCGAACTTAAAGCCGCGTCCCACTAGAGCGACAAACAGCAGCAAGCGACAACGACACACGACAATGAGCGACAAATGACACCGGCAGACCGCCTGTTTGTCGGAGTCCGCCATCCCACCTGGTGGACATGACGCAGAACACGGGGACAAGAAAACTTGTTTCCTAGCTGGGCTGGAGTTGTCAACAAAGCACTCCAAAATACACAAACAAACAGAGACTGGCGACACGGTTTTCGTGTTTTGCTCTTTGGGCGTAACACGCACCGACAAACATGGTGAATGTGGAGACAATTGCTTTAATAAATAAAGCTTCCGCTAGTCCTTATTTGCCTTTGACGACTTTCCGCAAACAGTCGTGACAATTGACACCAAACTCTTTACGAACTAGAATTCCCGAATCGTTTCTTTTTCGGGTCATTCGGGGCATTCTAGGTGTGCACCTCGAAATTTCATGTTGATTTTGAGGATGTTTCTAACTTTATATCCAAATGATCGAGGGCAGGCATTTTTTGGGGGACATACGGCATCCTGATTATCACAGAATGTGATGACAAGTCTCTCGTTTGCCGAAATGGCTTGCTGGATGGTCGTGTCCTACATCGTGGTGAGTGGTCTTACTTGGACAGTCCTCGAACTCCGGTGTATCCATCTTGATGCAGGGGCGTAGGCCTCGGCGTCTTGAAGCACCATCTCGTGCATCGGGTTTTCGCGAGCAAAACCAGCCACAGCAAATTCTCTTTCGCAACGCGACCGCCAGCAAACAAGCCATGACCACTACGAGCAATCGAGGGACGGGAACTGCAGAAACGATCGGTGGCTGCTAAGGTCTTCTCTGAAGCTCGAGCGGCGGAGCGAGCCTTGGGAGGAAGGGTAGAAGGGTGAGGAGGATAAGTTTGTCTCCAAGAGATGTTCCTCGATGGGACTGCTTGCGGCGCTTCAAGTCCAACGGCAAACAAGAACTTGTCCGTCGTCGATCATTTGTCGGCATTTGTCACAGGTGTTGATCATTACAGTGGGACAGCATCAACGACACAAAACTTTGTGGTGTCGCCTGGCAACAATCGGTGTTTATTGCTCTAGTGGGACGACGCCATTAAGACCCAACTTCGTGCTTCGCATAAAAGTCCTCTGCCCCTCGAGTATTCAAAAAAATCTTTGCGAGTGATGGTCTTCTTTTCACACTGCACACTGCAAGGGACGACCGTGCTCCAGCCGCGGCGACCAATCTGGCCGTTTCAACGTCCGCCACGCAATCTCGTTTTCGCATGCCCGCTTCCTCGTACAGCAGCACATGGGGTACCTGGAAACACTCCCTAAGTTGGCGCACCCTTTTCACCCGTCGGGTGTTGATCGACGCTTCGGCAACGTGTATAACCGCCACTCGTAATATAGCTTGCTGGTGGCCTCGTTCTCTTCAAAACAAGACCCAAGCCGTATATTGCGAGTGTTTGGCCAGTTTATGACCTCGCCGCCGTTAACGCCTCCCTCCCGAGTGAGCCAATCAGCCCACTGCGCAGACTGAGAGGTGTGAGCGCATGCGCGTCAACTCCCGGCTGCTCCCAGCTGAGCGGGGAGGGCCGCCATTTTCATTCATTCGCCCAATAGAATGCATGGGATCGGCATCTAAATTTTGTTTTTTTCCTTTTATATCGCTGGCTCTGGCAAGAAAATGATATACTGTTATTCCTCCGTGGGTTAAAAAGCTAACCAATGAAGTTTTCTCGACGTCTGACCGCAAACGTTTATTCAGGCAAAAAATAAGTCGGCCCGTAGCAGACGACGTATAAATTCAACAGTGCTCTGTACGGAAAGCGTGTTACTTCAAAATGGCAGTCATCTCTTTGCTCCCTCCTTCCTCTCTCGCTCCTTCGGCACTCTCCTCCCTCTCGTCCACTTTTCCCCTCTCCTGCGCCTTCGTCGCCACACCCACTGGCCAGACTGCCCCAATATACGACTCTGAACAATACCACGCCATGCCTCCCTGCACATACTCGCCCGTTGTGTTTCTGTGTCCCAACCATAAGGGGGCCCACCTCTCCTTGCTTCGTCTCCAGGTGTTCCCACGTATGCACCGACATGCACAGCACTGCGTTTATGGAAGTCAGACCTGGAACCGCGACCATCTTCTAGTGTTCGCACAGTAGTCGCTCCAATCTTCGTAAAATCCCCAAACATGCCTCCACAAACAACTGTGTCATAAACTGCGTTTTTTTTTTTTTTTGAGTCGACTATGTTTAGTATTGCTTTTAAAATAATATTACGTGTAGAACCTTTCATTGCCTTCCACATTGTGCAAAGTTTGTGTCTTAATCATGTACGAGTAATGAGAAATAAATTATGAAACAAAGAAGGTTTTTACTTTTTGTTCAATTTCAGCACGCTGTAAAAAAAAAAACATTAAAATTTTCTTTTTCACGTTGCATTCTTTTTACATTTATTTTTTAGCCAGCATACATTCCCTTAGAGGTATATGCACTAGTTTTAAGTTTTAAGCCTCTAAATATGCTAAAAAAGAGCAAATGACGATGGTGGGTTTATGGGTTATATTGACGATTGTCGTATGTGGCGTTTTTGAATCGCTCTCAATCTCAAAGTATTCAAAAGAGAGCTATATTTTTTTATTGTGATATATATGCAAGTAGATAAAACAACATTCCAACTACTATTTACTATTCGTCGCTCCAATCTTTGTAAAAATCCCCAAACATGCCTCCGCAAACAATTGTGACCTAAACTGGGGATTTTTTTTCTTGAGTGGACTATGTTTAGTATTGCTTTTAAAATAATACCATGTGTAGAACCTTTCATTGCCTTCCACATTATGCAAAGTTTGTGTCTTAATCATGTATGAGTACTGAGAAATAAATTATGGAACAAAGAAGGTTTTCACTTTCTGTTCAATGTCAGCACGCTGTAAAAAAAATTTAATTAGAAAAAGAAACCAGTTGTTTGCAGAGTAAAATAAAAACGTAAACAAATATAAGAGTGACAAAAATAAATAAAAATTATTCTGTTGTGTTAGCAACATGAATTTTGCATTTAAAATTAAAATTTCACATTTAAAAATTTAGGCTTTTAATATGAAGTGTATTTTACTCTAATGTTTTACAATATTATACTTTGACATTTCTAACATAGTAGAGATTATGTAGTGCATGGGGTTTAGGCTTGAGGCCTCTCCAATCATGGCACCGGCGAAAATTGTCTGAAAACCCCGCTTTCGGAAGTTGCGATTTTATATTGTTTAGACGTTTGGAATTGCAAACTTGTTATACATCTAACGACATCAATGTCTTTTATACGATTATTTATTAAACTCCCTTAGATTCTTATAATAAAGAATAAAATATACAGCTATAAGCCATAAACCCACCATTGGCATTTGCTATTTTTTAGCATATTTAGAGGCTTAAAACTCAAAACTTGTGCTTATACCTCTAACATTCCGTTAGAGGTATAAGCACAAGTTTTGAGTTTTAAGCCTCTAAATATGCTGGCTAAAAAAAATGTAAAAAAACGTAACGCAAAAAACTTTTTTTTGTTCATCACCAATCAGATAACATGCTCTTCAATTAGTTTTACTCATCAAGATGTCATGTATCCTCTGCGTTCACATTTCCAAGCATCACTGTCTGTACCATACATACAAACTAAGTATGGTACGTTCACCTTCATTTACATTGCTACTAAAACGTGGAACTCCCTACCACACAGTCTAACTACCATGTCATCATTCTATATCTTTAAACAAGCCATACGAGCACACATACTAAAGTCTAAGCTCGTTATAACAGACCTTGGTTTTGACCAAGGTTTTCGTCTGTTGTAGAAGGAGTATGTTGTATGCAGATATGAAGTGGAGTCAATGGCGCATAGAGGAAAACCAACCGAACTTCACAAATCGGTATGTTATATCCAAATGTCTGTTGTAACCAGGTCTGTTATAATGAGCTTAGACTGTATCTGCATGATTCATCAACAATTTCTATGTGTCCCCCCCGATTCATTCTTCTCTCCTACGCACACTTTTCACACAATCCCACACACGCACAAACACACACTGATATTTTCCTTTTTTCCTCGACTTTCTAGCTTTTCTTCTCTCTCTTTTCAGTTGGCTTTATATTTTGATTATGTACATACCACAATCATGTTTCGTTTTTTTTTTCTTCTTTTTTTCTCTTTTTTATATAATGGTGCCAACTTGATCGCTCACTAACCCTTTATTACCAAGGGGTCTCTTCAACAGTTTTCTTTGAAAACTTTGGGACCCCGTCTGAATAAGGGTAACTATCTAACATCTTGTTTACAAATAAAAACACATTTTGACTTGACTTGAAATGATGAGGACAGGAAATTTCAAAAACGGTGTATGTGAAACGAGAGGTATGTGACTCGGAAGAAGAGCGATACGGAGATATGTACAGTCCTTTGGGGCACGTCCATCGTGTCGATGCTGGTGTCCGGGTATGGCGACGGCGACCTGCCTGATTGTCGTACCCACAGGCCGCCTGCCCGGAATTGTGCCTCGGCAGGCCGTTACGTCCAGTGCCCGTCTTGCGCCCCTTCTGAAATTTCCTCTTCCTTCTTTTTAACCAACTTCTTTCGAGTTTGTGATTGATTGGCACCCCAAAATCCACATTGTCACATATTAACACCTCCCCCAAAAAGACACAAATAATCCGAGTTTTTCATAATTATGAGACAAAAATGCGTTGCCCAGTTGGTCTTGCAAAACCTCTATCTCCGTTGAATGATATACATTTGTTTAAATGAAGGCTTCTGTTCTTTAAGGTGCAGTCCCGGACGATGCAAGCTTTGTGGCAGAGCGCCGTGGGACCCTGGCCAGCGCTGTGCACACGCCCGACGCCTGCGAATGGTTTCATGCCAGTGCAGATCGGGCGTCTGCCGAGAAGTTGCTACAGGGATTGGGCAAGTGCATCCCTGACCCTCCAAAGTCTTGGAAAAAGCCATGTCTTAAAACGCTTGTTTTAGGGGCGAAGCTCCTTAGGGTCTAGCCTTGTCCGTCCGTCTGTCCGGCGTCCGTGCTCACATCGATTGCCGTCCCATCTGTCTTCTTAAAAAAAGAAAAATGTTTGCGCAGTCGACAGGATTCGAACCTGTGCGGGGAGACCCCAATGGATTTCTAGTCCATCGCCCTAACCACTCGGCCACGACTGCAGGACGAGTAGAGGGCTCTGAGATGTGGTAGTAACTCAAGAGCTGGGAATGTCATGGATGAAACGTTGCATGTAGCTGCTCAACGTCTATACAGGAGAGGGCGCTGCGGTCAAATGCGTATATAATTGCGTTAAACTTTGCATGCATTGGCTCAACGGTTATAGACGAGAGAGTGCTGCGGTCAAATGCTCAAATGCGTGTATAACCATGTTCCATACCACACATTCTCTTTCTGACATGGACCGTTGACTTAAGCGGTGGTGATGCGTTCCCACGGCTTCTAGCGGATCCAAGCTGATCTGCTAGAAGAACCACTGGCTCTGCATTTCACCGACCATAAAGCAGTAATAATGAAGTCGAAACGCAACCCGGAACTCAGCACTACCTATGAGCAATAAAAAAAATCAGCATCATCAGCACTACCTATGAACAAAATCAGTATCATCAGCACCACCAGAGCTTCGCCCTAATAAACATCATTCACCACGTGGAGATGCGGTAATTTTTTTTATCTATAACTTGTATAGAACATACATTGTAATTACTACACTCAGAAAGTGTGTATTAATTTAGTTACATCAATCCAAAGTTCCATATCCAGGCTGTTGACAAGCAAGTTTAGAAAAGCTTTTCGTTTTTTGTTTTCAGAATTAACGTTTTTGGCACGACACAAGGTTTACCTTTTTAGAATAGAATACCTCTTAAACAGAGAGTTCAACGAGACTAAGATTTCCAGAAAATGCTTGATACAAGATTTTCTAATTGAGATAAACTTTATTGACTAATTATTATGATAGAATGGAAAGGTGGGCTAGTTGGTGCATTGTGCGAAAATAAAAGTGCCAGAGAACGGGACAAGAAAGGCGAGACAAACAAAGCGCTTTGCTAATCTCGTCTTTCTTGTTCCGTTCCCTTTGCTAACTGTTACCAGTGCAAATTGTTTTACATATACAATGCTGCTGAAATTATAAAAAGGGCTTGGTTGCACGACCTGTTGTTTGTAAAACATGCAGCTTTAAGACATTGTTTTTTATGGGGGTATTATAAACAAAAGTGGGACAGAAATACCTATGTTATAAATTAGAAATTATCTGGAATTCTATCAGCTTTAAAACAATTGGTTTTTGTTTGTGCACAACAAATTACAATTTCTGTGAGAATGTAACATAAATTGGACGAGAAATGACAGAAATGTGAACCGTATTGGACACGTCACAAAATGAACTTCCCTGGAAAAATGTTTCTATGCAATATTTACTTTGCGAAACTGATCTGACCGATTCCAAAACATACATCTATTTCGAGGTCGACATATCCAAATGGAATAATGGTTGTTTTGTGACATACACGCCCTGATCAAGCACCTAAAAAAGCTTTTTGGAGTTACTTTGGAAGCTATTCGGAACCACGCTTCTGTTTTGAGATGGATGTCCGAGCTAGAAGCTTTTTGGAATTGCTCCTATCTAAAGATATGTCTGACCACCTAAATATTGCTCTAAAAATTGTTTGTATGTTAGAGGGAGGCAGACGAGAGCATGAGAAGCTGGACTCCTGGCGAGTGACATTGTCGGTCGTCGCTATTCCGGTAGTCGGAAGTTTGGTCAAAATGTAAGGGCAAGCATCGCCGTCAGCTTTCGCGGAGCGGGAGAGCGACAAAAGGAGCGTCCGTGCCCCTGTCGGGACTGTGGCAGGCAACGGTGTGACCCAAAGTGGTCCTCAGGTGGCAACAAATGCCGTCGCAGGAAACGCTGTTGGATGCTGCATTCTGGCAGTTGAAGTACCGTGATACCGGCAGGATAGACAACATTCTACGACGTCATGGGGGGATTCTATTTAGTCAATCCATCGTTGTGCGGGTTTGCGGAATAAAGGGAGAACGGTCGTTGCAGGAGCGGATGAGGCAGGGTTGTTCCTGGTGCGCCCGAGCAGCTCTTCGCCTGGGGACTTTGCCCTGAGCGTCCTGCATCGGGGCGATGTGCTGCACCTGCAGGTCCACCGGCACCGCGAGGACGCCTTCTTCAGCGTGGATGGCGGCCCTGTCGTGCACGGTAACCGAGGCTTTCTGACCCGTTATTTTTGTCAGAACGTCTTACCAACACAGCGAGAGAGGTCCCGCGTCCTCTGGTGTGCTTGTCCTTAGTACCCCTTCATCCAGCATTCCATGTCGGCTTTTGGGTTTCAGCAGAACAACTTGAGATTTGCAAACCAAGCGCGGGTGTCAGTGGCGTCCGATGTGAAGTAGTGGGTGATCACAATTCCAGCCTGCGTTGGGTCTCACTTGGACACGGTGCACGGTTCGTAGCTTACAGTCAATTTGTTTTTCTAGTCTGTTAGAAGATGACGTATGCCGTTTTCTCGTTTTATTTTTGTGCGCAAATGTTGCTTCGTGGAAGACGCCACGAAGCATCTACCACGAAGCGAGAATTCAAGAATGACGCTTCGTGGCTCACATTAGCAAGCGCACCGTCTATGAATCCTATCTTGGCTCGCTCCACAAGATTAAGGTCTTGCAGTGTCCATAATCGGTTCCCAGGGAGGGACTCCTCCTTCGTCTGCGTGTGGCTCGGACGGCCGTTGCAAAAGTCATGCAGGAAAGCCAAGTAGCGGGGAGCCCGAAAATTTGTTGCTCAGATACGGTGAGATGCAGCCTCGTAAAGGTGGCACCTTGCATGCTGGCAGACGCAGAACGGTTTGTTTTTATTGCCCATTGGGCGGGGGCACGAATGCACACCGGTGTGGCGCCCTTTTTTTCACACATGGCAGCGGGGGAAGGAGAACTTGTCGCACCCCTTGTTGCAGTACATCTGCACACTTGGCCAACAAATGTCTAAAACCCATTAGTTACTTGGAGTTTTCTGAGAAACGTTTTTGTTTTTACAGGTTCTCTACCTTGCACCGCTATTTGCGCATCTATCGGTTTTACTCGGAAATCGTAGTTGAGCAAAGTAACCGAGTACCGGGGGAAAGAGGAACCGGGTAGGACATTCTTATAACTTAACCCAGCCTGAAATATTTGGCTAGAAATATTTTTTTCTAAGTAAAGCTTGCACGCAAGTAATAATAAAATCTTTGGAGATGTCTCCTCTGCATTCTAATCCAGTGTGCATTGTATGCCATGCAATGAGGCAAACGAAATTTAATATTTTTACTGCGAGCCATTTGGGCAGGGCGTCGTCCTTTCTCGTCGCCCGTCGGGTTCCGGTCGTCGTCGGCCGTGCAGCAAGGCTCTTACGACAGTCTTGGTCGTCGCAGGTCTCGAGGAACTGGTGGCCCAGAGCAGTTGCCCCGAAGGAGCGCCCTGGGGTTGCCCCTTGGGTCGCCCCTGCCCCGGCGGCGGTCCCCCGCCCCCCGACACGAGACGCCACGGTCGCACCAACCTTCTGCACCGTGCCATCAGGCAGGGTGGGTGCTGTTTTCCTCGTGGCTCCTCTCACGGAGAAAGTGTCCTTAGAAGTCACCTTCTGCTTTGACCACAAACAGCAATAGCGAACGTCATTTTGGGGCTGGCGTATAACCTTCCGAAATTTCTTGCTTTTTCCGACATACGTGGCAATTTATGCAAGGAATCTTGTAGACAACACAGGAGTACAGACAGCGGCTGTCTGATTGGAACCGAAACCATGCCACTCCGCTCCGGGGCCAACTGGTTCCCAGTGTGCAATCCGCGCAGTTTTGCATGAAGGGATTTTTGGGCACTAGCATTTTTCGTCGGTTATTTTGTCACACATGCTCGTCACCGTTACAGTGGACTCGCGATAATTCAAACACGAATATTACAAACTTCCGGTTAAATCGAACGAATTTAAAAATTTTGGTTGTCTCGCTATGTTTGCAATGCATTTATAAGCTGCCTAATTCAAGCAGCGTTCTCGCTTAATTCCAGGGTGTCGGACCAGAGCCGAACCAAACCGAAAATTAGAACCGAACCATTATTTTTAGTTAAACCGGAACTGAACCGAACCTAAATCTTCGCTGCCATCTTGGAACTGGACCGTAAAAAAATAAAATGGTAAACGATTCACGGTAATTTTTCTCTCTTTTGTTAGTATTAGAAAATTAATATTTGGGAATAAAAAATTGACAGCTGTATTTTTATGTATTGATCAAATCGTCATATACAGAATTGTAATGTATGTAAAATTGTGGGTTTTAGTGGCACTTTTGTATTAGCTAGCAGGTGCACGAGCGTAAGGGATTTTACCTACAGTCTAAGCTCGTTACAACAGGTACAACAGACATTTGGATGTTCGGTTGGTTTTCCTCTCTATACCACTGACTCCACTTCATATCTGCATACAACATACTCCTTTTACAAAAGACCGAAATCTTGGTCAAAATCAAGGTCTGTTATAACGAGCTTAGACTGTATCTGCTTTACCTGGCACGCCGCCGTGTGTGCACCAATTTAAGTGGGAAGAAATTACTAGAATTATTATTATTATTAACGTACCCCAAGAAATTATTATTTCTCGGGGTACGTTGTGCACGAACATATTGCACACTGACAAAAAAAAAACACCGAGACATCAAACTCAACAACGAGAACAGCACGCAGCATATTCAAATCACAGGATTAAACGTTGCGCGCACGGTATAGTCCGACACATCGATTGCCGAATGGGGCGATGGGGTGCCCGCGCGAAGGCTAACTGGGCGGGGCAAGCTAGTGCTCAGTCAGCTCAATGCGCTAGCAGCTGGTTTGGCTGGTTCCACCGCTGGGAGGCGGGCGTGTCGTGTTTTTCTTACTTGTTGTTCTTGCACATGTGAAACATTTTTTTTCTTTATTTTTCATCTTTCTCGAAAGAATCACTATGATTTACGAAGCGAAACTCATTATTTAGCCTCCATAAAGAAAATTCCGACGGCTCTTGCCGACACTCCTAGTCACAAAATGGTTACCGGTGATGTCACTGGTCGCGGGTTTTCAACGCACTGTGTCGGCACCGGACGTTGAGCTGTTTTTGCTAGATCAAATTAAAATACGCCTAAGCATTCCTTATGAGTTGTGAATGCGAAAGCACACAAGCCGCTCGTTCGCTCTCTTTTCGTCTGCTGCATACTTTTCGTTGCCGTTCGGCGCGTGTGCTCCCTTGGTGACCTTGGACGCTCCGTGCTGATGGACACACAGCGTCATGGGGTGAGCGGTCGTGGAAATTGACGAGCGCAGCGGCCAATGGGAGCCCCGTCAACGCGCGCCAGCCAATGGAACCGAAGGAAACTATCTGCCGTTTTCGCGCTTCAGACTGATGACGTCAGCTCGCTCCACGAGACAGTTAATGCTTTCGCATCAATATGATGCGCTAATATTTCGTGGCTACTACTGGTTCTCTGGGTAGCCCGATTCACTAATAAGGTAATAAAATAAATAAGTATGAAGCTGAAATATCATTAGAGGGCCCCTTTAAGATAATATAGGCGGTTATTAATATCTATTCTGCGTAAATGCAACTCCAGCGCACAAAATCAATAAAAATGGATTCGCTCACTGCAAACAGCAGCATGCAAAAGGAAGCAAAAATGCGGTAGTTCGCACGATTCTGGGAATTAGGTTACGACGAACTCTGTGAACAGCGCGCTTGATTTGCAATGACTGCTTTTTTTAATCCCACGCGTCAAAATAATTTTTGGCACATTGATTGCTGCCTTTGTATAGACGGTGAGTTCTCTAACTGGGTTGTTCCTGATTCTGGGTTTCCCCTGGGGGAGGGAGTGCCCGGGTTCTTTGGATCTGCTGGAGGGGAGGCCCCTGATTTCCCCTTCTACACTCGGGAAAGAGGGGGACAACTCCCCGTGTCGGCATATCTGAGGCATGCATCGCTGCGTAACCCCGAATCACACGTGCACGCAAAGTCCGTAGGCTTGCCAACAGCTTTATTGCAATGTAGGAAGTGTGGATAAACGACGCGGTCGTTCCCAAGGGGCGCGTGACCGTTGGGAGTGGCAGAGACCCTTTCCAAACGCAGGGGACCTGGTGGTGGTGAGGGAGCTCCTGCGGGTCGGCTATGCCACGGAGGCCAAGGACGAGGACGGGCGCACGGCCGTCCACCTGGCATGCCTTGGGGGACACGCAGCCCTGCTGGCCGGCCTGCTCGCCACTGGCGCCGCCCCTCGGGACCGGACGCATCTGGACGCCACCCGCTACACGTAGGTCGGCCTCAGGTCCCATTTTGTTCGTCTCCAGCTTGTGCAGCTCTCCAGCTTGGCAGTCCAGGGAAGCTTTGGCAGCCAGCAATTGGAACAACCACACTCGACTTTAAAAGCATCAAATGCTTTCGAGCGAAACCTCAAAATCCGTAAAATTTTGTTTGTCCGTCCTGCGTGCATTTCACGCTAAATTTAGCAGGGGAAGTTGACGTTACGTGGCCGATTCAGTTACTCCGTCGCTCATATATGGCGGTAGCTGTCCAGAGTATTGTGTCGCCATTTCTTTGCTGGTGGACACGATCCGGGGGAACTAGCCCTTAGCAGCTGTGCTATAAAAATTTGCGTAGCTTTCCTAAATCTTCTTTTCCCAAGCCCGCTACAGATCAGTTATCAAGTTTTCCAAAAAAAAACCGCGCCGCCCCTTCCCCCCCCCCCAGGTGAAAATCCTGGGTGCGCCAATGTGCGGGTACATTAGAATAGGAGGGAGCAGGATGTGCCTAACCAACTTGGCTATGTGGCATAATGTGGATGTCACGCGTGCCTGCCAGGTTGCCGGAGCAGCGAGCCCCTTAGAGGTCCCAATAGGACTTTGGAGGTTTTGTTGGGACTACTTTGGATGGTGGGAACGTTGGAGACTCCGTGCGTGACGTGACCGTCCCCACTTGCAGTATGCCTGTGAGCAGGGGGACCCTGACCTAGCCCTGCAGCTGCTCCAAGCTGGGGCCAGCCCCCAGGCTCGGGACACGGACAACGGCTGGGTGCCACTGCACGTGGCTGCCGCCAGGGGGCACCTAGACCTGGTCGAGGTAAGGAGATGCCCCCAATGAGCTGCTCTTCACTAGAGGTTTTACGCTCTAGATCAAATGGCCATCTATGACATTCTCAAAGGGTTTTCGAGAAAGAAACACCTGACACATGGCACCACCGTAAGAGATCCCAAAAGGGATGCAGTCGCGAGTGTCTGGGAGGTTGTCCTAATGTGTCCGTCGGAACACAGTAGCATCGCCTATTGGTTTTTATAGTTTCTTGTACTACCGATGATAAAAAAGAAAAGTCGAAATATGCGCCTAGGTGGGTGCTCACATTGTTGTTGAGGCCAGGGAGAGGTGTACGCATGCGCTTACCAGAAGTCCATCGCATTCTTACGGGAAGCCGGGTTTCGTGAGCGCCCCAAGCGCTCGTCGCGGAGCTCTAAGGAGCGTGCCAGAGTTGCCGAAACAAAGAAAGGATGGGGCAAGGAATGAGGCCACCCTTTAAAAAACGAGAGCCGCCAGAACCTTTTGGGAACAATGGTGACAGTTGGAAAACACGGGACAGGAAGGCTGAGACTGGACGTCCATTGTGTTCCTTATGAAATGCAGTTCTGCTATAGGCTGGATGGATGGAAATGCAACTGCAAACTGGTTACTGTCTCTATGTCATAAAAAGGCAGTGTGCGAAAAACGGACTGAGAATATAGAACAAAACGGGACAAGTGTTCTGCCGGCTTCCGTATTTCCTTCTTTGTCCTTTGCACACTCTTTTGCCTTTTTTTACAAGAAAGCAGCTTGCCCATTTTGACACTTTGACTGTACATCCTGAAAAACTACTGAGCAAACTTCAAATAAAGGCAGTGCCAAAACCGTCATTTCAATTTTCGCACGCTTTCCAGTGTCATGAGGCCACTGGCTGGCGGACTTGTGCATTGTTCGGGCAGCCTATAAAATGGACTACCGTAAAATCCCGTAAGGGCGCCCTCCCCGAGAGATCGCCCATCCCGTTTTTCTGACTAAATATTTGTGACATAAAAATTCCGATACATCGCCCACCCCTGATCCCCGTTGGACGTCAAGCGATGTCCGACGGGAATCGCGCATCAACGGCGCGATCGGCGGTACCGGTGTGTCCGAGACGAGAGTTCATAGCGCATTCCCGCGTTTTTGTCTGCGATCTGCGCGCGATATTAGCTCGCGTAACACGCTAGTTGTTCCAGCATGTATATTGCATCGTGAAATGCGAATCTGCTGCGTTCGCAATTTGCGGTATCCGTTCCCGAGTTCGCAGCGGATTCCCGCGTTTTTGTCCGCGATATCGTTTTTCAGCTGTAACACGCGCCAGTTGTTCCCGCGTATATATTGCATCGTGAAATGCGATTCTGTTGCGTCTGCGATCTGCGGTATTTGTTTCTGTGACATGCGAGTTTGTAGCGTATTCCAGTGTTTTTGTCCGCGATCTGCGCGCGCGACATCGGTTTCCGTGACAGGCAAGATTTTTACGGGTTCCCGCATCTTTATTGCACCATAAAACTTGAATCTGCTGCGTCCGCGATCAGCGGTGTCCGCCCCGTGAGATGCGAGTTCTCAGCGCGTTTCTGCGAGTTCTTCGCACCGTGAAACGCGAATCTGCTGCGTCGGCCACTTGCAGTATCCTTTCCCGTGACATAGGAGTTTGTAGCGAATTCCCGCGTGTTTATTGCATCGTGAAACGCGAATTTGCCGTGTCCGCGATCTACGGTATCAGTTCCCGCGTCACGTGGTTTGTAGCGGGTGCCCCGGCGCTTATCATCAACTTTTGATAAAGTTTTGCTGTGGCATCCGCAAAGATAGCCCGCCCCATGTTTTTAACCATTTATCTCTTCATTTTGGATGGGCGTCCTTACGGGATTTTACGGTATGCTTTTTAAGAGCTGCAATGTGAATGCTTTGCAACTTCCTTGGCATGAATTTCAACCTTCAAACTTCTTGTAGTCATTTAGGAAGAAGCTCCACTGCCCAAACAGTGGACCTATACCCAGATTTGTCGTCACTTTTTTAATCTTACCAGTGGAGGTTTTCTCCTTTAAACAAAAAGTGAAGACCTAAATACTGTTAACGATTTAATTTTTGCGAAGACCTGATTTTCGCGAATCGCGTACAATTTGCAAAAAATAGGTCCCGCAAACAATTCCGGTAAAATGTAGACAGATTGGAATCTGTATTGAGATCCTACCACACTGCGAAGATTAGAACCTGCGAATTATTTCATAAGTTCAGCTTTGACCTAAATCGCGAAAAATTGAGTCCGCGAAAAATAAGTCGTTTAGAGTAAACAATTTAATATAATCTTGCGAAAAGAAAGTTTATTTCGACTTAATATTTTGGTTACCAATTAAGCATGAAAGGAGATTGAAAATACAGGTGAGAATCCCTCTTCAACAATCGCTCTACAGGGGTGAATTACCAGATGATTGGAGATATGCCTATGTTGTTCCTATATTTAAGGTGGGGCATAAAAATTGATTCGACGACTACAGACCTATCTCACTCACCTCATGTAAACTTCTAGAACACATTATATCGTCGTAAATCATGACCCACCTAACTACCAATCAACTGCTTCTTATTAACCAGCATGGCTTTCTGTGTGGACGTTCATGCGAGACGGTTGGGTTGTTAAATGACCTTCATCATTCTGTTCATCTGTCTAGACACATCAAAGCCATTTTTAATGACTTCACGAAAGCGTTTGATTGCGTGTCACCTAACCGGTTGATATTTAAGCTGACTAAACTAAACTTATCCACAGGTGATGTTAAATAGAATAAAACTTTTTGACTAACAGATGCCAAGCAGTTGTGGTTGGCCTCTTTCCCTCCTCCCATGACATCAGGTGTCCCGCACTGTACTGGGTCCTGTGCTTTTTCTTATGTACATCCATGATCTTCACTCTAACATCAAATATTGCGCTCGACTTTTCGCGGATGATTGCGTCATCTACCGTCCCATTATGGACCCTCACGATAGTACAATTTTTTAAGATGACTTAGACACAGTTTCAAACTGGTGTGACACGTGGCTGATGTAAATAAATATGCATAAAACAAAAGCTATGACCTTCACCTCAAAACGACATCTCACCCCTCACATATACTTCATTGGTAGTGACGCCGTTGAAAATGTGTCATCCCTTAAATCTCTTGACTTTCATCTCTCATTGGACTTGACGTGGAACCTTCACATTGAACACGTTGCTAACAAGGTGTCGCAAACTCTTGGCTTTCTCAAACGAACACTGTTCCAAGCAAACCCAGATACAAAACTTTTGCCCACGCTGCTCTTGTTAGGTCTCAACTTGAGTATGCATCAATCATCTGGCATCCTCATCAATCATATCTGGCAGATAAGATTGACTCTTCTTCAAAACAAAGCTGCTAGATTTATCGCTTACAACTACTCCCGATTCACAAGTGTAAGCAGTTTAAAACATCGACTTACAACTTATCACCTCTTCATACAAGAAGGGACCTCGCGTGCTTATCATTTATTTATAAACTTTACTACAGTTCCTTGGCTTTTAGGGACTGTTTCCTCATCGTGTTTTTGAAGGTGAAAGTCTCTACTGGCAACAATGGAAAAAGTGAAGTCAGCAGAAGGCAGGCTGACGTAATATGATATGTCGTTTCAGCTCAGGAGAGAAAGGCAAATCGCCCGTACCTCAAAGGCCTGCGGTGGCGCCTCTAATGATCATAAAATGGTATTGTGACAAATGAATCATGTGGAGTGTGACGATGGGATGATCAAGAGGGTGAAGAGCGTTGGGCCTGGCGAGGGCTCCCTGCTTGGCCAGCACGCACACGATCCGGCCGAATTTCTGGTGACGCAGGTGTGTCCAGCAGCCCCGTGGTGGAGCTCCAGGGGTTGGCGACAGGTGTTGGCCGGGTGCCAGTCCTCTTGAATGTGGGCCTTGATATCTCCCAGCTTGCGCTCAGACTCGTAACCAGAGCAGCTTGAGCACCCTGTCGATTCGAAGACATGCCTGGTGCCACCGATGACGGTTGGCTCTCTGACCGATGGAAAAAAACATGTCTTGCGCCCAGCTGGCTTTCTTTTGGACTGTAGGCTTGTGTTCCCTACTGATTACAAGCAGTTTCATGATGTCAAATGAATGCTCTGGAAGCTCGCCTCAGCAACAGCATGAAACAAATGCTCAGCATAGTCCTTTTATAAACTGTTGGCTCGGCCTGCAATCTTGCTTTCCACTGACGTCACGGCCCTGAAGAGCGCGGGTATATTTGAATGTTGGTTTTGGGATAAATTTCACTTGCCAATTTTGCAGTAATTATTTTGAATTTCGCTATACTAATTAGCATACTAGAAAGGTAGAGACCGGTAATTTAGAAAATGTAGTTAGTTGGGCTAGCTAGAATAATCGCCATAGTAGCCCTTTAAGACCCGCGGTCGAAGTCTTCAAAGTCTGTGTTGCAAGCTCTAACACCAGTTAAATGTGACTGGGTGGAGCATTTGTTTTCGGGAAATATCTAGGAGCACACTTGCCTCAACTAATTCCCCTCAAGCATCTCGGGGACATAACAGTATTCTTCTGTTCCAGAGCTCCTGGGGTATTAGTGTCGAACACTTTCTGGAGCTTTTGACTTTTTACTTAAAGCCCACTTTTTTTTTCTTGAGGGGGATCTTTTTGTGCCAAAGGGGGCATCTGCATTGGCTCTTGTGTGGCGCCTGTTTTGTGAAGCATTTTTCTAAGTGTCAGCTGAAAGAGCCATCTAAAAAAACTGCGAGACTCCAACAGGTTCAAAGCCTTCAGATATATGGATGATTTGCTCATTCTGAGTGAACAGGCTGACACACTAACTAGTGACGTGATGGAGGTGTTGGAGGTCTTTGGGTCATGTTGTAGTGGCTTAAAATACACGCATGAGGAGCCAAGATATGGACGGTTGCAGTTTCTGGACCTCAGGTGAAGTCTACAGAAGGACCATATTTGCTGGATGTATGAGCGTGGTCACCCGCCGATACACTTCGAACGTGAGCTTTCAGTCGGGACCAACGTTATTAGATTAACTCAGTTACGGAACTGTTCATAGATGCTGCATGCACGAACAGTACCCCCCTCACTCACCACGACTCACCCGGAGTCGCTCGACGCGCCGCCGGACGGCTGCTTTGGTAACTGAATCGGGATACGTTCGTTTCAACGTTACTAGAAACGTAAAAACCAACGGAAAAAAACTCTTTTGTAGTAACTTTTATTGGAGTTTAATACAAAATGGGGGTGCGTGATGTTTTCTAAAATTTTTAGTTTTCAAGGTTTTGCAGCACAATTAATATTGTTTTTATACAACCATGCCTCAGCGGGGATTTCAGGTAGCGCGTCCCGACCTAGGCGTATCTTAACTTCGCTGATACTTTGCGGCGCTTCCGCTGGGGTTACGGGGTGGCACCCCTGTAACCTCTTCCACCGTATCTGTTCCGGCTCCGAAATGGCCGTTTGCAGCCAAAATAGATGTCATGTGCAGTTCCTTGAGTGACCGCTGCGGGAGAAATGGCGGCGTTGTGATCGTCATTTGGCGCTTCAGCTGTGCTCTTTGGAACGCACAGTTATGAAATTAAAATATAGATGGCGCTTCGAACGACTCCAGGCGGATTGAAGTGAGTCAGGGGGGGTACCCCCTCCGCGGGAGTTCCACAACTGAGGTAATCTAATAGCGTTGGTCGGGACCACGTTGAACTTTGATAAAAGCAATAATTTTAAAAAGTAATTTCTGTAATAAAGAATTACTGTACGTTGATTGAAAAAAAAAAAAAAACATGTTGCGCATATCACAGGAAGTATCTGTACACGTCATCCTCAATGTGGCGATGTACCGTGGACTGGACGACGCAGTGGCGATGCACGACGGACCAACGTTGCGACAGACGTGGGGCCGTTACCTCTCGGAACTGTCATTTGTGGTATCGGCCAATCAATCTTCAAGCGCAGAACATCAAGAGGAAGGGCTATAAGTGCTAAACAATCGCACGACAAGTGGTACATGCAAGTTCATCGTTGTCATCGTATACTCCACAGACGCCAAAAAAAACAGAAAAAAAAATGCGGTCGGGTGTAGCCACGTGTTTTCCTGCCATGAGCTTCCGTGCTCGTGTTTCAGTTTGGAGCAGTTGAGTTTTTTGGCTTTATTAAAGGTGTACATGACTGGAGCAAAATATTGATTGGGTAATCTCCTAACTCCTGGCAAAAAATAAAAAAAAAATTTGGGGGTTTTTAGTGTTCCTTTAACCTATCGTTGATTATACGATAGTTGTGAAATAAGGGCAATGGCTCAGGCAAGCTGGTGAATGATCATAATTGTAAAACCCCGAGACGGGGAAAAAAAAATGACTCAAGGACGTCTAAAAGCACGGCTGTGTAAGGTGGTTAGTTGAGCGAGTTGGTAATGATTGAACGTGGTTAAAATTGCGCGCAAATAGAAAGGAACAGGAGAGAGAGAAGAGATAAGCGCAAAATTGCAACTCGATGTATTGAAGGCAGAAAAAGTTGACGACTGTGTTTTGAGACATCCTAGCTTTTTAATGTCTCAGGGTTTTCTAAGTACGAGCGACTCTAGTTCACCTCGCATCACTTTCTCCTGGTGACTGATGCGTCATTGTACTTGTCTCCCTGCAAGTGCAGCTGCTTCTGGAGCACGGTGCCCCCAGTCGCCCTCGCACCCTTCAGATGGAGCTTCCTGGCGACCTGGCATTGCAGGGAAACCACATTCACTGTGCCAAGCTTCTGGGTCAGTAGGATTTAGATCGCTTTGGGAGAGTACCCCATATCCTGCGGTACCGCACATAATCGTGATGTGGTGAAACAGTGTATAGAGAGGTGCTGACAATGTTTAAACGGAGCTTGTGGTTCAGTGATTACCAGCAGTTAACGCATAATTAATTTTCTTGAGAAAATCATGTCCAATACCCCTGCTGTATGGTTTCCATCAAATGATATCTGATTGGCCAATCGGGGTGGGCCACTCTTACCGCAGCCAGGAGGGTGAGCTGAGTAGCCAACTGCTTAATGTAGAGAGATGGAAAGGACGTTGGCCCTTTACAGTGACAAGTAGGGCGGGGGCCGACGTTCGATGTCGGGCGTTGCCTGGCACGCTGCTCCCCTGCTCATTTGAACTTGCCACTCTTCCTTACTGGATTGCATTGTGTCGGAAAGTCACTTTATTCTCGTTTTCGTCTCAGCTTCTCTCGCAGAAAGCTAAATTGTTCCCGAGTGGAAGACTCGAGCACGCTTTGAATTGCACTTGCCCAACAAAACGTGACTTTGCTTTTGCCATGCACGTTTTATGGAAACGCATTACGTGATTTTGTTGGGAGTTACCGTGAACCGTTTTGAACCGGTTACCGTTATGTTTTTTTCCGGTTCAGTTCCGGTTCAGTTCCAAGATGGCGGCGAAGATTTTGGTTCGGTTCTAGTTCCGGTTCGGCTAAAAATAACGGTTCTGTTCCGGTTTTCGGTTCGGTTCGGTTCCGGTTCGACACTCTGGTTGGAGCACTTTGAATGCCTTTTTCTCCATCCCACTTTTTGGCATAAATTTCAGTTTAGGAAAACTATCGTTTTCTTATTACAAAACTTGGATTAATTTTTATAAGATTTTCTGGGGTGAAATTTGAAGGGGAAGATAACTGTGAGCTCGTATTTTTTTATTTTTGTCAATTTTCATGCTCAAAAACTAAAATCTTGGACAAAAAATAGAAATTAAAAAAAACAGTATTTGTGTTTATGTGGCTTTTTTGTCATAAAAGATGGTATAATACAGAAATATAGCTCCATAGTTATCTGCTCTGAACTGTCCTAAAGCAGTATAACACATGAAAACGACAAATTTATAAATAATTTTAAAACGATCGTTTTTCTATGCAGAAACGCCCACTTTCATCTTTGAACATTTGCAATTTTTTTGTACTTCACCTAGGTTAACAAAATTTGGCACAATGTTCTCAACATCAACAGAAACAAGCCCTGTAAATGTCATTTAAATCAGACAAGTGGTTCAAATATTACCTTTTTTGGGTAGTGTTCCCCCTTAATATTTTCTTTTACTTTGTGGTTCTCGTTTAAATAGTTTGTTGGTGATTGATGCTTACCTGTCGTTGCAGTGGCGAGCCACTCTACTGTAGGAGGCAGCGAAACCCATTGTGGTAACAAAAGGAGAGGTCGCTCGAATGACGGAATAAAATGGAGTGGAGCCATTCGCAAGACGCATTTTCATCCAGTCTCCCCTCATATTTGGACTGTTGCTCATCAGAGAGTGCCTTCCAGGTGCTTAGAAAATGAGGGGGCATCCTTTTCTCTCTCGCAAGCGACTCTGGGTTTCTGCTTGCCTCCACAGAGCACTTTTGCTTTGTCTCACGGCCCACACCTTTGCTCGCAGAAGCGTTTGAGAGGCCACCAGCAGCTCTTTCGCGGAACTGTTGGCTGCACCCCTCGCATGTTGACCGAGAGGTGAGTTCACCCTTTTGTGGTTGTACGTAACAAGTGGAAGGAGTTTGTGCATGAGCACTGGCAGGGTATTTAACGACCTATAAAGCACCCAACTACCCAGGACACAATTTGCGGCTAGAAACAGCCAGTCGAGAATTCGCCGGTGTCAGTCGCGCTCACTCTCTTTGTTGTGGTCACGTGGCGTTCAAACAGTGTGTACCAAATATTCTCAAAGTTGCAAGCCATCTAATTCAATATTAAAAATAAAAAGGAATACAATCCCCATTTTTGTGGGCTCCAAAAAGCTGCAAATACGTCGATTGAAAAACAATGTTGCGCAGATAGAAAAAATTACCGTGCATGTACGTGTCATTCTCACTATGGCGACGTACCGTGCGCTGGACGACGCGAAAGCGGCGAACGATAGATTAACGTTGTGACGGACGTGGGGCCACTAGTTCGGAACTGTCGTTCGTGGTACCTGCCAATCGATCTTCGAGCGCAGATCGTTGTGCAAGGATAGAAGTGCGAAACAATCGTGCAACAAACAATACACGCAAATTTGTCGTTGTCGTCGCCTGCTCAACACAAAAAAAAAAGAAGCAAAGAAAAATTAAAATGGTCGGGTGTAGCTACATGTTTTGCGACCACGAGCTTCCGTGCTCATGTGCACGGAAGGCAACGTCAATAACATGCTGTAAAAGCTTTATTCTCACCGTCTCGTGTATTCTCATTGAGCCGCATCGGGGAAACCATAAAAATTTAAATATCTCGCATTCCGAGTCAAAATAGTGTGGCGACAGCAGTTCCTCCGGGAGGGGGAAACACTACCTATGGCTATGTACTTATGGTTCTCTGCAAAAGATGGCGCGTGTAGCTGCCAGTAAATGCATTAAGTTCCTTGCGCTAATACTTTTGCAAGGAATCGTTACTTACAGAACTTTGTTAGTGCCAGTACGGAGAAACGTGTGTACTGGCAGGTAGCCTCGAAATATCTATAGTCGGTGACAGGTCAAGAACGAAGTGGAACACCCTTTTCCACTTCAGCAGAGCAGACGGTGGAGGGGAGGTCGCCTCCTCTCCAACACTCGCTCTACTAAAGGGGAAAGAGGTGGGAGGAGCTTCCACTTCGGTTTTGACCTGTCACCGACTATAGTGTAGAATCTTGTTGTTGAATTCTGAGTCTGCTCTTAAATATTTTTATGATGGACCCTCGTAAGTGTACAAGGAGGTTTTTGGCGAAGAAAAGAACTCGACTTACCACTGCAGCCTTCTGCCGACCTGGTAGATGGAGGCACCGCATCCGTGTGGTTCCTTGCTCACGCGGAATCGGAGCACACAGAGTGCCGCGATTAACGGCGGTAGCTGTTGCATCGTTGAAACAGCTTCCAGAGATTTGCTTTGAGTGGACAGGTTCGACATTTGGCCCTTTTGCAAGGCAGATTTTGAAATGCCGTCTTGACTGGGAACTCTTGAATCAGAGCGGAGACACGCTTGGATTATGCAAACATCTCAGAAACCCGTCGCACATGCCGCACGAGTACGCCAAGTGGTTGACCAGGAATGCCCTGTGCAGGTCTTGCTACCTTAGCTGCTTTGCGTCCGCTTTGTGCTTCTATTGTCTCCAGCCCACCATCGATATGCCTCTTTCTAGAAGAACATTGAAGAAGCCCCGCAGGGGCGGTGTCAAATGGGGCGAGAGAGCGTCTTACCAGAAATGACGTGGTTGTGTGAGGGGTGGTGATGAATGGGAGAGAGTGGAGCACTTTCCCTATCGTCATTCTTTCCGCAGTCAGCTGGGTTTTTCCGCGAACGGGGCACTAACAGCTGCGGCTGTCGTTGGCGGTTTCACTTTTCTTCGACTCTCGCTTGACGGAGGTATGGTGCCTTGAACGTGCCTCCAAATGGCACGTTTGCCGCGTCCTAAAAGTAAACCCTCCATTTCCGGCCGATGTCGTCGTGATGGGGCGGACGCCTGTTCTGCTGGTGGTCCACCATACCGGGAGTTGGGGCAACTGAAACGAGGCGTTTGTTCCTGCTTTTTGTCAGCATCTCCGAGGCCAATTAGCAGGATGACGAGGGCTTTTGTGACAGGATTTGTTGCCATTTGGGGACGGACGCACAAGCGACAACAGAGGCTCTCTCTCCGCAGTGTGCGGCCCGGCTCCTGAGTGGCGCCTCTGATGGCACCTTCCTGGTGAGGCGTGGCCGCCGCAGTGGCGCCCCTACGTGCTCTCCCTGGCCGGCCCGGCGTCGGTGTACCACTTTGAAATACACTCGCAGGTGAGCGCAGTGAGCTGCTCCCGGGCAGATGGGTTCCTAACGAATCTGCTCTCATCTTGAAGATTAATCTTTTTTTCCTGAACCCTTTAACAGTCATCACCCTACGTTCGCACATTTCAAAGTGGCCACCTAAACGGGAAACTGCGGCGAGTGTCGCTATTTGTTATGTCTTTGGCAACCACAGACGTTATATGCCTGTGGTGTGTCGCTTTGCTCAGCTATTTGCAACTTTGAAATTGGACGCGCAGGATACTCGCGAGATGGTCGCTTCACATGTCGGCTGTTGCGGCTGTACTACTATTCCCAATGGGAGAGCCGGATCTTCCAGACTACTTCTCATCCACCCCTGCACTGCGGCACCCATTTGTGTCGACAACATTGTGATCGTTGGGAGAGGAGCTGATAGACAGCCAGGGAATTATTAGAGGCATACAAAATAAATAAGCGCGAGGAGAGCAACTGGATAAGCCAAACTTCTATTAACTTGCACAAAAAAGAGATAACCTTTTGGACCTGTGGTGCCATGATGGTGATTTGGTAGTTTACTTGATTGGGTGTTTGTTGGGTGCTGAGAATACTCGATTGTCATGTCTATCGCGTGCTTATGTGCTGTGTCTCACCAGTGTCCGCACATCGAGCTTCACCGCATTTCACCGGAGTTCTTGTCTAATTTAAAAAGCTGCGCCCAGAAAGAGAAAGAAACGTGGGTCTATACTTGAATAAATACGCTAGTCAAGGTAGTTCCCGTACAGCTGTGGATCGAAAAAGAAGCAAACTGACTTCTCTCTGATTGCAAGGCTGCTAAGGAGAATTGTCGCATCTAAAGCATTTTTATTGATAGACGCGTTACAAGGTATCCAAACAGGATACTTGAGAACACGTGAGGCGACACCTGTCCACCAGATGAAGTGCAGCGATCCGCTTTTGTCTCTCTTCTTTGCCGGAGGGAATGCTTCTCTCCACGACGTCCGCTCGTGTCCTTCACGGAGTCCCAGAGCATGCTCATCACGTGGCTCCGGACATCACACGCTCTATTGGCTGTCAGTGAATCGCTCAAGTAGTCCCGAGTAATATGCTCCCGTATCAAAGATGAACCCGCAATCATTATTAAAGAGGAACTCATTTAGCGATGCAATCACTTTTTCATTTTCAAGTTCTGCTCCAAGCCAATATTTTGCCTGCTACGGAACCTGCTAGAAAGGATCAAAGGCTGCTTCCTTCACTGATTTGGGCTTAGTAACCAAAAGCACAGTAAATGCGAGTATTTTGTCTAGATCAGGTGAGAAATTAGACGTTAAGACCCTCTGTGTCCATTCCTCTCCATGGTTCAGGGGCGGATCCAGAACTCCGTTTTGGGGGGGGGGGGGCGGAAGATTCGTAAGGATGCTATTCTCCCATTCTTTCGTGTGCACCAGGGGGTCCACCCATGTCAAATTGCCCTCCGAAAAGGGGGAGGGGGGGGGTCGACTTGGTTTGGGGGGGGCGGCCGCCCCCGTCGCCCCCCCTTGGATCCGCCACTGCCATGGTTTGAGATATGCATTGCAAAACAATCTTGTTAGTCGTATAAGAGAGTTTGCGACATTCGAGAGAAATCTGTAGGGTTGGAGGAAAGAAGTCTCTTTTAATGCAAAATATGCTTTATTGGCTGTTTCTGCTTGAAAAACCTAACATTCATCCGTAATGTCAGGTTCATCATCACACATTGTTTAGGTTATATAAAGCATATGCCATACTTTGTCGCATAATGAACGCTCATATTTCCATGCAAAGGAACGCAAAAACATTACACGACGTAGTACTTGGGCACTAGCACATTTTGTACGAATGAACCTTTAGGCGCTCGTCAGACAGAGGTTTAACTGCGTCTCCGCTAACGGTGACATGCCACATTAAACATGTTTTACACGTTGCAAACCTTTTTAGGGTACTTTCGGTATTTTAGCCAAAGAGAAGGTGCCCTGCGACGCTCAACGCAGTTTATGCGTCAGCGGCACTCTGCACAGAAAAGCGGTTCACTGCAAAAATGTTAACCCACCTGGCCCATCCGTACACGCCGCTTGGTGACGGCCGAATTCGCTGAAGTGTCTTCGAATGAAAAGTCAGGGGCGAGAACCTATGCCTGTCGGCTTCTCTCCACGAGATGTCCAGGCCCAGTGCTCCACCTTTCAGCATGCTTTTTTTTTTTTGCGTGTAGGATTTACATTAGGTAGTGACTGGTTCGACTTTTGCCATCAAAATATTTCTACAATTATTTTCCGTCACTTGCGTAAAACGTCAGGGTAGTAGCTTTGTGACTTTTTGACATCCCGTCAAATGGTGCCATCGAAGCGATAGGGGGATAGCCGTTGCATTGTGTTTAGTTTCTGATGGTGTTGTTGCATCGAATAAGTCATGTATCGCTGCGTCCCATGCCCGAGAAGTTTCGGTCCTACTTGGCACTGGAAATGTTTTATTGAGCGTGCGTGCGCTCGACTGGCTCGGCAGTTGGTCTTTTCGGATGTGACATGCCCAATTCAATTTGCGTTTTTTGTGCCAAACCAACGACAAGCATTTGGCACGTCCCAGCGGAGGTCTGAGGATTAATTTGGACCACCCGCGGATCCTTTGGCGTGCATCCAAAAGCTCAATTACCCTCTCCGCAATAAGCCTCTGTCAGATTGCGGGCACCTTGAACGAGATTCGAACCCGCCACATGGGGATCCGTAGGCCGGCGCTTTGCCTCGGAGCCACCATGGTGGCCGGACGCAACACGCCCGGCGGCCATGTTCTGAGCTCTCGCGCGTCACTTGGAGCACTCGTCTCACTTAAAATACTGAATCCGCAAGAAAGCCGAGCTGGATATCCCTCTACTGCACGTAACATACCTATGTGTGTGCAGTCACTTAGAGTTTGGCTCGCTTTTTGTGCCTCCATGCCTCCATTAGCTTTTTGTCTTTGTACGGTTGCAGTCTCGCTTTGGATCTGGCTCCTGCCCTGTTTTTAACGAGGTTTCCTCATTTCATTGTTTGGTTTAGACTTTCTTTTTGGTTTATGTGCTGTTGAGTGGATTAACTATGAAACAATTGAGACATTTAATCAAATGTTGCGAATCCAAGCTTTGCCTTCTTGATGTTTCTTAACCAGTGCGAAAGAACAACAAAGATTCTGAGCAAAACATGATCATATTGCAGTCTGCGCCACGGTTGTAAGAGATACATGCATTTTCCGACAGCAAATGTCGCCCAATCAACTGCAAATTTTATGACACGGGATTCAGCTCCTTTGTCTACATAAAATGCGCGCAATAAATCGTGAAAAGCAGCGGTGCCAAATTCTGTTGTTTAGTACAACCAAGCAAACGTCACATGCAGCCTGATAGCTAATGTCCATTGAAAAAGTTTCTTTTTGCATTTTTTATTATTTAGAAAGTTATGAAAACTGCAGTCAACTGCTGAACATTTGTTTTCGGAAAATGCTCGTCGTGTTGAACTGCAACACCGCCTGGAAACAGAATGATATATATTTCTCCCCTCCAGCGTTCGTTCTGCTAAAGTGGAAAGAGGTGGGAGGAGCTCCCATTTCCTTCTTGACTTGTCGCCTACTACAGGCCGTAGACTTTCCGGTTCTAATCGAAAAACACCGTGTCAACAATACAAAGTCAGTGAAGACCAAAAACACATTTCTGGAAACCTTTGCTCTGAGCAAGGACTGTTTTGGTCGAAACGCTCCTTCTTGGACGTTGGTCTTTTTGCTCTATGCTCTTTTTTTTTTGAGTGCATCGTGCCAGTCCAGAATCGGTGAAAGCACCAATTTGTGAGTTTTTTCACCGACAGTATCCGTTTTTAGCATCTGTACAAAAGAATATGCCAATTTCTGAAAAATAAATAAACGCCAATTTTCCTTACGAAAGAATGCGGGAAAGTCTACGACTTAGCTATAGGATCCGACTTGTAGTAACCGGAAGGAATTGTTTAATAAACAATTTATCCGCTTCCTGGCAGCGGACCCAAGACCCCTTTTGTCCGATGGCCTTTCTTGTTCCACCGGAGCTGCTTGCTTGAGTGTTGCCAGAGCTGCTGTGTACTCATGTTACTAAGCTGGATGATGTTGACCGGGAGCAGAAAATGCATCGAGCGCACACCCTCAGTGTTTGGCGAGTCTGTGAGGGCAACGCATTCTGGGCATCATCAAACCTGTAGTTGGCAAAGACAAAGTTTGTTACGTGGGAGCAAAAGCTCATACAGCTGTTTCATGCAGTGTCTGGCCACAAAGAGTAACTTTTCACGCTCGTACCAGGACCGAATAAAAAAGTGAACCTTTAGCACACCTTTTTCTGCCACTTGTAGTCTGACCGGCTCTCGTTTATTCAGAAAAGAGTGGATGTAAAATGGAAGCATGAATTTCCAAGTTTCACAGGTTTTGCTTTTAGTTTCATACGACTATGTTTCGATTTTCTGGCTTCTTTTGTTACTCGCTAGCGAAGCAGCTGTTCCCCTTGGTGACAACAAAGTGAGAAACAAATAAGTCAAGATGACTCATTCAAGTTTGCCAGCAGGACACGTACGAGGAGGTCTGACGAGCAGCGGAGCCTTTCTCTCCAGGGCCAGTACCTGCACATAGACGACGGTCCGCTGCTGGCATCCCTGGAACACCTGGTGGACCATTACTCCCGCTGCGAGGACGGACTGCCCACCCAGCTCAGGAATCCACGTGAGCTCCTTCTCTTTGCACTCAATCACAAAACTCGCTTCTTTCCTGCTCCGTGAGGCTGGCTGCTACATGTGGCATTGCTAACATCCTAGATCATTTACTGGCCAAATCATAGTATGCAGAGTTGTCTTTTACGAGGAATGTGGCAGATGCTAACTCCAGTCTCATCCTTACAAGTCCTCCTTTCGTACAATTCCTTTTCTTGTTGTTTTCAAAGCTCCTTGTCGTTTGTCGCCTTGTCCCTGTCGTTTGTGTTATTTTCTATTGTCCCTGTCTGTTTGCGCTTTTAAACCTTATACCTCCCAATTTGTCTTTTCCGGTTGCGTCGTGTGGGTGGCCGAGCTTTTGGCGCAGCTGTTTGGCAGCTGCAGCCAACTTACTTGGACCTTGCACGTTTCAATCACTGTTTCCAGAGATAAATCAAAGCTAGCTTCAGTAAGAATGCAATTGTGCATTAATATAATAAATGTGTGACATATGTGCGCTGTCATGACCCACCTGCTTCCTGTCCTGTTTTCCATCCTTCACACTGAGAGATGGCATTCCCTAATAATCGTGCCACTGGGTTCGGTTGATTTTATGCACCGGTGTAGGGTGCTCGAATTGTGATGAAACAGCTTTATCATACGATGCTCGTGGAGCGGTATAGGACAGCTAGTGTAGGTATTGGACAACTAGGTGGGTTGAGCTTTTTCCTAAACCTTTTTCCTGGGTCGCACGTCGAAGGTTCGCCTCTTTCTTTTCTACCCGAGTCAGCCTTTGGGGGGAGTTACTATGACTGGGCATGTTTCTGGATGGTGTTACGCTAGGTTCAGACAAGTCTGGAGCAGTGTCGCCAATTTAGCAGTTTTTCCACAAATTTAGCGGTATTGTGAGTCATCTAGCGGGAGAAACGGCTGTTTTGTGGGCGGTGAGATTTTTAGCAGCTTTCAAGTCATGTTAGAATTTTTTCTAGCGGTCTAAAATGTTCTTGAGTACACATTTATGAATAATAACTAACTTAAGGTAAGTTAGAATCTTAAATCTTTGCTTACTGTCAGCAAAATTGTTACCAGTGATAGTAACACTTCCCAGACAACACAAATGCATCTTTAGGATATTCTTAGGATGTCCCAATCGAGACGTTTCGGCATCCTTAAGTAGTCCCACACTCATCTTCAAGCACTCCAACTAAGATCCATTTATCCGTTCAACGAACATACTACTCGGAACGTTTTATGGATGATTCAACGGGACATTTTCCCCACATTCTCAGGACGTATGGACTGTTCTTTAAAAGTATATAACTCAGAGCTAATATATGAGCATACAACCAGACTGCGATATAGTCCATTTCACTCTGAGTGCGAGCAAAACAGAAGCTAAAAGCGCGAGCATGTAACCCTTAACGACACTTCCACTGCACAAGAGCATATGCATCGCAATTAAGCACATTCAAAGCGCAGGGCTCGCTCTGTGCTTTGAGTTATAAGTTATAAGTGATTTTTTAAAAATTTTAATGGGAAAATGGTGGCCAACAGAGCTCTTGAATACAGGAAGCTCTATGGTGCCAGAAACCAAAAACGGACGAAAATGAGCTCCATTTTTTTCATTGAAGTTTTCAGAAATCAACATACATAACTTTTGAATAAGATATTGGTTCGTGCTGAAACTTTGGTGTTTGGTTCCGACCTCTAGCACTACCTTTGGGTGGAGGATGAGCGTTCGATGATGCACAGTTCATCTTTGTGGTGATAAAAACCCTGTAAATTTTTGGGGGAACACCCTGGACATGCACAATTAGAGTCAAACTTGTGCTGATGTAAAAAAGAGCTAAAACAGGGGTAGGACAGCTAAAACAGGTTCTGTAACATTTTTTGGAGCAAAAAAATTAATTTTTTGGAGCAACCTAGGGACAAAAGAAGAATTTGAGCAGCTCAAGATCATACAGTTCACCATGTCAGTTTCCCACCGCAGAAGTCCTAGGTAAAAAGATGTGTCGCTACAAAACCCAAAGTAAAACATGTGTTGCTACGAAGCCTCGTTGGATGGGTGAATTAGGAAAAAAAAAATGAAAGCCGTTTACAACTCCCTGTAACGCCGAATTAGAGCGCAGCTCTTGAGGAGCAGGGAAGGCACGGGGGGGGGGGTCACGTGACCTCAGGGAGGGGGGGGTCACGTGGCCGGGGGTCACGTGACCTCGAGGAGGGGGAGTTTCCCCGCTAAATCTAGCGGGGAAAATTTCACGCTAGACTTAGCGGGGAAACTAGATTTAGCGGGGAATTTTCGCCGCTAAATCTAGCGGGAAATTTAGCGGAAAATTTTCCCCGCTAAATTTAGCGGGGAAAATTTTCCGCTAGATCTAGCGGGGAAAATTTTCCGCTAAATTTAGCTGGAAAATTTCCCGCTAGATTTAGCGGGAAAATTTTCCGCTAGATTTAGCGGGAAAATTTTCCGCTAAATTTAGCAGGGAAATTTTCCGCTAGATTTAGCGGGGAAATTTTTCCGCTAGATTTAGCGGGGAAATTTTCCCCTCTAAATTTAGCGGGAAAATTTTTCCGCTAGATTTAGCGGGAAAATTTTCCGCTAAATTTAGCGGGGAAAATTACCCGCCGACGGCGACGCCGACGGCGACGCCGCTCAAGCCGGAAACGGGCGCCTAAGAGCTGCGCTCTAAAAGTATTGTATTTGCAGAAAAGTTACAAGCGGCCCGTGCACACCGCATTGAACTCAATCGCTTACTTTGATTGTAGCATGTTTTCATAATAAGCTTGTCATGGCAGTGGCGCCGTCATCTTGGCAAATAGCTGGTGCATCACAGATCAGTGCATTTAGTCTGACTTCACCGAAACTGACGTCTTGGAAGTCATGATTTCCTTCAGTTCATCTACAAAAAGATGAAGGAAGTCATTCACCAAAGAAGACATTGACTACAAAAAAACTGTGATCCTTCACGTTGCTTCCTAAGGATTGTCCAAAATTGGTTTCCGGAGCTATTCTTGACTCCCTCACAGCATCCTTCTACAATGCTGAAATGGCAGTATTGGCTCCCGGCAATTCCTAGAAGAGACTTTCTAGGCGTGTCCAGCAACCTCTCCTGACAGAGAAGTGAAACGAGGACGACTGCGCAGCAGCGAGAGGAACGTCACTGCTGTAAGAGAACTGCCCGATCCAGAAAGTAAACATGTCGTCATCGCTGTCGAACGGGTCGTGAGACGGGAATCAGTGACATCCTCGGTGCTCTGGTCACAACCGAATCCTGCTTGCAATCGGAAGCCAGCACTTTGTGCGAAAGATCTGGAAGCAGCAGCGACATCTTGTTGAACACCATCGCACGCCCTAGGTACGGTTGGTTCAACAGACTGGCCTGGGTTACCAAGCTCAGTGGGACAAATTTCCTCTCTCGATCAACTCAGAAGCTAGAGTCATTTGTTTACCGTGCGCCAAAATTGTTGCTCCGCACTTGCCGACATCTTGAGTGGCGTGCACTCTACATGAACGGTAACACCGCATTGCAAGGGAAAAAATACTTACCACGTTCCGCATGAGCTCTTACTTCTGAAGTCAACTTCACTGACGAAACGAAGAAAAGCGATGCACTGTGGAGTTGGATAACGGCGGACAATCGGAAAACAAGAAATGTGGCGTGCCACTTCTGCGCAGGAAGAAACAATCCGCTCTTGGCTGGTGGCTTGACAGCAGTGTTGCCCAATCCTAAAGGAGGACTGGAAAAGTATTCCAAAATAGCTAAAATGTTGCTATACTATCAAAGTGCTAAGAGTAGCTGTATTTTGAATACATAAATTTGTCCTTATTTAAGGCTTTCCGAGGGTTACCTGGATTGATTTATGCACTGACAAACTGAGCAGAAGACCTGCGCATCACTTGTTTACATGTGAGCCCTTGAGCTGCCGCCCTAAACAGCCCGTCCTTTCACCACCTCAGGTGCGGTGGAAGCTATGTGCTGGTTGGACCACTCCTAGACCAGGTGCAGAGAGTGGGGTCACGATGGAAGGGAGGCGGATGATTGGTCCGGCGAGCACACAGCTCCCACTGTCAGCCTAGGGGTAGACCACGACCTCGTGGGGTGTAGCTTGGCCTCTTGACATTGCCAACTCGCCGTGCCAATTCAAGGCGGCGCTCCCAGTTTTAAGTTGAGCATACTCTAACTTGAGGCATGCTGGGTTCATTAGGTAGCATATTGGTTCCTTAGGCTGCTTGCAATTCATTAGGAGTCACTTTTGAGAGACAGGTGGACAGGCTACCTATTGCGAATATTCGCTAGATAGTAGTTAGAATGTGCAAAAGTAGCTAAATTTGGAGCCAGATTTTAGAAAAAGAGCTAATTTAGCAATTCGTTGCTGAAAGAAACTTTTCGTAGCTATTTGCCTGTAAAAATAGCTACATCTGGCTACAAAATATCTAAATTGGCAACACTGCTTGACAGATAGCTACGGCTCGACAAAAACCCTCACGCAAAGATTTCTCTGCAATCGTTTGCAGCTTTTGCGAAGCAAGAAGATAAATCTAAAGCAATGCACATTTTGTTTTATTTTTTGAAGAATCAGTCATATTTAAGTTTTTAGGCCAATATAATGGCTCCTTATTTTTAAGCTTGACATCTTTCCAAGAGGAGCTCTCATGTTTACTTCGTCTAGCATGCATGCACGCATGTCTTGCCTTTCTCATTCGAGGGCACACGGTTCAAACAAAAACTTGTTATCCGAGATCAGTCCAATCATGGACATTGTGGGTACCACAATCTTGCGTCCTCCTATGGACGTCCTCGATATGTCCACTGTTGAGCCAGGACCATTTGAGGACGTTTTGTGTTGTCTGGGTCGCAACGCCATTGGGATATTACATTGGCAAACACTTTCCCAAGCTGTTTTTTTGTCTGGCTTGCCTCTTTTTCATCTGCCAGTTCCTTTCACTTACGCACCACATCTGACCATTGAATGGTACATGGTTGCATCTACCAACTGGGTGGCACCACGTCCTACCGTGGTTCTGGTCATTATCGTGGCAGCCGGTGCTGCTGATTTTCATTTGGTCGTGTAACAACAATAAATTGTAGGAATTCTGTTTTCTTACCATCTGTTACCATCGTGCAAGTGGATACCAGCGCTCTAACGATCTGTGTAACGTCGTTCAGCTTGAGAAATGTGTTTTGCATCGCTAGAAATAGAAATCTTACGAATTTTGACAGCGATTATTTTGTGCACCCCTGTGTCAAAGGTTTTGTGGAGCGCTCGCACAATTTCACAACACGTGGTATGCATTGCAACCAACATTGAGCCATGCAGTTGAGTTTGACTACCATGATATTCCGAATCATCGCCCACCCCCTGCCGCCTAAAATTCATTAGAAAAAATGGGGTGGGATATGTCTTGGTGGGTAAGCACGAAAAGTTCAGAAAAAGCTGGAAAGAACGCCCATTTTTCTATGCGTATCTAGCGTGGCTGCACAAGATACATTAAACTCAAAACTCGAGAATTATTTTTATTGTTTTATGCGAGAAATGCTTATGAAAGAATGTCTTACTATTGCAAAGTTAATTGCTTGCATATGCGCAATGAACACCACCGATTGGCATACAGCGCAAATGTTGTTCCCTGAAAGCGCATTTCTAACACAGCTTTGTTCTCTTCAATAAAAAAAAAGTAAACAAGAAGATAGAAAAACCAACCAGGCGCTTTACGAACGTCGTGCGGCGTTCCGGCACAACGACGAAATTAAGTTCAGAACACAATGCAGAATCTCTGTTGAAGAATTCCTCCAACTTTTGTCCGTGTATTTAAGATCCACCTTTTGAGGGTGGCAGGATAATGTGTTCATACAAAAGTCGAGAGTCTCCTTAATAAGCAATATTTTCCTAGGAAAGAACCACCTGGAGGCCGTTTGGGGACCCCCAATTCATTCCTCATCAAAACGCTTCTACAGGAGGGCGTAGGAGGGCTTCTCTTTTTCTTAAAGCAGTTTATTCACTTGGCACCCACAAGTGCTGTCCAGGGTTTGAGAAGCTTGATAATGTGGAGGCTTGGGCTAGTTGGTAATTCATGCTTGGATCCACGCTGTTCCATCCAAGCAGATTTGAGGTGGTCTAGAGTGGCATTAGAGGAGGATGCAACCTCTGTGCAGTGCCTCCAGATGAGCCGCCACCCGTGGGCCCACGGACAGCAGCTTCGCGCCACCCTTTGCCGGCGACTGCGGTCGTCGGCAGGGACTCCCTTCGCCTGGGTGAGTCGCCACAAAAGTTGCCTTCATCTGCATCAACGACATTTCGGCTGGCTGTTTCTTGATGATATTCCTAACACTGAACGCTACAGTCGCTCGCACTAACTGACGTGATTCTACATTTTACAGCAGAGTTGTTAAGGGCTAGTTTCCCCAGTTTTGTGTCCGTGGACGAATAAATCTCGACACAACCCTCTGGACAGCTACCGCCATCTGTGAGCGACGGCGGCAACCAGACAACTGGCTTGCCTGTTGTCTGGTTGCTGCCTTCGCTCATAGATGGCAGCACGTAGTACAGCTCCGCTGCTCTTCCTTCTTCACCAGACTGGAAGGGCTGAAAGGTTTTTGCGATCAAGCTTATCAAAGTTTGGTAGAACTAAAATGGAAGCCTTTGGTACTTGCACGATGGTTAACTGCACAACTAAATGTGTTCTAAACGTGATTAGGTAGACTCTAAAGCATTTGTTTTCAGGGTCCTGCAGCACCGGCTTTTCTGAAGAATAATTAAAAAATGATGCTGAAAATGAAAAAAAAAAACTTTCAGCCTTTCCCCTCTTGTGAAGAAGAAAGACCAGCGGAGCTGTACAAAAAAAATAATGGCCGGCCGCAAGTCGGCAAGCCAGAGTGGAAAAGAACTTGTTGTTGGACTAGTTGGTGTTGACTGTATTGAACCGTGGCTAAAGTGCTAAAAAGACGTACACAAGATAGAAGACAAACACGCCCGTGTTTGTCTTCTATCTTGTGTACCTCTTTTAGCGCTTTTAACCTTGGTCCAGAGTGGGAAGGCTGCCGCCATCTATGAGCGACGGCGGCAGCCAGATACGTGGCTTGCCACCGTCGCTCATAGAGGGCAGTAGGTGTCCAGAGTTCACTGTCTTCATTTCTCTGGGGGGGTTACGATCCTGGGGAAACTAGCCCTTAACAGCTCCGCTGTAAAAAGTTTCACACCAATGTGTAACTTTTCGAGAGAATAACCCACTGCTCATTCCACTGCTCATTCTTTTTTGCCATAATTTTTTCATACTTGTTTTCTTCGCAGGCTCATGGAACCCTGCAGAGATAACTTGGCACAATTAAATGTGCCAATGTGCCTACTTAACCGGCGGGTGTCTTATCAGATTTTTTTTCAAATTAATGAGCCTCAGTAAGCTTAGGGAGGACGCTGGTTTTTGTGTGTTTTTTTTTTGTTTTATTTATTGTGCTGAAATTTAGTATACTGATGTATTTCTCAGTGGTGATTTCAAATACGCAATTTGTTTTCAGATAGCTTTACTAGGTCCTGAATTATCAATACATTTGTAATTTTAATTAGGTCCTCTTTACAGGTCGTTAAAATACAATTCTTCAGAATATATCAGAAATTCTTATAGAATTGCTTTGTGCGATGATGCTATTTTTGTTGCTTTATGTGTGATACAATAATTTTTATTAATTAGTCTCAAAAGAAATAGCATCCCGTTTTGTGCAACTTGATTCCAAATGTTTTTCTCCCATGTAATGTCATCAAATCAGGCTTAAAATAGCATCACCGCACAAAACATGTCTTGGTGAATGAAATTCTATAAATATTTCTGGTATATTCTGAAGTAGTGTATTCTAACGACCCTTCAGGAGGACCTAATTAAAATTACAAATGTATTGATAACTCAGAATCAAGTAAAGCTCTCTGAAAACTAATTGAATATTTGATATCACCACTGAGAAATACATCAATATGCTATATTCCGCACAGTAAATGAAAAAGAAAAAAGATAAAGACCAGCATCTTTTTTAAGTAGCGCGAAATAAACAAAGCAAAAGTCGTTGAGGCAATTTATCAGATATCGGTTCCTCAAACAGAGGAGGTGAATTGAAAAAGCATGGTTACGTCCTTCCGAAAGACCTAACAATGCCCTCTTTCTTTATGCCCCGGGACGGCTTTCTTGCAGAGAGTTGAGTGTTTAAACAGCTTTCAAAGCAAAGATTTTCCAGTTGGCAGCGCGCTTGGGACCAATGCAGACGGGCAAAGGTTCGATGCCTGTTAGCAGACATACCTTTTTGTTATTAATGCGAAAGCATTAACTATCCCATGGAGCGGAGCAGGCGGCATCTGTAACTGCAAAAAAATGCGAAAGAAATGCCCATTCTCTCATTTACTGAGCGAAACGGCTCCTGGATAGCCTTTGGCGGCCGCTTCACGAGAGCGCGCGCTCGGCCGCCGGCCCCAACCTCGGCAGTAGCGAAGCGTGGCCGTCCACGCCAGAACAGCGCAGACGAACTAAGGGAGTGGAAGAACGACATTCATGCTTTTGCATTCACAACTCATAAGAAGTGCCTAGGTGTCCTCAGAATATTTTTTGTAAATGTCGCATTCTGGTAAGTTTAAGAACCCTGTTGCTTTTTTTGAGGTATGAATGTTCTACGCGCTGAACCTTCTACACCGATTGTTCCAGAAGCCTATCTGTGTGCAAAAGGGGTTCCGTGTGGCGAGCCGGAGTCAGTTTTGCTCAGCGTTCAATCCTGCTGCTACACCGCCATCAACGTCCGCGACGCTAACCCTTTTCTATTTTGTTTTGGGCTCAAGTTCGCCACATTCAACGTTTAGTTTCCTTCAGTCATTCGTCGACTCATCAATTGTCATTCTTGACAGTATCGTTACACAAATGGTTATTAGGAGTCCTTGTAGGTTGCCTTTTATCCTTTAACCTTCTTGGACGAGCCTAGCTTGTCCACCTAGAGCCATCCCCAAACCATTTAGGACGAGTGTAGTTCGTTTGCGCACCCTACCTCGCCAATTGGCTGTTTTGGACAACCCAGGCTCATTCAGAGCTTAGTTTGCGGTGCTGCTCAGCGATGGCAGCACACGTACACGTTTTTTAAGGGCAGCGACCAATTTAGGAGACACGTAATGCAACCCAAACTGCACGAGCAATAAAAAAAAACGGTCTGGGGTCGAAAATTTCAACAAAAATAAAGGGGCTTAAAAACTAGGTTTTCACCAATGCATGGTAAGAGTTGTAGGGTTAAATAACTTTGACTTTCTGAATTAAAATTACCACGGCTCTTTGTCTCGAGTGCCCAACGATCTTGAAGAAGTGTAGGGGAAGGTGTCCTGAAGTAGGGGAAAATGTCCTGAGCCGCTTCCTGGGTTTGCAGGTCCCACCCTGGGAGAAGGGGAGTTTGGCTCGGTGCTCCAAGGGATCTGGCTGACACCCGAGGGTACCGAGGTGCTCTCTCTCGCCTAAGGTCGGCCGGCCCAGGGGTGACGCGCGTGTCCCTTCCAGGTGTCGGTGGCGGTCAAGCGTCTGCGGGAGATGTCGGCCGGAGAGGTGTTTGCCCGTGAGGCGGAGCTCATGGTGGGCCTGCGCCACCCGTGCGTCGTGCGCCTGCTGGCCGTCTGCCTCGGACCTCCCCTGATGATGGTGGGTGGGCTTCTCCCAAATACAGTTGAATCTCATTAATTGAAACTCAAGAGGGACCAAAAATTTGTTTGAATAAAGCAAAGTTTAAATTACCGGGAGTTTCCTCCCATAGAGTCGCATAAAATGGGACCTGGATGTTAGTTTGAATTATCCGCTGGTCTGAATTAATGAGATTCAACTGTACCAACATTTATTTGGAAGAACAAAAGAATGTAATGAATTAATGATTCACGAAACAAGATAGTGTCAGCACCGTCTACGATAGAGTGCTCTGCCTAAAAGGATGCAAAGGGTGAGCGAAAGGCACCGCATTAGATGTGTAATCGCTGCAACCAACTAGCATTTGCGTGTCAGCCTATTTGCTTGCTCGGCCGTGCAGTATTGCACTGGCTTACAGTTGTCATAACTGCAAATGACCGTGACAGCCAAGTTTTTAATTGACCGAAGCCATGATGGTTCCGGTTGTAATATATATTGATTTTGCAGTTCAGAGTGCTGCTGCGAAAGACCACACTCGGCCTAAAAGAAAAGCACTTGCGAGTAATATGATCAAATGCAATAGAGTGACTTAAAGGGGTAGTGTAACAAAGGAAACTGGAGGAGCGGCAGTGCGCTGGAAGACGGCCACGTGGCGTCGCCTGCGCATGCAGTACCCTGGTCGCTGCGACGAATTCATAGCAGCTGATGCTGTTGAAAGCGTCGTCGCTCTGTGTGAACGCTTATCAACTGCAGATTGCGGTGTTCTGTCAATTGCATGTGATTGTAAGTGGAAGCCATGACCATGAACCTTATGCATGTTTCAATTTGATATTGGTGCTACCTAAGCACATGTGGTAGACCACATGAATCAGTGGCTTGAGTCCCCTGGTGGACGCATGACAGATGGTTTCGCACGTTTATTCTTGGGGCGCGTCAACAGACGTTCCGTCTCATCCTACGATGGCCTAAAGCCCAATGCCACAGGCTGCCTGGTCCAGTCGCGAGCCTGTTAGAAACCACGTGGTATAGTTTATTTATTTACTTATTTTAGTACCCTCGGGGCTTGAGGGCATTACAGAGGGGAGGGGCAAGTACAAAACATAATACAAAAATGACAAAAAATACAAAAATTTAACGAGATAAAAAGCAGTCAGGGTGCCTGCTGACAAAAATGGCTGGGTATTGCATCTCTAAAAGAATCAATTGATGATATGGACACTAAAGATGCGGGAAGGTGGTTTCACTCCGATGACGACCTGGGAATAAACGAGTCGAGGTAGGCGGAGGTGCAACACTTGGGAATTTCGACTTTCTACTGATGATCAAGACGAAAGGAGATGTGCGGGGAGAGAGAATAAGTTTTTCTTTTTAGAGTAGGGATAGAGTGGTAAATTTTATGAAAAAGCGATAGACGAGATACTTTACGGCGCAGAGAAAGAAGGGGCAAAGATAAGTTTGATTTCATGGATGACACGCTGGCTGAACGATGATAATTACAAAGGATAAACCGGACACCACGGTTTTGAATGGCTTCAGTGTCAGATACGAGTGTGTTGTGACCGGGATCCCGGATTACTGCAGCATACTCTGATCTAGAGCGTACAGGGGCTTTGAATAAGCGTTCCATGACATGTTATCAGTAATATGAACTTATTTGTAGGAAGTTACGATTTCCAAGGGGAGGTACCAAGGGTGTATGAAAGTGGCGACGAGTTTCATCGAGATACACGCGTCGCGTGGCATTGTTTATTTCGCAGATTTATGGATGTCCACCGAAGGTTTACGTTTAATTCATTGTTTATTTCGCAGATTTATCGCTCTAACCCCGCTCTCCGTCAAGCATTGTTTTTAGAACCATCGTACATATCATCATGTGTAGACCATGACCTAAAGGTAGGGATTCCCCATTGCAGCACCTCCACTTTTAATGCCTCTTTTCTACCCCAGACCTCCATTGATTGGAATCGCCTTCCCACACATATAGTCTCAATAACTAACGCTGTTGATTTTAAAAATGTTCTTGCCAACTTTTTAACAGGTGTTGCGTAGCACGTGTTTTCTTGCTTCACTCAACTATGTTACTTTTACGTGTTTTGAGTACTCCCTCTGTAATGCCTTCGGGCCCTGAGAGAATAATAAATAAAATAAAACAAAATGAAAAAAAAAAAAAAGTGGTTGACGTCATTTTGAAGTTTTGTTATGCCAAGTGACTGGATACACTGGAATAGTGTGTGCAGAATAGTATCAGTATGTGCGACAAGCGTCTTTGCTGCGGTTTCTCTCGTGCTTATTTCACCGTGACACGTGAATCTGCAGCGTCTGCAATTTGCAATATCCGTTCCCGTGACATGCAAATTCCTAACTCGTTTTCGCTTTTTTTTTTTCCAGGATTTGCACACATGTAGTTGTTTTCCGTGATGCCCGAGTTTGTAGCGGGTTCTTGTGCGTATAGGGTGTTTTCACATGACGTCAATCTGTCATTTTGTTGTTGTTTGTTTTTCAAACAAATTTACTAATTTTAAGGATTACATTGGAACCAGTTGAGATGTCAGCGTGGTGAGACTTCTATAAACTTCTGCGTTCTACCCATTTGGGGGGTCATGTAGACCCTTGGTATGCTCGCCTTCGGCCCATGCCACATAGCTCACAACGACAAAATGGTGGACAAAGTTACGTAAGTAAAAACACCCTATGTCGCGCTGTGAAGCGCAGAAGCGCTGCGTTTGCGTTTTTCTACCGTACCCCTAACAGGGGAGCTCATAGCGCATTCCCACATACCAATCGCACCCATGCTATCACCAATTTTTAAATAAAACTTTGCTGTTGCATTTTTGAACATTACCCCATATTTTTCACCATTTGTCCTTTCATTTTGGGTGAGCGTTCTTTTTGGACTTCACGGTATATAAACAGTACCTAGCAGCCTGCAAGGCATGTGTTCACCTATTCATCTAATTTCTGGGGAAAGCGATACACTCTACAAAATTAAACAGACATTTGGCATAATCTTTTGTTGTTTGAGGTGTTTGATTTTGCAGAGACCGCTTCCGCACTCCTCATTTGCGTCGTAGACGCAAACATAAAAGGGATAATTGTTTGCCTCATCTCTAAACTTTTTGTAAACGCACCTGGAAATTAAAGCAACTGGGAATCTGTAAACATCTGTAAACACGTATGCAATGAACGCATACGCTGGCACTCTAACAGCAATCTGGCGGGAGGACAAGGGGAACAGTGGGAATGTCCTGGTGGGCGACGCAAACTGTAAACCGTGCTAGAACGCATCCATGCAATTGACTTGTGAGGAAAACCTTGTCAGTCTTTTTTTTTTTTTTTTATCAAACTCGTGAACAGGTTTTTTTTATTTGATTCAGTCAAGCATGTATGTATGAGCAGGGAGGATTTCATAAAGTTTGAAATATTTTGCATTTGTACTTTAATCAGATGGAATAGATTTGTACTCTGTTAGCTCGAATATTGGAATACATTTATGTTTGCTAAGCAGGGACTTGGAACATTTGTATTTCCTACTTATGAAGACTGTAGTCACTAGGTATTGGGATTTATTTCATACCATACTATCGCATCTTGAAATGGTTTTGTTTTCAACTTATGCAATTTGCGATTTGGGTTGTTAAACAGGCCCGTTTTGTTTTCACGGTCCCCAAGTTTTGCTTCTTTTGTTGACTAGGCCTTTCGGAAATCCGCAAGAGGAACTAACCCGCTACCTCGCAATTACACCGTTCGAATATTGGAATACATTTATGTTTGCTAAGCAGGGACTTGGAACATTTGTATTTCCTACTTATGAAGACTGTAGTCACTAGGTATTGGGATTTATTTCATACCATACTATCGCATCTTGAAATGGTTTTGTTTTCAACTTATGCAATTTGCGATTTGGGTTGTTAAACAGGCCCGTTTTGTTTTCACGGTCCCCAAGTTTTGCTTCTTTTGTTGACTAGGCCTTTCGGAAATCCGCAAGAGGAACTAACCCGCTACCTCGCAATTACACCGTTCGAATATTGGAATACATTTATGTTTGCTAAGCAGGGACTTGGAACATTTGTATTTCCTACTTATGAAGACTGTAGTCACTAGGTATTGGGATTTATTTCATACCATACTATCGCATCTTGAAATGGTTTTGTTTTCAACTTATGCAATTTGCGATTTGGGTTGTTAAACAGGCCCGTTTTGTTTTCACGGTCCCCAAGTTTTGCTTCTTTTGTTGACTAGGCCTTTCGGAAATCCGCAAGAGGAACTAACCCGCTACCTCGCAATTACACCGTTCGAATATTGGAATACATTTATGTTTGCTAAGCAGGGACTTGGAACATTTGTATTTCCTACTTATGAAGACTGTAGTCACTAGGTATTGGGATTTATTTCATACCATACTATCGCATCTTGAAATGGTTTTGTTTTCAACTTATGCAATTTGCGATTTGGGTTGTTAAACAGGCCCGTTTTGTTTTCACGGTCCCCAAGTTTTGCTTCTTTTGTTGACTAGGCCTTTCGGAAATCCATAAGAGGAACTAACCCGCTACCTCGCAATTACACCGTTCGAATATTGGAATACATTTATGTTTGCTAAGCAGGGACTTGGAACATTTGTATTTCCTACTTATGAAGACTGTAGTCACTAGGTATTGGGATTTATTTCATACCATACTATCGCATCTTGAAATGGTTTTGTTTTCAACTTATGCAATTTGCGATTTGGGTTGTTAAACAGGCCCGTTTTGTTTTCACGGTCCCCAAGTTTTGCTTCTTTTGTTGACTAGGCCTTTCGGAAATCCGCAAGAGGAACTAACCCGCTACCTCGCAATTACACCGTTCGAATATTGGAATACATTTATGTTTGCTAAGCAGGGACTTGGAACATTTGTATTTCCTACTTATGAAGACTGTAGTCACTAGGTATTGGGATTTATTTCATACCATACTATCGCATCTTGAAATGGTTTTGTTTTCAACTTATGCAATTTGCGATTTGGGTTGTTAAACAGGCCCGTTTTGTTTTCACGGTCCCCAAGTTTTGCTTCTTTTGTTGACTAGGCCTTTCGGAAATCCGCAAGAGGAACTAACCCGCTACCTCGCAATTACACCGTTCGAATATTGGAATACATTTATGTTTGCTAAGCAGGGACTTGGAACATTTGTATTTCCTACTTATGAAGACTGTAGTCACTAGGTATTGGGATTTATTTCATACCATACTATCGCATCTTGAAATGGTTTTGTTTTCAACTTATGCAATTTGCGATTTGGGTTGTTAAACAGGCCCGTTTTGTTTTCACGGTCCCCAAGTTTTGCTTCTTTTGTTGACTAGGCCTTTCGGAAATCCGCAAGAGGAACTAACCCGCTACCTCGCAATTACACCGTTCGAATATTGGAATACATTTATGTTTGCTAAGCAGGGACTTGGAACATTTGTATTTCCTACTTATGAAGACTGTAGTCACTAGGTATTGGGATTTATTTCATACCATACTATCGCATCTTGAAATGGTTTTGTTTTCAACTTATGCAATTTGCGATTTGGGTTGTTAAACAGGCCCGTTTTGTTTTCACGGTCCCCAAGTTTTGCTTCTTTTGTTGACTAGGCCTTTCGGAAATCCGCAAGAGGAACTAACCCGCTACCTCGCAATTACACCGTTCGAATATTGGAATACATTTATGTTTGCTAAGCAGGGACTTGGAACATTTGTATTTCCTACTTATGAAGACTGTAGTCACTAGGTATTGGGATTTATTTCATACCATACTATCGCATCTTGAAATGGTTTTGTTTTCAACTTATGCAATTTGCGATTTGGGTTGTTAAACAGGCCCGTTTTGTTTTCACGGTCCCCAAGTTTTGCTTCTTTTGTTGACTAGGCCTTTCGGAAATCCGCAAGAGGAACTAACCCGCTACCTCGCAATTACACCGTTCGAATATTGGAATACATTTATGTTTGCTAAGCAGGGACTTGGAACATTTGTATTTCCTACTTATGAAGACTGTAGTCACTAGGTATTGGGATTTATTTCATACCATACTATCGCATCTTGAAATGGTTTTGTTTTCAACTTATGCAATTTGCGATTTGGGTTGTTAAACAGGCCCGTTTTGTTTTCACAATCCCCAAGTTTTGCTTCTTTTGTTGACTAGGCCTTTCGGAAATCCGCAAGAGGAACTAACCCGCTACCTCGCAATTACACCGTTCGAATATTGGAATACATTTATGTTTGCTAAGCAGGGACTTGGAACATTTGTATTTCCTACTTATGAAGACTGTAGTCACTAGGTATTGGGATTTATTTCATACCATACTATCGCATCTTGAAATGGTTTTGTTTTCAACTTATGCAATTTGCGATTTGGGTTGTTAAACAGGCCCGTTTTGTTTTCACAATCCCCAAGTTTTGCTTCTTTTGTTGACTAGGCCTTTCGGAAATCCGCAAGAGGAACTAACCCGCTACCTCGCAATTACACCGTTCGAATATTGGAATACATTTATGTTTGCTAAGCAGGGACTTGGAACATTTGTATTTCCTACTTATGAAGACTGTAGTCACTAGGTATTGGGATTTATTTCATACCATACTATCGCATCTTGAAATGGTTTTGTTTTCAACTTATGCAATTTGCGATTTGGGTTGTTAAACAGGCCCGTTTTGTTTTCACAATCCCCAAGTTTTGCTTCTTTTGTTGACTAGGCCTTTCGGAAATCCGCAAGAGGAACTAACCCGCTACCTCGCAATTACACCGTTCGAATATTGGAATACATTTATGTTTGCTAAGCAGGGACTTGGAACATTTGTATTTCCTACTTATGAAGACTGTAGTCACTAGGTATTGGGATTTATTTCATACCATACTATCGCATCTTGAAATGGTTTTGTTTTCAACTTATGCAATTTGCGATTTGGGTTGTTAAACAGGCCCGTTTTGTTTTCACAATCCCCAAGTTTTGCTTCTTTTGTTGACTAGGCCTTTCGGAAATCCGCAAGAGGAACTAACCCGCTACCTCGCAATTACACCGTTCGAATATTGGAATACATTTATGTTTGCTAAGCAGGGACTTGGAACATTTGTATTTCCTACTTATGAAGACTGTAGTCACTAGGTATTGGGATTTATTTCATACCATACTATCGCATCTTGAAATGGTTTTGTTTTCAACTTATGCAATTTGCGATTTGGGTTGTTAAACAGGCCCGTTTTGTTTTCACAATCCCCAAGTTTTGCTTCTTTTGTTGACTAGGCCTTTCGGAAATCCGCAAGAGGAACTAACCCGCTACCTCGCAATTACACCGTTCGAATATTGGAATACATTTATGTTTGCTAAGCAGGGACTTGGAACATTTGTATTTCCTACTTATGAAGACTGTAGTCACTAGGTATTGGGATTTATTTCATACCATACTATCGCATCTTGAAATGGTTTTGTTTTCAACTTATGCAATTTGCGATTTGGGTTGTTAAACAGGCCCGTTTTGTTTTCACAATCCCCAAGTTTTGCTTCTTTTGTTGACTAGGCCTTTCGGAAATCCGCAAGAGGAACTAACCCGCTACCTCGCAATTACACCGTTCGAATATTGGAATACATTTATGTTTGCTAAGCAGGGACTTGGAACATTTGTATTTCCTACTTATGAAGACTGTAGTCACTAGGTATTGGGATTTATTTCATACCATACTATCGCATCTTGAAATGGTTTTGTTTTCAACTTATGCAATTTGCGATTTGGGTTGTTAAACAGGCCCGTTTTGTTTTCACAATCCCCAAGTTTTGCTTCTTTTGTTGACTAGGCCTTTCGGAAATCCGCAAGAGGAACTAACCCGCTACCTCGCAATTACACCGTTCGAATATTGGAATACATTTATGTTTGCTAAGCAGGGACTTGGAACATTTGTATTTCCTAATTATGAAGACTGTAGTCACTAGGTATTGGGATTTATTTCATACCATACTATCGCATCTTGAAATGGTTTTGTTTTCAACTTATGCAATTTGCGATTTGGGTTGTTAAACAGGCCCGTTTTGTTTTCACAATCCCCAAGTTTTGCTTCTTTTGTTGACTAGGCCTTTCGGAAATCCGCAAGAGGAACTAACCCGCTACCTCGCAATTACACCGTTCGAATATTGGAATACATTTATGTTTGCTAAGCAGGGACTTGGAACATTTGTATTTCCTACTTATGAAGACTGTAGTCACTAGGTATTGGGATTTATTTCATACCATACTATCGCATCTTGAAATGGTTTTGTTTTCAACTTATGCAATTTGCGATTTGGGTTGTTAAACAGGCCCGTTTTGTTTTCACGATCCCCAAGTTTTGCTTCTTTTGTTGACTAGGCCTTTCGGAAATCCGCAAGAGGAACTAACCCGCTACCTCGCAATTACACCGTTTGCTTTTTAATGCTACATGGGCTGGATTATATTTAAGGAAAGGGTAGGTTTGGGAATGGTTCCAGAAAGTTGCATGCAGATGCTTTCTTGTTGCGGTATTTCTGTATTTAGAAAAACACCTCCGCGCTTATATCCCAAGTTTGACCTGGGTGACAAGCCCCAAGATTTACTTATGCCGCCACAAACCAGAGCTTTTACCGCTCAAAAGCTGCTCCAAAGGGGCATTTTTGCTGCTCCCAGACCCTCTACAAAGGGTTGAAGCTTGCTCCCACCCCTGCTTCACTTTTCAGTTTTGGCTTTCTTTTTTGCTGCCTCTTTTTGGCTTCTTTACGGGGTCAGTGTTAGTGTTCCCCAAAGGGGGACGTGTGTGGCACTTTTCGAGGGTCACGCTGACACATTCCTAAGGATCCACCAATGGATCTTGTGGGGGTCTCAAAGTGGCGTCTGGCAAGGAGGCCAACCAACCACTCTGCAACGTATCATGCGCTGCGTCTGACGTCTGCAGCACTAGCCAGGACTCACAGGGGAGCACACGGACACGCCGAAGCCGAAGGATGCTCGGGCATTTATTTACGTTTTAAACGCGTGTATATAAGGGCACGCTGAGGGCGACGAGGGGGAACAGACCTTACCTTGTCACGCCTTCCCAAGAGCGGGGGCGGAGGTGGGAAGACAGAGAGGGTCGGGCCACACGTCCGCCCAGTTTGAAGTCCCAGCTAGCAGTCCTTGAGAGATACCTCTCTCTCTGCTGGCGGCCACACCCAAGGAGGCTAGACGGCCAGGGGGACGTTTTGCATGTCTCCACAAATAGCGGACACCGGGCGGAGGACCCTGTTCTCTACGCTTCCCTTTCCACTGCTTTGTCTGCACACGGTCGCTGTCAGCTTTTCCCTGTCATAGTACACAAAATTAGCGCAAAGGACGAACACAGGAAGAAGGTGTAGATAGGACAGAGCGCTACTTACAATTGACGTTTTATGCGAGGGTAGAGGAAGACATAGATAAAATTGAGACTAAAATCACAGAAAGAGGTGCTTCAGCATTAGTCTAAGAGAACATTTTCTCTCTCTCTCTTAAATCTGCACCGTCGGGAAATCTAGCAGTACACCTGAGGGACTGTGGGTGCCACCCGTTGTTTGCTCGCACAATGATCCTGCGTCCAAGTGTGTACAAAAGAACACGGGAAATAGGTGAAGCCCAAGTCATACCAACCAGAGGGGATGCGTGTGTTAGTGCTCCGCCGGTAAACTTGTCAACGAAGGAACTTCAGTACCTGCACTATTTTTCATAGGCTTCTTTTATTTTTCTATAAATCTTCCTTTTCAAATTTTTTAGTACTGTTTTTTTTTTCTTATGTTTTTTTTATGTTTTTTTTTCTTTTACCCTTGTTCTTTTTTATTCTATAATTTTTCTGATATTCTCTTCTTCCTTTCCTTCTCTAGCATATTCTTTCTTCTCCTCTTTCTATGATTTCAGTCTCAATTTTATCTTTGTCTTCCTCTATCCTCTTATAAAACGTCGGTTGTAAGTAGCACTCTGTTCTGCCCAGTCTTGGGTAGTAACGCGTTACTTGTAACTAGGGTGTGTACTTTCCGGTGTTTATTTGTGAGAAAAATCGGCGGATGTTTTTCGGTGTTTATTTATTTTCAAAACACCGGTGCATTTCGGTGGAACGTCTCCCGACAAGGCTTAAATCTGTTATTATCGGTGGGAAAAAATGTGATTGATCACAGACAGAGAGTTCCAATTTTATTCACATATTTCATACACTTCTTCTCGAGGAAGCATCTATTTCTCACACTTGGTTAATATAGTAGATGCAAGCATACTTCGAGAGGCTTGCATCTCTCATGGCAGCGGGTTCCTTGCGGTTCACAACCCGCAATATTGAAAACGCACGCTCCACATTTGCGCTGGACACAGGAAATCACAAAATGTCCAGCGAGGCTTGGGACAGTAGTGGCCAGTCAGGTAAATGAAGTTTCCAAAATAACACTGGATCAACGGTGCTAGTCACAGCATACTGGCAGTAAGAAAGAGACTCTGAATCTAGGTCATTCAGCTTGCGCTCGTCTCGGAGGACCAGCCGATAGATATTTTCATAAGGCACAAATCCCTCTGGCAGTTCCACTTTTATTCACGGATTAACAATTTGTATGCGGAACCAGAACGACGATTCATCCATGAAATCTGTAGCGTAGTCATCCGGAGCTTTCCGCTTGCTTCCCATCCTGGTGGCCTTCTACTCCGCGTGACGACGATACTTGAAGTGTTCGATGAAGGAAAGCAAATCTCACGTTGAGAAAACCCGCAGACGCGGGACGGACGCGCCTTCTCAAACACGTCTGGAAATTTTTCAAAGAACAAAACCCTTTTTCATTTCCCCAAAGCCCATGGAAACTAAACAGATAACAATGAACGCATCTCAGTTCTCAAAGGTCAGTAGCCCTGTACGACACGAATGTTGGCAGTGTCTTCCAGGAACTACAGCAACCTCTGAATACATGGCTTACACCGACATCACTTTGCCAGACACAATGGGGAAAGGGCACGTAAGAGCGTACCCTCCACTGCGTTAATTTTTCTACAAAGGGGGCCGTGGGAGACACAATGGGGGCGTGTGAGAGCTTAGCTTCCACTGCGTTAACTAGACGCTTTTGACCCCGAGAAAGGAGGGCGAGGTAACACGTTTGACGAACCTCTACGGGGAAAGGGTTTCGCTAGGTCGGAAACATGCAACGACCGGTGTTTTTCGGTTTTAACCAGGGCGGAAATGTCCAACCACCGGTGTTTTTCGGTTTTAACCGATTTTGTATTTTCGTCACCGACGGATGTTTATCGGTGTTTTTCGGTTAAAACCGGAAAATACACACCCTACTTGTAAGGCGTTACTGTAACTTTGTTACTTTTCGGTAACTTGTAACTGTAACGAGTTACTTTTCAAAAATGTAACTTGTAACTGTAGTTTTATTACTTTTTTGGAGGTAACGATGAAAGTAACAACGTTACTTTTGTCTTTACTTTCCAGGTTTCTTATGAATAATATATCATTGAACAGGTACAATCTAGCTATTCCTTGCACTTTCCAAATTTTCTTTTCCGACATTTTGAGTGTCAAGTTGGCCTTGCACACAAACTTCTGAATACGTTCTATCTCGCGAGTTACAACCCGAATATAGCTACCTGTAGATTTGATGAAAACAAATTTAGTTATCTTCACGCACGCACTTGTACTTTGTGACTGAACACTTACATCTTAGTATTTTGAAGCACGCTCTATGTTGCGGTTTTTATTTTTTCTGTGCAAACCAATCCGTGAATCAACAATACACGCGGAAGGCACTGGGCATGTTTCAGTATTTTGATTTGCGCCACTACTCCGGCGTGGTATCAGCAGTCGAGGTAAACTTTACTGCTGTTTGCGCGGGGTTTGTTTCTGGCTTGCCGGGTATGAACTAAAATATGTCCAGCGACTCTATGAACCCAGCGAAACCGTCACCGAGCCAGCAGTGTGCTATACTCCGTTTCACCTTATGTTGTACAGCAGCGAAGGCTAAAAGCACGAGCTCATAGCGTTGGCAGCTGCCCTTAATGCACGAGAGCTTGTGCTGCCAAGATGTGCCCTAGAGCAAGGAGCTCGCGCCCGTAGCCTTTCTTGCGGTACATCATAAGGTGAAATAGAGTATAGTGCTACCAAGGATAGAGCATTTATATTGGGTCCGCGTTTGCCCCCGTGCGATTCCTTCCAGCGCGCCAGTTGAGCGCCTGTTCAGCAAGGGCAGGGACGCGTTCGCCATCAAACGAGGTAAACTTTCAGACACTAATTTCGAACAGCAGCGGCTGCTAAGTTACAATATGAAGTAAAAAGTGTACTTTTTAATTTTATGCAATAAAACTTGGTAAGGGCCGTTTTCTAGTTTTTCAAAATTTTTTTGTGTTATAGAAAAGTAACTGAAAAGTAACCTCGTTACTTTTTAAAAGTAACTGTAACGAGTTACTATTGTGTTACTGTAACTGTAACTTCGCTACTTTTTAAAAAAAGTAACTGTAACTGTAGCGAATTACTTTTTAAAAGTAACTTACCCAAGACTGGTTCTGCCTACTCCTTCTTCCTGCGTTTGTCCTTTGAGCTAATTTTGTGTACTGTGTTTAACCAACTAGGCCATCAAATTATTTGGTTACAGTTTCTTCCTTCTGCATTAGGCCCCTTTATGTATTCCTCCCAGCTGGACCCAGTTTCTTTTTATATTAATTTGATAGCCATCTCGACCTCCAAGGCAAGGTTCTATTGCCACCCGACACCACGTCATTCCCCAGGACATCACTGGTATGTTCGGCTTTGGGCAACCTTCATTGCATCACGCCAAGAGAATTTGTAAAATCGTCCGCTCCAAGATGTGGAGACAAGTATGATTCTATCGGATGTGCCTCAAGGTTCTCGCCGGTGGTGGAGATAACAGCAGTGCCTATTGGTCGAGATACAAGGATTATCTGCTAATGGCTAGCAAGATGAGCGAGTTCCTCTGGTGGTCGTACGTTCCATATCTAAAACATCTTGGCCCTCCTAACAAGAAGTGGCAAGGTGAGTCTGTCACTTTGTTGGGGGTTGCAGGTTTAACCTACAGCAATTGGCTATCTTCTAGAGAAGTGTCCCAAGTATTGCACTACACGAACTGGACAGAACATCCACATGTTATCCACTGTACACGACATTGCGGCAAAAGCCCCAGAAACTGACAGAACCCGATGCATAGAAGACTGCGTTGATGTACTACTGAAAGCAGCCTCTATTTGTGCGAGCAAGGTGAAGCTATCCAGGGTTGTGAACTACTTTCATCAGAACAATCTCAATTTATTAATATCTGGGAAAGAAGGGGTTTCGTCGTCGCTCCTTAAAATATATACTTGCAAAAGGCTGCCATGGCCATTGAGAAAAACTTGAACCATTTCCCTGATTTCAAGACCAAACACGTCAAGTCTACGGCTCTTCAACTGTGCCGCAAACTGGGCCTGCATGAATTACAGAAGCAGATCACCGCTACAAGAAAGCTTGAGATCTTTTTTACAGCCAAGACGCACAAAGAAGGATGCCCTTTCCGTGTGGTAGTCACGGAAAAGGAATCTTGGCAGGGGGAGATGTCGAGATTCCTTCTGCGTCATTTGTTCAACCTTTGACTTGATGACCCTTTCTTGGTTCACACCTCTGAGGATGTTATTCACTACCTAAAGAACAATTCCTCGCAAGTAGTACACTTTGCATTTTGTCTTGACGTAGAGGATTTATTTTATTCAATCCCGCACAAAGAATTCTTTGACTCTTATGCAGCTGTAAGTTTCCAAAATAACTGTGGTCAAACTTCCTCGAACTTTTTACTTTTTACTTGAGGTCCATGGTAGTCAAGCTTTTGGAAAAGATCTACACACAAATGACAGGAATTTGCATCGGTTTGTGCATGGTTCCTGTGTTGTGCGACATTTTAGAGCGCAGCCCTCGGGCACTCGTTTCCGGCTTGAGCGGCGGCGCCGTCGGCGTAACCGTGCATTGCATTATGGAACGTGGTCATGAGTGACGTCACGACGGAGGTCACGACCTTCACGAGTGACCTTCATGATGTCACGAGGGAGGAGGAGGAGAGATACCCTCCTCAAGAGCTGCGCTCTAGTTCGGCATCACAGGGTAAACGTCTTTCATTTTTTTATCTCAAAATGTAACTGAACCATCATACAGAGATTGTCACCCCAGGTGGCATGCATATTTAGGTATGTAGATGACTATCTGGTGCTACTTACAGAATCACCAGAAACATGCGACTGTGCTCTTATTAACACCATCAAGAGCATATTTCTTGATTGAGCTGAGGGGCTTCAGTTTACGCACGACTCTCCGATTAACAGCATCCCCCAATTTCTAGATTTGCAGCTTACCTTTCATTCAAATCATGTATGCTGGATGCACTCGCCAAGATCTAAGAAACGACTACTGCTATATAGTTTTCACACTCTAAACTCATAAGAAGAGGAATTGTTTCCAACTGTTTGACTGCTCCACTGCAGTGAGTCTTGTATGCATTCAGCAGGACAGAGCTTCGAAGCGCAAGTGCTATGGCTACAGACTTCAGGGCACAAGTGCTATGGCTACAGACTTCAATCATGTCGGAAGTTGCGGAGGGTTTGTTAAAACCAAAAAGAACACGTGAGAAAAATATAGACCGAAGACGCCGACCAGCAGTAGTACCATACATCCACCGTATATCGCACAAATTGAAGAGAGTCTCTGTAAAATACCAAGTCCAGGTGGTGCTCTCTGCTCCGGATAAGCTGAGGTGGCTCTGCCCCCAGATAAATTCCCCCAAGACCGGCACGACAAATGGGGCATGAGACATGTCCACCAATATGTCAACTGCTGCATAGGTGTCGTCTACGAGATTCCAATGTCTCGTGGGAAGTCATATGTGGGCCAGTCAGGACGGTGCATCAACATTAGGCTAAGAGAATATTTTCTCTGTCTCAAATCTGCACCATCGAGACATCTGGCAGTACATGTGAGGGACTGTGGGTGCCGCCCATTGTTTGCTTGCGCAATGATCCTGCGACAAAGTGTGGACAAAAGAACCTGGGAAAAAGGCTTCTTATGAGTTGTGAATGCGAAAGCATGCACGTCGTTCTTCCGCTCTCTTATTTCGTCTGTGGCGTATTTGCGTCGATGGCAGAGCGAGCCCTCTCTGTGCCGCTCTGACCTTGGACACTTTGTGTTACCGGCACGCTGACTTAGCGCTGACGGACACGCATCGCCATGGGGTGGCGGTAGTTGAAACTGACGCGCAGCGGCTAATGGGAGCGTTGTTCCTTGAAACTACAAAGTGCGCCAGCCAATGGGACTGAAGACGAAATCCATCAGCTTTACTCCGCTTTTTGGGATCAAGGAAACTAGGTGCCATTGTCTAGGCTTTTCGCATGGTTCCATAGCTGGGAGCTGGCTTCACTTGGAGAAAGGAATTAAGGTGCTGTTTGGCGCGGCTTCAAAGCTGATGACGTTGGCTCGCTCCATGGAACAGTTAATGCTTTCGCATTAATAGGTGAAGCCCATGTCATACCAACCAGAGGGGATGTGTGTGTTAGTGCTCTGTCAGTAAACTTGCCAACGAAGGAACTTCAGTACCTGCACTATTTTTCGTAGGCTTTTTTATTTTTCCAAACATCTTCCTTTTCGAATTTTTTAGTAGTTTTCTTTTTTCTTAGTGTATTTTTTCAAAATGTTTCTTTTCCTTTATCCTTATTCTTTTTTCTAGAATTTTTCTAATATTGTCTTCTTACTTTCCTTCTCTGGCATGTTCTTTCTTCTCCTCTTTCTATGATTTGAGTCTCACTTTTATCTTTGTCTTCCTCTATCCTCTCATAAAATGTTGGTTGTAAATAGCGCTCTGTCCTGTCTACTCCTTCCTTTGCTCTAAGTTTGTGTACTATGTTTAACCAACTAGAGCCATCAAATTATTTTGTTTTCCTGTCATGTGGATACTAATGCTAACGCATTAATAACGAAACTGCACCGCATGAAAAACCGACTCTCACAACCTCTTTAGGGCACACGTTTGTAATTTCTTTTTTTGCAGCGGTGCTCGGATATTTATTCCCAACCAACACAAGCCCCATCATTGTCCGTTCATTGGACCTAAACTAAAAAATGTATTGAGATATTTTTATAAAATCTGAAGGGCTGTTATCGTATCCTGAAGCACCCGACAGCTCACTCCACTCGGCTGTGCGCAGAGCCAGGGACGTCGCGGTGCTACATCGTGACATCTTCCAACCGCCAGCTGCTCCCAATGCACGGTGGAGGCTCACTTCACTACCCCTTTAAGCCACTGTAATAGCCTTTGTGGGAAACTTACAAGATGGTGCAGGAGGCAGAAACATTTTCTGGCGACACAAATGTGAAGTACGCCAGTCGGGGCACTGGGGCTTTATGGATGCATAGTATGGAGATCTAACGAGCAGGAGCGGAGCACATGTGATAACCAACGGGCCCCTCGTGATGCATGCAAGTGGGCGCTGTTCCTTTCTCCCGCCGAGTGCAGGTGCAGGAGCTGCTGCCCCTAGGCTCCCTGCAGGCATTCCTGCAGGTGCCAGGACAGGTGTGCTCCTTGGGGAGGACCTTCCCCGCTGGGCCCACCAGGTGGCCTGCGGCATGGCTTACCTCGAGGGCCGCCGCTTCGTGCACCGGGACCTGGCTGCCCGCAACCTGCTCCTCGCCTCCCGCATGCAGGTGGGGGAAACACAACGTCCTTCTTAGTTGACCACGAGCGGCCGACAACGAGTCTTGCTCCTTTCAAGCGCTCCCCTACTCGCTGTGTGGGTGACGTTGAGGTCGTTCGTAAAAAGATAGGACAACTGGCGGCAGAGAAAATCGTTTGCCAACCGGAAGATTCTCTCATGCTCTCAGCCACTTGTGGATCCTCCACGCAGGCCACAGTTCGGAATGAAATATTCTCCCCAGCCTTGCAAGGTGCAAAGGTACCTTCCCCGAGGGTAACACACTTTTGTGATGGTCCATTTTTTCTAACCCTGTGCTCGCCATTTGCTGTCCTCAGCGAGGCCTCCAGTGATGCGATGGCTGTGCCTTTGCACCAAAGAGCTTACCCACTACATCCTGCTACATTTAGCCAAAATGTGAAGCATCTGCTCCAAATTGCACCAAAACTTGATTTCACTTTATGGATACGTCTGGATTGTTATGATTGGCTTTTTTGGGAACTTTTGATTCTCGTTGCAAATAACCTACTATTTGATTTGATCTCTCTGTCAAACATTGACCGTACTCAGCATTTTAGCGATATCAAGTCATGTCCGCAGTCTGCCCTGGCAGGTAAGTTAGCTTTGTTGAGTGTGCTTCTCTCCACCCCCCTATGTGCTGCAATGAAACAACTGCCAAGTAAGCACTGCAGTTTTGCTTATCTTGCTTCGCCTCAGTGCACTTTCTTTCTGAATGGAAATCACTCCCCCAAAGTGGGACACGTTAAACATGCAGGCATCGGGTATATTGCGAAGAAAAGGGGAGAGAACTGCCCTTAGCGTTTTGAGCCTAAAACGCCTTGCAGTAAAGCCAACTTGTGAAATTACCGTTTTGTCGATTCGGGTCCATTGATGTGTGTTTGACAACTTCTGCAGAAGATACAATGAAAAAAGGGGGAGCCCTGATTAGCCAATAAAAAGTTAACATAATTGGGAATATTAGAAAAAAAATATGAAAGAAATAAAAAATGGCCTTTTTTTAATAAAGCGAACGTAAAAAATGGCTTAATTTAATATTTACTTAAATTTAGAAATTCATATAAATGTTTCCGTGAAAATAAATTAAACTATGGTAGTACCAGTCGATAGCACATGTATAGGACTGCAGGTCTACGGTACTATTTAGTAAGCAACATTTATGGTGAATCCTAAGATACAAGGCTCCCAATACGGTATGTCACCAAAATGTCAAGGGTACAATGTTTGTAATTATTTATTTCTGGCATTAAAAATGAGCAAAAAGATTAGTTTACTGTAATATCATCAGAGATGCCCCATCTCTGAAAGATAACCCACCCCTATTTTTAGAAGAATGGATAGTTGGGCGAGTTGGCGGGAATTCACCTTGGGACACAGCGCGAACAATAGACGAGGACGAAGAAGAAACACACGGGACGAGTGTGCCCTATTTTTGGCACAGTTTGCTATTTTTTCAAAAACGCCGAAAGATAACCCACTTCTAGTAAATGCAGGGTCCTGGTCAATGCTGACCTCAGCAGAAATGATGTTACTTAGCCACTACGAGAGATAAGCGGACATTGCTGACTGGGAAAAACAGTCTTCTTTGGTTCATTGCCCCTCCCTGCTATCACAAGTTTCGTGGGTCACAAAATCTAGAACTAGAATTTTTTACTTTTTTTTCTTTCGCACACTGAAAGTGTGCGAAAGACTCTTTCGCACACTGAAAACGGAGCTGTTAAGGGCTAGTTTCCCCAGGATCGTGTGCGGTACCAAACAAATGTCGACACCCGTGTTCGACACAACACTCTGGTTGCCGTCGTCGCTCACAGCTGTCCAGAGTGTTGCGTTGGCTCGGTGTCTGCTTGCCGCCGTCACTCATAGGTCGTGGCAACCTTTCCAGCCTCGGCAACCAGACAACTGGTTTCTGCCGTCGCTCATAGATGGCAGCAACATTTCCTCAGAGGAAGAAGAGCGGGAACGGAATGAGCGGCAATGTGCGCAGCAGCAGTGCGAAGGTCCACTGCCTAGAGGTCCACTGCATTGAGCACTTCAGATTCCCTTGCGAAAGAAGAGCAGATCGCTCGCCTGGAAAACCACCGTCGAGAACAGAAGCTCCGCTGCTCTTCCTTCTTCACCAGAGTAGAAAGGCTGAAAGCTTTTTTTCACACGACTTGCTTTCGATTTTAGGTGGGCTGTCCCTCGGGATATGGCTGGAGGAATAGACTGCTCGTCATAATTTACAAGAAACATTATTGCGAGTGTTTTTGTTTTTACAGAAATTTACAGAACATGGTACAAAAGTCAAGCAGCCGAAATGAAAACACTTTGTGAAAGGAAATAAATTTTATGTAAAAATTTGAACAGCGGCTTTGCTCATTAGAGTGAGGCTATTACTGCAATATCCCGAGTCATTGCCCACCTACTTTTTAGGCGAATATTGATTTAAAAAAAAAAAAACACATAGTGATCGCTCACCCCAACAAATGCCTTAATGCAGACTCCGCAAATATTCATCCTACCTGAATGACGTACCTTACAGTTGGAGGCCATGTTGACAAAGTAGAACAAAGGAGGGAAAGACACTTCTTTTTGCTTATGCATTTCCTCCCTGATTTTCGTTACCTCGAAGTTGTACTACATGCGTGTGAAAGGAAAGTGATGAAGATATCAAAATGAATGTTTGTTTTGCTTAAAAAAAATTTGTTCGGACAAAAATTTAAAAACACAAGGTTGGAAAGGTAATACAAGCAGTAACCCATCGAGAAATCGCAAGGTCAGCGAGCCCACTGACCTCACGAAATGTAACCGCGGAGTGAAAAAATCAAAGTTCATTTTCAGAGAAGTAAGTCACCGCAAACCCGCTACTTCTCCCGGAACGTTGCTACCGCGGTTGGTACAATGTTGAAGACGAAGCCAACGGGTAAATAAAGACTTGCTGGAACTCACACATGTTTGTAGAGCGTCCCATTCGAGCTCAGTGTTCGTTGTGCCGTCCACGCCACGCAGCAACACCGCCTCAACTCGCATTGCTAGCACGCCGCTCACGGATGCACGCCAAGCAAGCGCCTGCTTCTCGCAATTGACAAAGCGCCCGACTCGACCCGACACCAAAGCATTTGCCAGGATCGCCTGCTTTTCGCTTTCCCAGCATCGCTCTTCGTCACTTCTTTTGTCCGCTTGCTCACTCGTTGCGCCTTCTTTTTTTATTTATTTTATTAACGAAGAATGCAGGGGGTGTTCAAAAATGCTTTCACGGAACAAACGTTCACACTGTATGCCGATAGGCAGAGTTCATTGCACGTATGCAAGCAATGAACTTTGCAATAGTAAAACATTTTTTTGTAAGCATTTGTTGCATAAAGCAACGAAACTAATTTGAGTTCTGAGTTTAATGTATTATTTCTGCGGCCACGCTAAATACTTTTCTGAGGCATATCAAAATACCTACTCTAACATGTGTATTCGATTTGCCCCATTGCACTAGAAGAAACGGCTGACTTGACGGAACATCTTGATTAACTCTATGCCTTAAATATAATATAAAATGTTCATACATTTACAAAAAAAAAATCAACATCAATTTGCAGTCAATTTGTACCATAGTATTAATACCGTATTTACTCGCATAATGAACACACTTTTTTCCCGAAAAATCGATGCAAAGTTGGGGGTGCGTTCATTACGCGGGGTAAGATTTTTTGCGTCCGTATTTACTCGCATAATGAAGGGCCCTTTTATCCCGAAACATCGACGTAACTTCTTATCCCTTTGCGCGCGGCGCGCGCGACTCGAAAACCAAACTACGATGCGCAAAAAAAAGCTCCTCTCAATGTTTTCTTTCTTGGGCATTTCTTTCTTTCCGCTCCGCTTTTCTTTCTTATTTCCTTGCGCGCGATCTCAAAACCAAACTGCGCTGTATAAAAAAAAAGAGAAAAAAAAAGCTTCTTTTTATGTTCCTTTTTTCTCTTGGTTGCGTGGACTTTTTTTTTGCCGCCTTTCGCAAGCTGTTTTGTTTTGTTTTGCTTAGCCGGGGGCTTTTCTTTCTTATCTCCTTGCGCGCGGCGCGCAACCCCGAAACTAAACTGCGCTGTGCAAAAAGAAAGAAAAAAAGAAAGCTCCTTTTTATGTTTTTTTTTTCTTTTGGTTCCGTGTTGTTGTTTTTTTTGCCGCCTTTCGCAAGCTGTTTTGCTTCGCTTAGGCGAGGACTTCTCCGCTTCTTTTTCTTATCTCCTTCCGCGAGGCGCGCGACCCAAAGTCCAAACTGCGCTGTGCAAGAAAAAAAAGAAAAAAAAAGCTCCTCTCCATGTCTTTTTTTCTTGCTTCCGCTGGATTTTTTTTTATTTCTTAACGCCTTTTGCAAGGTGTTTTGTTTGCCCACCCTGCCCATGCATTCACGACCTCACTGCACCAGGATAGAAAAGTGCATTCATTTCGCGCGCGTGGGGGAGGGGGTCAAAATTTTGACGTCCGAGTTGGGGGTGCGTTTATTACGCGAGGGAAAAAAAAAGTCGAAATTTTGAGAGCCGACTTGGGGGTGCGTTCATTACGCGAGTGCGTTCATTGTGCGAGTAAATACGGTACTCAACTTGTAATGCAGGATTTGTTATTCGCACACCTCTACTTTTCTCGAGTTTCTTCTGCAAGAAAGCACAGGTGTCGGGCATTGTATGATGATGGATGTGCATTTATTTCAGAAGGGAGGGTTCTCAGGCCTCCCTTTATAAAAAGACGACCAAGTTGACAAGCAACTAAACAAGTGCAGTGCGTTGCTGCAAAACAAACGCGTCTTATCTTTCATCTGCTCTCATGTTACTGTCGCTTTCTTTTTCATTCTTTCTCTCGGGATGTGAGCTCTTGCGATTTGCTGTGCTCCACTCCAGTGTTGACTCCCTTGGATGCATAGCGACCTCACCACGACTCAAAATGCTTGGCAGTTAAGATCATCGGCGTCTGCTTGTTGGTGCCCGATTGGCAAAACGCTTCTCTTGCCCAATTTTCTATCTCTCTACCAACTCTAGTGCACTTAGACAAGTGTGACATTCTACCGCTTTATTTCAAAATATAGCTTCCAGTGCTGCTGTTTATTATTTCAGTGATGGAAGCAGCATATGACCTTTTGTAGCAGGTTTTCTAGCAGACAAAATATTGGTTTGGAGCAGCCAGTAATGCATTTGGAGCTGACCAATTGAAAACGAAAATGTGATTTCAAATGAGTTCATATCTGATAATGATTGAGTTATCTTTTGTTGTAAGAATAGATAGGACGCAAAAGAACGACCATGCCTTCGTTTTAGAAACAAGGCTCGGGTCAGAGTAGCTTCCATTCACAACGGGTGCTAAAAGTGGTTGAAAAACAAAGTGTAGCGCAACACTTCCGTTGAGGTGAAGCCTCTCTTTCCCTTTTACTCTTGGTAGTTCATTTAGCCCGTAATAATAATTCCCGCAGAATGCCGGCAAAAAGCAGCATATCCCCAACTCCCCCCAACGTTTACAAACACCCAACTCAAGTTCCTAATATTGTAAACTGCAAAATAACCAGTCAATAATATAATGAAATCCTACAGCTGTGCCTTAAAATTGACAGTGCGCTTTAGCGGCCTTTGAAGCAGAGTTGAGTCAAAGTTCACTGCCCTTTCGATTGACTGCTGCAAGAAAAATACCTTGACTACAGCATTTATCTTAATATAGCTAGGCCCCCTTTTTTTCCAGTCGCGGCGCAGTTTTTGAAAGTTAGAGGTGAACTTACAGTCAAAACCAAAGATAGTCGGCCTGTAATGTAACTGAGCATAATTTTCGAGCCAATGGCGCTAACCCATGCGCTGCCCCATGTCAGCCACTGCTCCAAGCACTCCGGTGCAAAGCGGTGAAGCTCGACGTGCTGGTGCGAGGCCGTTGACGTGAGCGGTGCAAGTTCTACGGGACACTAGCCACAGCATGAAGGCATCTGGTAGACACAATAATCAACTGATAACATGAGGGGTAAAAGAACCCTGGTTCTGTGTTATTACAGTAGCCGCCGTACCACTATGCTGCAAATTTTTTCGCAACTTTTAGCTTCTGACATTGTTTGGGCCAGTGCGGTTAACGAGCAATATTACACTTTGTTTCATTTTGAGTCAAAGCACAGGCGATGCTGCGAGCCAGTGGGACCAATCAAACAGCATTGAACGAGCAACATCATGGCATTGGTTTAAGCCGAGACTGCAGTCAATGCCACAAGCGCTAGAGCACGAAGTCGCTTCTTTGAAACATTCCTCCACAAAACAAGCGCTCGCGACAGAAATGCCTGTCTCAAAGCTAGGAGCCCAGGCTGCAGTGAATGCCCCTAGTTTTGCTTTTTTTGGTGTTTGAGCATTTGACTGTGCTCTGACCTAATATTTTATATTGGGAGGTGCTGTAAAATACACATTTTGTAAAAGAAATATTGTTTCCTTCTATTTTTATAAATATTAAAATCGACCATTGATAAAAAGAATTATTTGTTCATGCCTACTTTGGCACAGGTGTGGCACAATTATTTGTAAAAATGAGGCTTTGGCGTAAGATGTAGCAGACTTTCGCTCATGGTGCATTTGGCACAAATGGCGTCACTGTTATTTGCACACTGCCATTCCCGGGGCCGAGTCAGGAGGGCAAATCTGTGGTAATTTCTATAATTCCGATCTGCTCAGGTGAAGATCAGCGACTTTGGCCTCTCTCGGGCGCTGTCCGTAGGAAGTGACTACTACCGGGCAACCACGGGCGGGCGCTGGCCCCTCAAGTGGTGAGCTCCCTTCCTTCCCCTTTCTCCGGCCACTCGGTGCTGTTGGTCTGGGGTCACCAAACATCTGGGACCCCTCGTAATATGCAGGTTGTTTGTTGTCTTTGTGCTTGTAGCCATCATCATCAAGGGCACAGGCAGTGCCATCACCCGGCGTAGTCATAAGCAAAACACCCAAAGAAACCATCTTTCTTCCGCGGCAATTAATGTTTACGGTATCGGACGAGGTTCACGTGGTATCGGACGAGAATGACCTTGACGAAGTAGGCTTACCACATGCCCAACGATGAGCCTTCGCCAGACAGCCACGCACCCAAGCAAATGCCTCCGCTCTAACCAGGAACATGGCATTGTTGCTGCCATCCTTGAAGCCCCTGGATACGACGCAAGATCTTCGGGTGGTGTACAATCTCTGGGCATGCTCCAATACAAAACGAAGAAACATAGGCACGATGATATACAGCAGACCGGAACGCCCTCAGTCCAGGGCGTACAAGAAGTTTGAAGAGCATGGCAAAGCTGTCATCAATCTCGCATATCATGACTGGTTTGAGAGACCCCAGGCGAAGGTTTTGATGACTGGCTGACGGAACTCACCGACCCTGAATCGTATCATCCTACATAAAACGACCCCTCATCCACAAAAATCCTTGGGAACATATCTATTGTACGCTCTAGAAGAGCGAGGAGCAGGTCCAGGAGATTCAGAAAAAGTTGACAAGTGTGGGGACGCCCCTGAAGAAGTCAAACTCGTCGAAAGAAATGAAAGACGTTTCCAAAGCTCTGTATTGCGAAACTCTCTTGAGGAAGAGGAGGGGAGGGTACAAAGGGTGTGCCCCTCCTCCTCCTCCGTACCCTCCTGCTCCAATTCAGTTTCCCCGCTAAATTTAGCGGGGAAAATTACGTCCCATGACTCGGTGTCACGTCACCTATGAAGAAATTCAGTTTCTCCGCTAGATTTGGCGGGAAAACTTGACGTCACGTGACCTCAACACCAATTTAATTCCCCACTAAATTTAGCGTGGAATTTAATTGGTGTTGAGGTCACATGACGTCATTTTTCCTGCTAAATCTAGCGGAGAAACAGAATTTCGTCGCTAAATTTAGCAGGAAATTGAATTAGTGTTGAGGTCAAGTAGCAGGGAATTGAATTAGCGTGGAGGTCACGTGACGTCAATTTGCCCGCTAAATCTAGCAGAGAAACTGAATTTCCCCGCTAAATTTAGCGGGGAATTGAATTTGTGTTGAGGTCATGTGACATAAATTTTCCTGCTAAATTTAGCGTGGTTACACGAATGCCGACGGCGACGGCGCAAACCTTGAAAAGGGGTGCCTAAGAGCTGCACTCTAAAAACAAAGTGTGCCCCAAGTGATTATGCGTCCCACGAGGATGAAGTCTGCCCTGCAGAAGGCAACAAGTACAAGCAGTGTGGCAAGCTCAACCACCAAGCACGAGTGTGTCAGTCAAAGAAGCCAACTAAGAGCGTCCAGGCAGATGAAGCCCCGGAAAGTGGACAGCTTAGAATGCCAAAAAAGCTACTTTCTGCATGCTGTCCTGTCAGGACAGACAGAGAAGAGTGGTATCTGGAAAACTGAAATGCAGATTGAAGGCAAGCCCGTAGTGTGCAACCTAAACACTGGAGTAAACTGTTCAATCATGTCACCCAAGCAACCGAGAACTAGAACCAAGCAGCACAGTTCTAAGCACATTCTTCAGACAGAAAGAGAAAGCTGACTTCAAGTGCCCAGCAAAAATGGGACTGCTCATGCACAGGTTTTTGTTGTACAAGAACCAGCAGTGAACTGTCCCAGGAACTTGTGCGACTTGTGGCCGCAGTGACAACTCCACGAGGCAGCGTTCGAAGAGACAAGCCGAGGTGAGCTGTGCGGTATACCACATGAAGGATTCCAAGGCAAGCCAGCCCGTAGTATTGCCCACCGTGATCAGGTCAAGGTTGAACTCGACCGCATGGAAGCAAACGGGTGTGATTAGCCCTGTCACCGAGCCAACTAATAGAGAAAGCGAAAATAAGGATACGCTTGGACCCTGTCGGCAAAGCGCCCAAAAACTTTAAGACAGATCAGGCTTGACAAGCTCAGCTCGTACCTGTGCCCCCAACGGAAGATTCCTTTGGATGTCATATGGCATTGCAACTGCCCCAGAGTGTTCCAAAGAGCAATGCACCAAGTGCTCCAAGGTCTCAGCGGCATTGAGGTAGTTATGGATGACATACTTGTGTGGGGCTCAACAAAAGAAGAGCACGAGCCATGCCTGCCCAGCGTGTTGCAGCAGTGCCAAGAGGTGAACCTCAAGCTGAACTTGGCGAAATGCCAGTTTTGTGAAACTGAGGTGCCAGGGGCGGATCCAGAACTCCGTGTTGGGGGGGGCGGAAAATTTTTGAGGATACTATTCTCCCATTCTTTCTTGTGTAAGGGGGTCCACCCATGTCAAATTGCCCTCTGAGAAGGGGGAGGGAGGGGGTCGACTTTGTGTGGGGGGGCGGCCACTCCCGTTGCCCCCCCTTGGATCCGCCACTGTGAGGTGCACTACCTAGGGTTTGTTGTGACCAACAAAGGACTCTTAGTCGACCCAAACAGAGCAGATTTATCCCGAACATGTTAGAGACCTGCTGAAGGAGGACAATGCTTGGGTATGGACAAAGTCCCAGCAGGAAAGTTTTGAACGACTTCTCACTGCCCTATTGCAGGCACCCGTCCTGGCATACTGAGACAAAATGCAGCCGCTTCTGTTGCAAGTAGATGCCAGCCAGCTTGGAGTAGGAGCCATCATCCTGCAGAATGGACAGCCCCCGGCTTACTCTTTTCGCCTACTGACCAAAGTCCAAAAAAAGTATGTGCATGTTGAAGAAGAGATGTTAGCTATCGTGCATGGCTGCACCTGCTTCCACGACCACATCTTTGCCCAACCGTGCATCCTCGTGCAAAGCGACCACTGCCCTCTCGAAGCAGTCTTCAAGAAACCTCTTCACCAGTGCCCACTGCATCTGCAAAAGATGCGCCTCCACAAGTACTCACTGAGGATAAAGCCTCAAAAGGAGATGTTCATTGCAGATGCCCTGTCACAAGGCACGAGTAAACATGCAATGAACCAGGATGACTATGCAAGCACCTTGTGTCCTGAAGACAAGGCTGTTAACCCAGAGGCAATACGAACCTACTGGCTGCACTGCGACGAGATCCATGCAGAAGATTACCTCCTCTTTCGGCCAACAGCATGAGGAACTGTGTACTGAACCGACATTATACACCTCATGGCGGAACCAAAAAGATGAGGCAACGTGCCAGGGACATTATTTTTTGGCCGGAAATGTCAGCAGACATCCCAAGAAAAAGCAGAGCTGTGTACTTTGCAGGCAACACAAACCCAAGAACCAACGGCTACCCATGAGAAGCCATGATGTACTAGAACTACCCTGGCAGACAGTTGTCATGAACCTTTTCGACCAAGTGGGAGGGGAGTATGTGATCATTGTTGATTACTGCTCATTTTATTTTGAACTGCAACGCTTGAAGCATGCCATGGCAGAAGCTGTTATGCGGTTCTGCCGAAAGATCTTCACCACCCATGGCCTTCCCCCAAGCTGGCGAGTGATAACGGATCTACATTTGACAGCCACAAATTCTGAGTTTATGAAAGGGTGTAACATTGTTCATGCAACGTCAAGTCCCCACTGCCCCCATTCGAAAGGAATGGCAGAGCATGCCATACAGGAAGCGAAAAAGCTGCAAAGTTCTTTAGTGCCCTGTTGGAATGGAGTAACATGCCAAGAGACAAGTTCCTCCGGTCTCCAGTCCAGCGCCTAATGGGTACTTAACACAAACTCTTACAGCCCGAGACCACGCCAGCAGGTGACCGCAAGCAGGTGACCGTCAGACATACTAGAAAAATGGTACCAAAAGTCTAGAGTGTCTGTACCCTGGGTCAGCGGTTGTTGTGTTTGACAGCCGAACTTCGAAGTGGTCCACGGCAACATCATGGTCGCAGACGCAGCACCAGTGGCGTCACGAGGGTCAGTGGCACCCGGGGCGGCAGCCCACCGCAACCCCCCCCCCCCCCGCTCTCGCGCGGCCGCCGCGACTCCCCCTTACCCCGCTCTCGCGTGGCCCCGCCGCGACTCCCCCCCGCTCTCGTGGCCCGCCGCGACACCCCCTGAGCGCTGCACCCGGGGCAATCTGCCCCCCCCCGCCCCCCTTTGTGACGCCACTGCGCAGCACTTAGGTCCTGCATTGTGGAAAACGAGAAACGCCAACATCTTTGTTGCAAAAGAGAGCATCTTTGTGCCCACAGTTTCCCAGCAGAGGTGGAGACTCCGTATCCCACGAGACAGTGCCAAAAGCCACAATGCTGCGTAGAGTTGGAGTAAATATCTTGCAAGTAAAAACGTAGCCAGCAGTATCATCATCATCAAGAAGATCACTCACACTGCTTGGCATAGTCATAAGTCTTTGTTTCACAGCCATCAACGCACACTTTGGTGTGTGCAATTCACAGTGCTTTTTACTTTGCTAGAACCATTGGTTGTGCATGTTTAAGATCTGTTTTTTCCCCTTGCCACTGAATTCAGGTGATTTTGCTACATCTGTTCCCCCTCAGAGAGGCTTCTTCACTTAAAAACCGTTTCATTGTTTCAATGCTCTTCTTACAAATGATGCAGTGTGTCCTCAAAAAGAGTGCTCCACTACACTTTGAGAACTCTTCTTGTGCAAAGGGCTCTGCCGCAGATTATATATAGAAAATGCGCAAGTATGAAAAAATGGGGAGGCCAGGTGAAAGTGGCGAGTGTGTAGGCGAAGCTTGTGCACTCTACACGACTGTAAATTCCTGTTGGCAGGTACGCTCCAGAGTCGGTGAACTTTGGTACCTTCTCCCATGCAAGCGACGTGTGGAGCTACGGCATCACACTGTGGGAGATGTACTCTTTGGGAGAGCTGCCCTACAAGGATCTCACGGGGGTGCAGGTGAGTCCCCGCTGGGGGCTTTTGTCCAAAAAATGTCACACCTGAATTCATAATTACCTTCCGACCACTTAAATGTGTATTTCCTTATTATTTGCTGACATTTAAATAATGGATTGCGAGGGGAGGACATTTTCAAATTTTGTTTGTGTTCTTATCGGAAATCTAAAAAAACTGATTTGTACTCTCTCATTGGTATGTTTTTATACTCGCCACGCAGTCTTTTAGTTTTATAAAGATTTTCATAGTACCGAGCCTCTGAGCATGGGAGTCCGACAACGGGTTTATGGCGATTGTTCACAGCGACCATGCACACGCATCAATAATTTCGGAATAAGATTTAGTATCTGTAACAACAGCCCTTTAAAGGGCAACTCCGCTTCATTTTTGATATTTAGTAAACTATGCAGCCCTCTTCAGTATCGTATAGGAAGACCCCATGTCAAATATTACGATCTAATTCCGTCTATATATTTAATAAACTGGCCAGCAAACTTTCAAACGAGCCAAGTCGCCGAAACCTGCCAACTCCAGCGTGCGACGTGAGGCGCAATCGTCAGCGCAGTCAATGCGACGGATTTGGAGCGGCCAACGTTGAACCACTACGCCAGAGGCATGACTACGTCATTCTCACATTTTGGTTGTTTTTACTTCTCAGAGCGAAATTGAACGATGACGTCAGGAGTTTCTCCTCCCGGTGTTGGCTCTACGGCGTCCACGTGATCACCGTAACGCGGATGCGCTAGTTTGCGCTGCCCTGCTCATGTCCGGTTTCTCCGCGGCCCCGTCCCCTCTTTCGTGTTCTCCCCTGCCCCCTCTCCCCCGGGCCATCACCGTCCACGCCATGCGAAGCGACCTGCCCGCGTCGCGTGTCCTGTACCTCGCCCCCACGAACGTCACAAGACCACGTGGTTCGACGTGACGTGGCCATGACTCTGAGGACACGAGACCAATGTTGCCTGACGCAACCGAAGTTTCGGTTTCGGTATCAGCTGATGTTTAAATTAAGATTGCACAAATAATATTCAACATTTCGCGAATCCGAAGACGTAGAGCTGTTGAGTAGTACTTTGTGAAATGGAATCACATGTAAGCCTAAATTTTTCGGAATTGAGCGGAGTTGCCCTTAAGAGGAGACCGCAATAAAAAATAAGGCACAAAGTATGTCAGCATGTTCTAAAATATTGGTTGTGGGTATGTTTGTACAGCCTTGAAGTTAGTCTGCCTTCAACGAGTGACTTGTCTCTCAGCTGTAGATGGGCAATTTAGCTAGTGCAGTACAACCTGCTTGCCTGGAGTCTTTAGCGTACATCACGCAGTAGTGAGACACGACTGCACGCCGGTACGATGCTCATCCAGATCGAAACGGGCAGGGGTGGGGATTGAGCTCAGGATCCTGGGCTCTGCAGCGCGAGCTTTCATTCCGCGTGCTCCGAGCTGGTGTGCGCTAGACCACTCAGCCACCGATGCCCCTCAGCATGTTCTACTAAGAGTAGAGAGTGCAACAAAGCCATTCTTATAATTTTAGCATGAGTCTAGAACAAGTTATGCATGACAATTTTTTGTCTGATAATTAGAAAGGAGTCATTAAAGTTTTTGTCAATTATAAAATATTGTAGAGAACATTTTTCAGAAATATTAGTCTTGTTGCACTCTCTGATTTATGAATACCCTGAAAAAGGTATTCAGATCCAAAGTTTAGAGCAGAAGATACCATGAATGAAATCTTTTGTTGCGACGAAAAAATGAATTCTGAGAAAACGGGAAACGTTTTTCAAAACATGCTAGCAAACAGCCATGGTAGGACAGTACTTCGGCAAACTCACTCACAAACTCACCCACTCGCACACACCACATGATTGCGAGTGAATTTGAGTGACTCTGTGATATAACTCGAGTTTGTGAGATAATATTGAGTGACTGTGATGTCTGCATTCGTGAAAGAATGACTCCGTGATATGACCGAGTTCGTATTGAGAGACTCCGTGAAAGTGAAATGGGACTGAGTCCGTGAGATGATATTGAGTGACTCCGTGATATCAGCTAGTGATATGACATCGAGTGACTCCGCATTGATAATGTGAGTTCATCGGCTTGCAATAGAATATCTTGAAACTTGAAAGCGATATGCACGGGACTTTCGTTCTCTTGCTCAAACGAATGTGCTTGACCTTGCATGCAGTACCGTATTTACTCGCACAATGAACGCACTCGCGTAATGAACGCACCCACCAAGTCGGCTCTCAAGATTTCGACTTTTTTTTCACTAGCGTAATAAACGCGCCCCCAACTCGGAGGTCAAAATTTTGACCCTCTCTCCCTCACGCGCGCGAAATGAACGCACTTTTTTATTCTGGTGCAGCGAGGTCGCGAATGCATGAGCAGCGTGAGCGAACAAAACGCCTTGTAAAAGACGTTAAAAAAAATTAAAATGATCCAACAAAAGCAAAAAAAAAGCTTTTTTTTTTTTTTTGCACAGGGCAGTTTGGATTTTGGGTTGCGCGCCGTGCGCAAAGAGTTAACGAAGGAAGCGGAGATGCCCTCGCCTAAGCAAAGCGAAACAAAACAGCTTGCAAAAAGCGGAAAAAAAAATCCACAAAATTTAGAAAAAAAAATTTTTTTTTTTTTGCACAGCGCAGTTTGGTCTTGGGGTTGCGCGCAAGAAGTTAGGAAAGAGAAGCGGTGAAGCCCTCGCCAAAGCAAAGCGAAAAGCTTGCGAAAGACGGCAAACAAACAAACGAAAAAAAAACAATCCAAGGAGAAAAGAAAAAAACATAAAGAGGTTTCTTTTTTTCTTTTTTTGCGCAACGCAGTTTGGTTTTAGGGTCGCGCGCCGCGCGCAAGGAGATAAGAAAGAAAAGCGGAGAAGCCCTCGCCTAATAGCATCTTCGATCAACTCGCACCGGAATCGCCCTGAAACCAGCACAGTGCACAGCGCTCCTCGGTCGTGCAGCACGAAGTCGGTGCAACATCGAGGACGAACTGCGCCGCGCCGGTGCACCGCGGCGAACTCCACCTTCCGTCACTTCGCGTTTTGTTCGTTTTTCTTGCGTAGGACAGCGCACGGTGCGCTGTCCTACGCTTTTACTCGCGGATTTGACGGTCCAACGCAAATGAACATCGTGGACGTGATTGTCGATGGGGTCGCGAAGCGGGTGACAATTCCACATGTACAGGGTGTCACAAAAGAAAATTTACAAGGTCTTTTTTACCGCAAAAATAAACTAGGCATCGCCAAACGCTCATTCTCCGCCCAAAGATAGAGCTAGAAGTCACAACCAGATGCCAAAGTTTCAGCCCGATCCGATAACTTATTCAAAAGTTATAAGTGATTTTCTGAAAATTTCAATGGGAAAATGGAGCCCATTTTTGCCCGTTTTCGGTTTCTGGTGTCATAGAGCCCCATGTGTTCGAAAACTCCGTCGGCCGCCAATTTCCCATTGAAATTTTCAGAAAATCACTTATAACTTTTGATTAAGTTATCGGATCAGGATGAAACTTTGGCATCTGGTTGTGACCTCTAGGGCTATCTTTGGGCGGAAAATGAGCATTCGGCGACGCCTAGTTTATTTTTGCGGTAAAAAAGACCGTGTAAATTTTCTTTTGTGACACCCTGTATATGTTGGCCACCATTGTTGGTTCAAGAAAGAGAAACACCAGATAATAGCCGTACCTCGCTGTCATCGAAACACCTCGCGACGCTTTCCACGAAGTTCGTACATTTCTGGCGCTCCTTGCCACCGCAGCAAAGCTCGTCGTCTCGCCGTCAGAAGAGCTGAGGAATTCATCTAGTGCAGCTGCGAGGCGTGTTCGTTTTTGCAAGATCGCCATCTCGATAGTCTGCGCGTCTGCTACTCCCGCCATCTTCTCGATTCCCGCTCCTGGCCGCAATGCCTGATGGGACTGCACCCCGGCGCACCGTCGATTTTCTCGGTGCGCGTTGGGGCAACGCAAAGCCGCACCAGGAGGGTGCGCTTCGTTGATCGAGGACGTCCGGTGCGCACCGGTGCACTTGATCGAAGATGTAGGGGCGCACCTCGCTGCCCCAGCGCGCACCGGTGCGGATGATCGAGGATGCTATAAGTAAAGCGCACATAAGGAAGATCCTGCCCTCACCTCCTCCTCGCACTTTGGAAAGAAAAGCGAGGAGCCCTCGAAATGAACGCACTTTTCTATCCTGGTGCAGCGAGGTCGCGAATGCATGGGCAGGGTGGGCAAACAAAACAACTTGCGAAAGGCGGGGGGGGGGGGGGGGAAGGAAGGAAGGGGAAGGAAGGAAGGAGGAGGTAGGAGGGAGGGAGGGAGGGAGGGGAAGGGAAAAGAGGACCACGGAAGCAAGAAAAAAAAATTTAGAGGAGCATTTTTTTTTGCGCATTGCAGTTTGGTTTTGGAGTCGCCCTGCCGCGCGCAAAGAGATAAGAAGTTACGTCGATTTTTGCGGGATAAAAGGTCTGTTCATTGTGCCAGTAAATAAGGGCGCAAGAATTTTACCTCGCGTAATGAACGCACCCCTTAAATTGCCTCGATTTTTCGGGAAAAAAAAGTGTGTTCATTCTGCGAGTAAATACGGTATACCACGCGTCTGTGCGCTGGAGCTTTGCGTGTGCAAGTGTAAAGGCACCTCCTCAAAGGGTGGTTCTTGCGGGGCGAGGGGGCTGCCGTCGCGGTTGGAGTACGCTCACGGGGGCTGACGGTGCACTGAAGTAGAGTCAATGGCGGCGCTTGGGAAAGGAGCGCAAGGTGTTGGCTTCCGTTCCTTCCTGCATCGCGCACGCGCTTTCGGCCTTTCAGTTGCTGTACGAGAAAGGTATGCACGTTTGTTTGCCCCCCCCCCCTTGCCCCGCGCGTGCGCGCTCGCTTTTCTAATTGCTGGGCGTAGGAGATGCGCGCTTGCTTTTCTCGGCTGTGCGCAGTCGTTTTATGCTGCCGCGTGTAGGAAGGCTGCGCGACCGCCTTTTATGGCAGCGCGCGTGGACTTAATATTGCCAAGCGTTTGATTGGTACAAACCGCGTTTTGTGCGGATTGTAGCAATCATTTCAAATGCCAGCATCACTCATACTGGCGAGAGATGTGGTCGCTCTTTGGAAGTGGTCATAAATTCATAAATTGATCAACTAACCTACCGATTAATTTATAGGGGTGTGCGAATACTCGAATATAGGAATTCAAATCGAATAGCGAGTTGCCGAATAATTCGATCCGCGAATCGAATTCCTAGTATTCCTAGTATTAGCTCCATCGTAGAAAGTCACACTGTCGCTAGCTTTGCGTTTCCCTGCATTCTATATGCAGGGAAACGCAAATAAATGGCCAAGAGTTACGCGACGTTACTGATGCATTCTGTAGTTCTCCCGTTTCCAGCGTTTGTAAAGTTTCGGGTTGGCACGAGACTTTTATTCGAACTCTTACTTATGCTTGTCAATGGGACAACTGTTGTATGCACCAGGCAAAAAGACATCAGATTTTATGTCTTCCCAAAGAGGCTAAGAAACGTAAAGAGAGCGGAAGGAATGAGCGTCCTTTGATTTGTTTTGCGATTTGCTCCATAACTTGTATCACACCATTGCACATTAGCTGAAGAGTAAGATTACAGTGCCTACGAGGCACAGTAGGGCTTGACAAAGTGTCCCGTATGTTGGAATCTCCCGGAGCACCCACTCTGCAGCGGAGCTGGGACTTCTGCACTGCTTTGCATTGGCCGTTTTTAATCTACTTTTTGCTCTATATATTTAGGTGGTTATAACTGTTATTGCAAGGACACCTTTAAAGCGCGACTGTGTTTAAAAAAATATCGGATCAATCAATAGAGAAAAAAAGGTACCGATTCCCGCTATGCATTGCTTGAAATGAAACCAACCTTTTCAAGCAGAATGTGAAAACATTGCATAATGCACCTGAGACGTTCAACACTTACTGCCAAAAAGGCAGCAAAAGAACCTCATCTACCTTGTGGTGGCCCATTATGCTGCAACTTAGTTTTGGCTGGCGTTACCGAGCTGTTCTGCATTAGCACCAATCGAGACCGCAAAGCTTACAACGTGGGGCGACTGTTACCGTTTGGAGCTTGCGCAAATAAAATAAAATTGAATAGAAATCATACACAAAAACTCATCTCCACCCAACGTTTTTAGGTGTCTGGCACGGTTGTTTCTTCTTTGACAGATGCGAGTTGCTACAGTGCATCAGGCATTGTCTTTCTGTATAGATTGTTTCTTGTGTTCTCCTCGCAGTACATCTGTACCGTGTCGCACAAGCTGTCAGCCAGAATGAAACGACATTTAGAAAACTTTTGCTCTCAGCAAAAGTCTATCGAGTTCTCCTTACTTCATTGTCGATGCAACATTATGCGCAAGCTCCCACCGACACACTCGAGGCTGTTCCGCGGAGCTACAGTGAGCCAATGGTGCCTCGCCGATAATCCTTCGTGAGCCAAAGGGGGGCAGGTGATCACAGGCGGTAATGGCTGGAGATATAAGTATAAAACTAGTATACCGTAAAATCCCGATAGCCCACCTAAAATCAAGAGAAAACCGAGTGAAAATAGGAAGTGGGCTAACTTTCAGTGTACAGCCAAGAAAAGTTGAAACTATTTTTAGGTCATGTTTCCCTTCTAAGCTTGTTATAAGGGCGAGGGGCAATGAAGCAAAGATGACTGGTTCCCAGTCATCAACGATCGGTTATATCTTGCCATAGCTAACTAGCCGCATTTACTCGCCAAGGCCATCATTGATCCAAGCACTACTATTACTAGAAATGGGCTATCTTTCGGTGTTTAAAACAAAATCTATAAAGTCAAGCAAAACATAGGGGTGGGTCATCTTTCGGGAGTGGGGCATCTCTCGGGTCTCGGGATTTTACGGTAAGTGAATTCAGATGAAAGCAAATCAGAAAAATGGAGACAAGGAGTATAAGACAGCACTCTGCTGTCTTGTCTTCCTTGTCCTTGTTTTTCCGAGGCACTTTTATCTGAATGAACATGAGCCAACTAGCCCAATTAGCCATTTTGTTCTAAAAAGAAAAGCTAGGGACAGCATGAACTTCTACACCCTATGACAGAGCAGCGCCGCTGTACAGACTGTCGGTTCTAGAAAATCTCTTTGGAGCAGACGTCGTGCGGCAAAGCCCCTATAACAAAGACAGGCTAGTTCAATTTGAGTGATGGCTCGCCATTGTCTTTCTCTTTGGGACGTCATCTGTTACCCAATGTTTTGCCTTCAGAAACTGGTCAACGAGCAAGTCAACGAGTCACTGCAAATTGTTAAGGAGAGTACCCTAAGTAATAAAAGGTAGAGTTCTTGAAATATCGATGCGCAATTTCGCCATATTGCAACAGCTGGCTCCTTAGCTACAACAGTCTCTCTCGACATGTAACCTAGAAAGTTTGGAATTGAACTAGGGCGAGATTGACTAGGCAAGGAAGGTCATTCTGGCCTCATCTTTTACTCTTGGGGTAAGAATAAACACGAATATCCTAGATGTACGGAAAGGCGTTCTTTCTCGGTCATGCGTGTATATGTGAATATAAACGTGAACATAAATATAAAAAAATTACATCATTGTATCAACCGACGTAGCTAATGCAAATTCTTTTCTTTAACTCGCAGACCCATTAAAATTTTGACAAGTCTTCACTGTATACGATAAGCTCGGATGTTCAGAATGTGTTGCGAACGAGCTGGGCACATCCTGCGTGTGTGCGATGTCATGGTGTCGCGCGACCCGACGTTAAGCGACACGTCAGGGTCATATAACCAGAATGAGGCTATAGCTATCTTGCTCGACCCGTGCGTCGCTAGGGCGCAACGTTTTCTCGCAAAGCCATAACGCATTGTGTGTTGGAAACTATCAACTTTTTTTTTTTGCTACGTTGTCACGTCAATGCTGGCGTGAGAGTGCCCCACACTACGGCGCGAGCATGTAGTTTCGTCTTGCGTCCCATTCGTACGTGCCAAGGAGAGACGCCAAACCAAGTCACATGCTCACGCGAGTCGCATTGACTGCATTGGAGCACTGCAGGAACTATGCAGAGTTGATGGCGAGCATACAGACGCCTAAAATGAGCTGGGGAGCGTGTTGGTTGGTGCATACGCAACTTAAGCAGAACGAATAAAGGACAGTGGAAACACACACGCAGCATTTGCATTTTGCTGTCCACCAGAAATAAACTTCGAGATGTGGAGACATGACAATAGTTGAAGGAGTTGCAGTGCAATACTGACCTGGGCCGATGATGCGATAGCGGTAGGCTGGCCCGTTAGCCCCACCCCCCTCGCTGTTTTTTTTAATCTTTATTCTTCCTGTACAACATTCAGCAGAAAAACAATCCTGGATTCTGTGAATAAGTGAGCACAGACATATAACCGGAGCTACAACGTTCTGCAAGTGTTGACACGTACGCTTTTGTTTCTTAGCAGCAAAGACAAAGGACATTCATTGTCTTTTTGGTCAGAGCTTATTTTGCGACGCACTGGTTGCACGAGCGTGACGGACACACCCCTGCAGGTGTTGGCACTGGTGGAGTCCGGCCAGCGCCTGGCAGCCCCTGCTGGCTGCCCCGCCTGGGCGTACTTGGCCATGCAACGCTGCTGGGACCTGCAGCCCGACAGGAGGCCCCGCTTCACGACCCTGGCCGCCCTCTTCGCTTCCCACGCCGGTCGCCTCCTCTGCGCCGGATGTACGCCCCAACCCTCAAGAATCGCCGCGTAGGCGCCCTCGACGAACATTTTCCTTGCCGGTGCGCCGCAGTTGGCGTCGATGAATGATGAAGCGAGCTCTGCGGGTTCATGTCCCACTCTAGGGTCCTTGCGTGGCACAATGCGAGGACGCAACCTGGTTGCTTGCTTGGTATATCTAGCTGTGCCAGTGAGGCAGAACCCATTAATCACTGTATACTCCCATTCAACTTGCAAGCGGCTAGTCTAGAGGAACATACTGCCGTGCACGTCTGGTGGGAGCACATACTTATTACGGAGTTCTGGCAAATTAGCTCGCACCATCGGCAGAGGGCGATTTCAGAGTAACCTGCCCATGCAACTGAACCAGACTACGGTTGTGCCGACTGCGCTTACATTGATGCTACCCTGCAACCCTTTCTGCATTGTGACCTTCCCTGGGCTTTTCACAATGCCACAAGCATGGGTTTCACTCTACAAGGTAGAGGGTCTTAGAGCTCACCAGGCAAAAGTGACCCCCACTTGGCTGCCGCCATGTTGTACAATTTTGACCACTAGACGCGTGACCGTACCAAATCCCGAGGCTTTTATGCAAAACTAAGCCGAGATTTGTATCGCGATTGCCGTAAAAAGCACGATAAACTATTTTTTCGACGCCGTTACCCCAGAGATCAGTGCCGAGCTCCGATAAAAACCCAAAATACAGCACTGCGGCTAAAGGCATCTAGCGGAGGCTCTGTGAAGCTGCCAGTTTTTGTCGTAAAAGCACATTTTGTACTTGAAACAAACAAAACACAACTTATCTCGTCGGTACTGTTATCAATAAGCAATTATTTGTGCGTGGTACTTCCTTAAGATCTAGACGTAAAACAATAAGGTCATGTGTCTAGTGGTCAAGAATGTGCAACATGGTGGCGGTCAATTGGGGGTCACTTTCAGCTGCCAGTTTATCGCCTAAGCCCCTCTACCTCGTTGGTTTCACTGACTGTTTGTAATGATTCAAGTGATCTTGTCTGTTAAAGTTTCACAAAACAAGTGCCAAGTTTGGAGACCGCAACTCTCAGTTCCACCTCAATGTTCAGCTGCAACCATCAACGCCACCGCAGAGAAGCCAAGTTCCCATTTTCTTAGGCATGCGCGAATAGTGGATTTTGAGTTTGAGGTGCAACAAATAATGGGTTGGGATCAAATATTTCCCATAGAATATTGAATAGTTTTTCTGAGGCTTTCACTACTGTTGCAGCATGCCGAAAGGAAAACTCGGCTAAATTTGCAAAGGTTCCAACCTGCCACTTCTAAACTCGGTTGATTTTAAACTGTAGCCTCAGAATGGTCCAATGGCTACATTGGGACGGCAAATAAATCGTGGCATCTGGCATAAAATTATGCCTGTATAGAGGTGCCCAGCTATACTTAATCGAGGGGATTCATAAATTTTCTCGCTATACACAAGTGCCTTTTCTTCAATCTCGAATATGAAAGAAAAAGACAATCGCAAACTATCATTGCAGTTTGTCGGAGCATCCCTGCCTAACATCTACTCTGGCATAGTGGCTAGTTTAATTTTGAGAACTTTCCTGCAATGTAGACATGAACATTCACAGACTTTTTTAAAAAAATACTCCAGGTGTGCAGCATCCAACTTTGAAAGCGTGCTTTTCTCCTCAGCATGTGACAGGGACATTCATACCTTTGGAAGCGTCGAGCGCCGTTGAACGTGCTTCCTACCGACTGTTGGTGCACTGCATAGAAGCAACACCCACGGAGCTTCTCCGAAGTGCACCGGTGCTCAGTAATCAGTTAGAGGCGCACTCAAGGGGCTAACCCGCCGCCATCAACACTTCCAAAAGCATGCAAGTAATGTTACAGCATTGGTACTTCACAATAAACTGTGGCCATTTAGCAACTGCCCGAATAGTACTAAAAACTGTTAAAAGATGTCCCAAGCAACAAACGACGGTGGTGGTCCCAACAGTGCAAAAACATGGCCAGAGACTGTGCTGTATGGCAGAGTGGCGGTGCCAGTTAGTGCCAAGTGCCTTTATAAAGAATGCATATCTGTGGCCATTAACAGGCTAAGAAACATATGCCCAATTACCACTCCGTTTCACGTGGGATTTAACTTTGTGATCGAGGCTTCCAATTGTAGGAGTTTGATATCGATGAGAGGCCGATACGAAAAGTTCTGCCTAAGCTCTCCGAGCATCTTGCACGTTTCTGTGGCAGTTGGCCCGTGGCTATCCTTACAGGGAGAAAAGGCCTGTCTGCTTTCACAGTGTGTACTATATCTAACCATATTTTCACAAAAATGCCATCTGTGCCAGAATCTCGTGCTCAGAATCTAGTATGCCTTCTGCGCGAGACCTGCAGGCATTGCATCGTCTCTTGAGCTCCTTTTGGGCATTGTATGCTCTGTGAGACAGCATGTCCGGCTTCTAATGGCTCCTAGGGCTCACAGATAATGTATCCTGCTTTTGCAAGTTGGAAAAAGTTGCATTTAAATTTGCATGGACATTGTTATGGAATGGACATCTCTGGGGGTCTTTAACGTGCACCTCCTCTCCACGTGCTCCAAGCTGCAGTGCACACCTGTCCATTGATTCCAGTGCCAACAAGCATGTTTCATGATCACGCCTGGGCTGTTTATTGTCCAAGCAGGTTGCAGATCTAGATATACAAGGAGATGCGGCTGGAGCGCCATAGTACTTAGTTTCGGGAAAATCTCACCAGTCGGAGGCTTATGGGACTCCGCTTCCAAGGTGCCACACCAACTCTATAACCGTACTGCAAGTCATTTGTTCTTACCAGAAGTATTTCACCTGCAATGGAACTTCCCACTCGAGATTATGAGACAAGTGCCAAGAAAAGCTACCAGTAGCCTCTGGTGTGGTAGCTTATCTAGGAATGCTCTGTACGCTGTGCTCTGCACGTTAAGGACTCAGGTGCTCAACTTGCAGCCTTAAGCTTAGAAAGGTCCATCCGCTGCGCAATCTGAAGTGCAATTCAGACGCTTTTGTTTTGTCTTACATGTGCCCCATCATTTTAGAATGTGCATTTAGTGATGAAATGTTAATTTGTATGCCTTTTGTTACATTGTTGCACGTTGTTACCTTGTTGCGCGACACCAGCGTACATCTATGCAAACAGCATGTTTGCATAGAGGTACGAGGTCATGAGATACTCTAAACGACTTTATTTTTGGCAAGCTCAGTATATCACAAAAAGCGGGTTTCAGAACATTTTGCGGACACAAAAGTCTGCACTTTGGAGCAGTGTGTTGTTTATTTGTTACCCACTCCCACGATCAGTTTTATGCAATATTCTTAAAATCGCAAAGACTTGGTCCTTGCAAAAGGGAAGTCGTTTACAGTATGTGTCAAGTGAACATTTGTTTTTAGATGAAAGAATACATATAGCAAGGAGTTGTGATGTCCCACAGACAGCAACACAAGCTTGTGTTTGAAATGAAGCTCCAAGAAGTCCCATAATATCTCCAATTAATGGGACAAGTGTGTACTGCCGCTGCACATTGCAGTATCAGGGTTTACATTGTTACAGATTTTATGGGTTACACAAATAAAACTGTGAATTTGTTAGACATCAATAGTGTGGCAGTAGCTCACTCAACGCTCATCGTGCAAGACGAGCAAAACTTTGGAGCGGTTTCCCGAGGAGCAGTCCTCGGTGCCCCCAAGAATTTGGGCATGCAAAACAATGAGTACACGCAGTGGAGAAGCTTCACAGTATTATTTTATCTAAATTTCACCTCTCGAGGCCCAATTGTACAGATGTGTCGTGCTTGAAACCATCACCTTTAGGCACATCAAGTACAGCAGCATGTTTCTGCTCGGGGAAACAATTTTCCGAGTCCTTATGTACAATGCTATCAAATGGTGCACTCTGTCTCTGTTATGTACACTCCATGTGGGACAGAGGACAGTTAAAAATGAAACCAAAATTGACGATGGGCACAACCAGGCCTAGAATGGTCCACCTGAACATGGGATTGGACGTTCCGAGGAAATGTCCCCAGAAGGGCTAGAATAGTGTTTCTAGCCATCTGTTCAAGCATGTTCAAACAGTCAACAAGGCCTGGACAAAACACCCCATCTCTGCAGTGGGTAAGTGCTGCTGGGATGGGTCTCGCCAACCAACACCAGCCAGGCGAGAATGCCGCGACGTAAGCGACGGGCCCTCGCACAACACCGATACTAGCCGAAGCTGGAAGTTGTCGCGTGCCCATTTCGCGCGGCTCCGGAGCCGTACGTTTCCCAACCGCAAGCATTGGGGCCCGTTCATGCAGCAACATTTGCTTACGTTGCGTGTCACCGAGGCTTCAGTGCATCGAATGTCGCCTGCGAAGCTACTCCTCGAGTTGCTTGGCACGGTTAGGACGCAAGTATACCTAAGGTACTGTGTGAATGGGTCCCCACTGCTTACGTCCTCGGAGGGGCTGCAACAAAGCACAGACGGACAAGGCATACCGTACGACCCAATTTGCAGCACTGCAACATCATTTGGCCTCAACAGTCGTTGTCGTGATGCCAAGCAGCCACGAGTGATGGAGGCCTTCAAATTCAGTGCAGAGGAACACAAAGCTGCTAGCATCTTAATTCTCAAACGTACAAGCTGGAACTTAAACGTAGCGCACAAGAAATTCAACGAGCTCAACACGATAAAACGCAACCTTGCGCTCATTCTTGGCCATATAACGGACCCTTTCTGAAATTTGTCGCGGGCTCTCGACAATGAAAGTGCCAAATGTCTGTCCCAAATGAGGGGAGTTGCAAGGCCCAGAAGGTTACCTTTTCGACAAACCCGCTCACCAGCGCTTTGCACCGGAAAACTGAAAATGGAAGGTAGATGAAGTAGCTGTCCTCAGTTTTAAAGAACGGGTACTGTCTTAATTTCCGTGTCCTAGCCGGAAAGTGAGTACCTCGCACGTAGTAGAGCGCAAATACATGGCTTTCAAAAATTGGGTTGGTAGAAAAGCCAAGCGCTTGTGCCAGACTCTTGAGGTGGAGCTTTGCTCGCACGAATTTCATTGTCAAACTTCTTATTGCACTATCATTTCCCGAATTTCAAGGTAACGTTTGGTGTCAAGACGGACGTTAACGTGTTCAGATTTGTGTGTCGCGTTAATCTATATCTAGTATACGTCCTTCAAAGGCTGCGAGAGCAACCTTGGAAAGATCCTGTTGCAAGGAAACACAGGGACGTCCTTCCTGAGCTACGGCGTTGCACACGTAGCCTTCGCGGCCTGGCGAAAAAGGTACAGATATCTTTGTGGACATAACATAGGCAGGTTGATCTTTACAGGATGAGCAAATTCTTATACTGCAGAGCAATTACTCGATAGAAATTTAATTTTGTTACAAGATGCTCTTGGCCACATCCATACTCAACATATTATTGGACAATCTACAGCCACAAAAGGAAGACAAACTAGCCCCTACAAACCAAGAAACAATCACCACTTGCTTTCCCAGACATTACATATGCACATCCCAAAGAGAAACTATTCAGGCGGTCTTAGATCGGCGCAGGAAAAGAGTCTTTTCTTAGCACCAGAGCCATTTGGGTATAGCTGCCGATACAGCAAAAGTCAATTAAAAAAAAAGAATGGCATGTAGGGCACAAACAACGTCAAACATGTCTCGGTTGGCCAAAGAAAAACGAGTCAACAAACACAAAAGACAACAAAAAAGGAGGTGAAATAGCGTCGTTCTTCGTGCACCACTTCCGTAAGACGACAATGTGCCAAGGATGCTGCAGCGCTCTTCCATGGCTTCAAGGTGAATAGACGACGACAGTCAGTGAGCCACTCTTGTCCTTTTCAAGGATGAGAAAATGCCATTGACACTAGGCTTGCTTCGAGGTCCCTGTCACGTCGGCACAGATGTAATGAAAAAAAGCTAACCAGGAGTGAAAATGAAATTAAAAAAATTTGCCCATTGGGTCGGTGACAGTCTTAATGACAATGAAAAAAACAAGTCTAAAACATGACCGTCTTAATTGGTCAACCCCAGAGTTCCCCGAAAGTACTTTTTTTTTCTTTTCTAGAGGCAGAAATAGATTGCGATGCTTTCTGCAGAGACCATGTTATAACTTCCGCAGGTCGAGAACAAACACCTGTAAAGAAAACAGAAGGAACTTACTCCTGGGCTCAAGATAACAACAGAATTGAACAATATTCCTAGAACAACCAGACTATGCTTAAAAATGTTGCTCACAAATTAAAGGGGGTCTAAAACAAACTTTGTGCGTTTACCATAAAATTACGAGCAAGCGCCGCCCCCCCCCCCCCCCACTTCACTGCTGATTTCACATTTTCGTGCCGTTCCAGGAAAGCCCTCCTCCCGCGCCCTTATCACGCATTGCGCCCAGGCAACACTGGCCTGCCACACCCAATCCAAGAACCCAATCCAATCCTGCTTATCAACCCGATTGCCATGCACCATTTCTCGTTTTGTTTTGGGCGGTGTCAGGTCGGCTATATTCCTACACCGTGGCAAAGAAAATCGAGGCTGTCCAATGGCATTGAGAAAATGGGAAAACTGTGCGCGAGACGTCTTGACACCTCAAGCTCGACCAGAAACGGATGCGGGAATGGGACAAGAAATTTGAGGGGGATCGCTGGCCGAGTAGGCTGGCGCACTCCATCTCGGAGCGGGTGGATCAAAAGCTCGCGCTGCAGAACCTAGGGGTCCTGAATTCAATCCCCGCCCCTGCCCGTTTCAATCTGGATAAGTATCGTACCGGCGTGCGGTCGTGTGCATGTGCGTGGTTCATGTTAAAGGCCCCAGCCTAGCGGTCGTACCGCACTGGCTAAATTGCTCATCTAAAGCTGAGAGACAAGTCGCCCACTGAGGCAGACTAACTTCCAGCTGTATAAACATGCACACAATTTGGTAGCAAACATTCTGACAATTTGCTACAGTAAAACTATGGGAAAGCCAACTTGGACCGGTGTTCAGTGAATGCGTGGACGATGCAGTGTTCAAGTTTCTGGAGCTTCGGTCTACCAGTTTCCGAACTGCATCGCTTGTCCGTCGTACCTTACACTTGTGCAGTTTTGCAGTAAGGACTTTACTACAAAACGAGTGGCACCGGCTAAAACCAGGGTCCACTTGACCCTGGTTCTAGCCGGCTCATGTCGTGATTGTAGCAATCATCCCACAACTGCAGGACGTAGAAGGCCTGCACATGACGTCGCTGCTAGCAGACCGAAGCCGCAAACACAATTCGCCGAGAGTCGCCGCAAGGTGCCGTCCATCCTTGTGAGGCAATCCACAAGTTTCAATTCGGTATAAACTAGACTTCTAAGTAAAATTTTATCCCGCAATTATACATTGCGGAATTGTAAGACAGTGGACATACGACTGGGTTTTCGCCAACCGGACGAAGGAGGCACTCACCGAACCGTCCGATGCACTGGCCCCCACTTTGTCCCCCCTGAGGTTCCAGCACACTTCGAAGATGCCACCGGTACCCTTGTAGCTGTGGATCAGGTTCCCGCTCTGGAAAGATCCCTTTTTATCCCCCCATTCCTGCCTCCCAACAGGTGGACAGAAAACGCCCCGAAAGAAAACGTTTTCCTACCACTGCAAGCCAAGCGCGCAACCGCACATCGCTAAGCACCGCGACTCCACCTGGCACATTAGGGCGCCCTGTAAATTAACCATGGCACCAACGGACCGTTGTTTCCTCGCCTATCGACACCGTAGCTAACTCGGTGCTTCGCAAATACCTCTCTTGTTGGCAAGAGTGTTAAATTTTGCGGGTGCCACGCCTCGACACAATATTATTTACCCCCCCCCCCCAATGAAGGGCTAGGATCCGTGTCCAAGCCATTCACCAACGTATATGCCCCCAAGTATGCGCATTACAATTCACAAGGTCCGTAGGCCTCTGCACTGTCTTAAAGTCAAGACCAGGCCGGTCAGTGTGGTCATCTCCCGGCAGCTACAACAGCTGCAAGAGGGATTTTCTGGCCGCATGACCGGCTTCGTGGGGACATTTATTATTTTCTGTCGTCGGGTCTAGCGTCGCTTCCACAACGCTGCGGCCCAGCAATGCCGCGAGAGTATCTGGCTTCGTCTTGCGTCTCGTTTGCACGCGCGCTCGTGCAAGGGAGACGCCAAACGAAGTAACACGCTCGCGCAAGTAGCTTTGACAGCGTTTTCTGGAAGCTATGCCAGCCTTGACCATGCAGCGCAGAATATTTGATGCCAAAACAGGCAAACGGTAGCCACAGTTCCATCCTCCTTGCGATTATTAAAATCTGCCCCAAGAAAGAGGGTGAAGATGCTTGAAATGTAAGAAAACTCTAGGAGTGGCAGATCAAGCTGGGGCATGTTAGGCGAGAGTTAAAGGCCCATAAAATCCCTCCTTTTTGGGGGAGATGAGGACCTTCCAAGACCTCACCTGTGTGGACCAGATGTGGACGCACTTGTCGAAGGACCCGCTGGCCAGGAACTTCCCATCGGGGCTGAAGGCCACGCTGTACACAGGCTCCGTGTGCTTGGTCAGCGTATACAGGCACACGCCCCGCTCCACCTCCCAGAGCCGCACCGTCGAGTCAAAAGACGCACTGCACAGTCCGTCACACCTGCCTTAGCTCGCAGTTGGAAAAACCCGAATACGGCAAAGTGCCCATTGCCACACCAATCGTCGAAACACAAAATGGGCCTGGAGCGTTGCCAAAAAGCATTGCACGCATTCCTTCGGTGCCCACCAAACGTTTTTTTCTTTTCTTGGGCCGAATTGCCTTCTTACCTTCAAAGATGGTCAACAGAGCATCGGGTTCAGGCGAGCCTTTTTCAGGCCCAAATTCATACGGACATTGTTTTCATATGTTTTCAAGCATTCAGAATCGAGCAGCTCGATTTATCTTATCTAACTATCGTCGTACTTCCAGTGTAAGATCTATGAAAATAACTCTGTCATTACCTGACTTATCTTCCCGCCGTAAATGTGCTCGTCTCTCCTTATTTCATAAAATCTACCATCACAACTCACTTTTACGCCAGTCCCTCATGCTCGAACCATCTTATCGCTCAGCTCGTCTTGATCATGCTCATAAGGTTGGCATACCAAGTTACAACACTAACGCATTCAGTATGTCATTCATACCTCGTACGTCAACAGATTGGAACCGCCTTCCCGCTTCAATTGCCTCCATCACCGACGTTTCTCTTTTTAAACAAGCACTTGGTAACAGCACCCTTAGTTGACTGATTTAATTGCCATCATTTTTTGTGTGTTCACTCCCCTCTGAAATGTACTATGTACCTTGAGGGTAAATAAATAAATATGCACCGTTCGGAACACATTTCGAACAAAAACGGTGTACTTGCTCAAACTCGTCTGTTTTCATGGCGGTAAGCAGGAAGAACGACTGTAAAGAGCACACAAGCCGACAGCTACACACGAGTATGACGGCGAAGGCTCGGAAAGTCAGTAGAGCAGCCTGCGAGGGAAGCCAACAAGGGCAGAGTTCACCAGCCAGACTTTTCGTGACGTCAACTGAAGGGCTTCCCCCCCCTTCCCTCTGCTTCGGAGGGGCGTGGCTTCGCCGCTACTTTGAAGGCGCTTTTCCGGTTAATCCGCGCATAAAATGACCAAACAGATACGATATTCGTGATAGCTGAGGTATAATTAACTAGGCTCAGGTGTTTTTTTCTCATATATCAAACCGCTTCCCTTTAAAGGGAAGATGGGGCACTTCTGCATTTGAGAAAAAACGCTTGAATTGCGTTCATTTGGCCTTAAGAATAACAGATATCACAATTATATTTCAATGCGACGCGCCGGAGAGCCATAAGAGCAATTTCAAAATAGGGCTGAAGCCCCGCCTCCCTAGCTTTGGGCAGCCAAAAGATCCGTCGATGACGTCACGTACAGCGACTTTCTTTCGCGTTTTCTCGCGTTTCACACTACTTGCGCAGCAAAAGGTTTGGGTATTCGGGTTCACGGGGTAAAAATACACTAGAATTCACTTCTAACTCATTTTTTTCAAGAAGCTCCCCATCTTCCCTTTAAGTTGCTTTTTCTCTCACTCTCCATTTTGGAAAAAACAAAATGGAAACAGTAGAGCATACACCCGAGGTGCCCTAGGGACTCAACAAGCTTGAGTATCACTTAGAGCGGTAAACCACAACCCAGGGCCTGCAGCGGAAATGGCACCCCCTCCCCCCGGTTGCCACCATCTTGCCCGTTTGCCACATTAGTGATCACGTGACGTCAAGATGGCTACGCCCAGTGATGGGCCAGATCAGATTGGCCCATCACAATCTTACTCGAACGGATCCGAGTTACTTTGGTGGGTCATGTCACGTGACAAGACTGATACAGCAACTGGACGCAGGTAGGTTTTCGTACGCCAAAATACAAAACATTTACCCTAAAGTGAAATCAAGTAAATTTTGGACCGCGGCCTGCTTACCGTAATCTGGCCAATCTGATCTGGCGAACCTATAGGCGCAGCCATCTTAACGTCACGTGATCACTAATGTGGAAAACGGTCAAGATGGCAACAACCGGGGGGGTGCCATTTTCGGCCGCTGGTTTACTGCTCGTTGTGGGGACCCCACTTTGAGAACCCATGGCTTGCACTACCGCAAAAGATAAAGTGACTAAATGATTGTGTAAAACATTGTGCAGGCATTGTCCAGTAGAGAGTGCACTTGGCTAACATGCGGGCGTCCGGTGTTCTATACTTCGTTTCAGCTTCCGTCCGAGCGCAGCCAAAGGCTGGGGGACGGTTCGCAACTTCGAGAAGAGCATTCCTACGCACCACAAAGTAGTCCGCAAAAGTATATATATTTATCTTTTTTTTTAAATAGCTGTTTTCTGCGTAAACGTTGCACAATATTCCAGATGTGTACTGCTGAGAATGATTGGCAACTAAAGGAATGAATTATCGGAAGTTTATGTTTTTATTAATATATGTCAATGCATGTGGTTTGGTGAAAACACATACATCCGCTGGCAACACTGCTGCAGCGCTCGCTCGGTTTTCTGTGTGATTTTGTTCCCGTAATGGCCGAATGAATCATGTGCAGCGTGCTTCGCTGCTTTCCTCACCGAGTCGTTTCAAAACGTCCTTTCGCAAAGGCACGTTTGGGCGTGAGGCGCGAAAGGTCGTGATGAATGTCAACTTTCAAATTCGGCAAAAGACTCCGGCCGCGTCGTACCGCGAATGCGTTGTAAACAAGAAAAGCGTCCGGGCCACTACAATTCACTGATACGCGGTGACATCAGGGCCCCCTTTACCTGCCGATCACGTTGAACACCGAGAAGCTGGTGGAAAGGCCTGCGCCTCGAGCCCCGGTATATCCAAACAATACAAGGAAACATCAACGGTAGGGTCATCGGGCACCTTGCAATGTGTACTTACATCTCGAAACTATGCCGAAATGCCGAACAGGATCGAAAGCTCGGACACAGACGCCAGCGGCTAGCCTACGTACTGACATCCCCTATGACTAAATTTCAGAACGTGAAAGGGCACGTTTTAAACCTGTAGCAGACGATACCGTTGATACACCTGTAGCAGACGAAATACTCGGCGAGCGTGGGAGGCGCTGACGACCAGCGGCGAAGCGGAGTGATACAAAAGTGCAGGCGAGATCGCGTGACCTGTTGCCGGCTTGCGATTGGCTCCGGCCACACGTAGCTTTGGCTGCGCTCGGACGGAAGCTGAAACGAAGTATAATCCTGTCAATGTTTCTTCATCTTTCCTAGATTCTCTACAACAGGGATTCCGCGAGCTGGTCTTGTGCAAGACCCCAAATTGCAGAACACCCCCCCCCCCCCCCCGTTTAACCTTCCACGGACTGAGCCATGGATTGAGTTGGAATTGCAGGAAAGCAACCTCACCCTTCGCACTAATATGCATATATATTTTACATTGTGCCCCAGCTTACCGTGTTGGCACGATTCTAACGTGCACTTTTTCGCCAAAATTGGTGCCCAAAGCTACATGCACGTCGCAATTGAAACCAAAAACCGAAACTCCAATGTTCGATATAAGGTGGCAGCCCCATTGCCATCGTGATCGTATGTTTACATTCGCCATTTTGGTATCCGTCTTGCGCGCGTTTTCTTGCAACTGCAGACTTGCGTCTGCCGTTAAGATGGGAAAAACAAAAGAAATTTCACTGGAGGTTTTATTTAAACAAAAGGCCATCAAGCCGGCGGAAAAAGAACAACGGAGCAGCACTTCGTGGCCTCGCAGTCTCAGTGACCCGACAAGCTCGCAAAGTGTTGTTTGGAAGACGACCCCCCCCAGAGGCAACGGTCGCGCATTCATACAAGCGCAAAAGCAAAAATTACCTCTGTGGACAGCGAAGAACCATCGTCGCACTCTGATAACGGCGACTAGCGCACACTATCACACTATCTATTTTTGTGTTGGCATGTGTTTCACAAAATCTGTTCGTGAGGTATATGTTCAATCTTCATTATTTCACCTGCGCAGTATAATCTGCAGCAATTTATTTACTGATTATCTGGAAGCTACACCTGTCTGCGCGTTAGATTGGGGGAGTCTTAGAATAGTGCAAACACGGTAACGCCTCTGCCTTCTTATTAATGCGAAAGCATGAAATGTCTCATGGAGCGAGCAGACGTGATCAGTTTGAAGAGCAAAACGGCACCTTAAATCCTTTCTCCAACTAAAGCCAGCCCCTAGCTATGAAACCACGCAAAAAGCCTAGACACGACGCCTAGTTTCCCCAATCCAAAAAGGCAAAGAAAAGCTGATGAATTTTCCGCTTCAATCCCATTGGCTGGCGCGCGTCGACGAGGCTCCCATTGGCCGCTGCGCGTCAGTTTCAACTATCGCTTACCCGATGGCGTTGCGTGTCTGCAAGGCAGCGGCTCCACCAATCTACGCCCAAGGTCAGCATGCCGTACGCCGCAGACAAGGGGAGCGAAGGGCGGCATGCATGCTTTCACATTCAATAAGAAGTGCTTAGGTGTACCCTGAGCCTTTTTCTGTCTGTAGTCCTCCATTTTGTCTTATTCTGTCAGCGCAAGAAACTCGTTCACCATCTAGACGTCTTTATTGCCCAGTATTATCGGTTAGGTAAGGTTAGGTTAGGTTAGTTTAGCAAAAGGAGAGGGGTCTTTGGCCCTTTTTGAGGCTTGCTGGGGTTAACTGGGACAAAAACGTTTTAGAACCCCTGCTCTGGAACGTTAAAGTCAAATGTAGAACTGGGCTGGTGGGGTTTGAACCCTGTGAAAGTATGTAATATAGGGTGATTATGTGATCATGTAACCTACAGTAACTACGTGATTGCGCGACTCCTTCCACCATTGGTGCGACGTAGCTTTCGTGGCGACACGAACAGCTCAGCCCCACTAGCGCAGGGGTGGGACGTCGGATTACAGCGCGAGGTCCATGGTTCAATTCCTGCCTAAGGACAAAGTGTTCCTTGTAAAGACACCTAGGCTCAGAAACCAGCCCTAAAACACATTCTGTTTCACGACTCGTCAACGTTTGAGGACATATTCCAACCGGCAGCCAACAAGAAGATTGGCTCCTGGCCAACCTCACCTGGCAAGAATGAGGCTCATGTTGGGGTTGTTGGTGCCCGGTCCTGTGGGGCTCCACTTGATGGTGTAGATCTCCTTGTTGTGCGCCTGCAGGTCGTGCACGCAGGCATCCTGCTTCATGCTCCAGATCTGCACGGGGAGAGGCACACGTCCTACAACAGGCCACCGGCAGGCTCCTTTTTTCACTTGCGCCGGCCCAGCAGCGTACGCGCCTTTTGAGACGCTCGCCAATGCAGCAACGGCACAAATGATGGAGTTGCTTCTCCGACGGGTTGGGCCGCGGCTAGAACCCGTCTGCTATCAGCAAGGTCGTTTGCGGTCCCTCCGGCCAACATAGGAGAGGCGTTGTAGCCATTGTTTCAGCGGAGGCAGACCTTCCTTTTCCGGACGCCAAGCACACCAGATGCGTTTCAGCCACCGTAGAGACACCTCGGTACTTCTACCCCGCAACACGTTCTACAATCCCTTTGCGGACAAACGAAATAGGACGCTGCATGCACCGGGCAGTCGGAGATGTTTTCCACTAGCCGTAACGTCTGGGAAAAGCACGCATTTCCCCTCCGAGGCTGGCTGACGTTACAATTCGTTCGTTACTATTTTGAGGAGGACCTGTTTACAGTTTAAAAAGAAAATGTAGACATCGCGACATGTGCAGAGCAGCACGAGTGTGCTGCAAAAAGCCCTCGGGTGCCAGCTAGAGCCACTAGCAGCTTCAGCTGCCAGAGTTGTGACACTATGCAAATAGGCCTAGATGCAAAACATACCGAGCACCACTAGTGATCTTCATTTTGGGCTTGAAAGGTTGCCGTGGGAACAGTGGCGACGCTAGCGGCGAATTCGTGAGTGTGGCTTATTTAACCTCCCCACCCAAGAGGTAATCAACCCCGTAAGTGTGACGTCCCCGCTTCAAACAAACCATTGCTAGGGGCATTGTTATGAACAAATACATGGGACTGGATTTCACTCTAAAAGGACCATCGGCCAAACAAAGCTGGGGCTCCAATCCGCAGTGCAACCTGCAACGATTGACCTGCTACGTTTTTAATGTATTCATACGCCGCTTGATTCAAACTATGTTTTCGTGTAATACATACTTTTTAAACACGGTTAAACATGCAAACAAAAAGACAAGGACTGAGAAGAGAAACACGCAGACAACAAACAAACACATACTCACAACTCGCTTGTATTTGCAGGAAGAAGAAAAGAAAGAAGTACAACTGGCGGAATCAACTTGAGCGAAGGTCACACAGGTACAGGGGCACACTAGCTTGAGGGCACTCAGATTCAGCCACGCGAACAGGATTTGCGCGTGGCTGAACTTGCCTCTTCTACTGCAGGTCCAGCCAGAAACTCCGGCCAGATGACTCTTGTGTTTGCCCTTTGCCGCAACACCCAACCGTGAAGGTGGCACTATCTGCCTGCCACTTGGGAAGCACTTTCAATGCATGGGCAGTAAGGACACTGAACAGACCGGTAGAAGACAGCCTCAAAAGTTGTCCCGACATAGATTACGCCCAAGAGCCGGCGTGCCATGTTGTCCCAGTCCTGACGGTTGGTTCTAGAAGTGGCTTCAAAAGGTATGAGCCGACGCGAAAGTCGCTGTCGTTGCGGCATCGCCGTCTGCTGGAGCTTCCCAGGGATTATTATTATTATTTTTTTATTATTATTTATTTATTCTCTGCAGCGCCGGAGCATTACAGCAGAGGAGTGGGTTACATGATTCACATATATCATTATAAATTGGAAAGTCACATAACAGCACACATCAGCAATTTCCAACAACATCAATAAACATGAATAAACATGATTCACACCAGCACACAATAGCAATATTTCGAAAAAAACCAATGATGTACTTAACACAGAAACCTACATTGCATTAATAAGTCTAATAAAAGAGCCACTGTTAGCCGATACAATATCAGACGGCAGTTCATTCCATTCCGATATAGTTCTCGGAAAAAAGAAAACATCATATAGTTAGTTCGACATTTTATTTCGCGTATTTTTTTACGTGGTCCCTCCTACTCGATATATAGTGGGGCATTTCTAGATAATTAGATTTGTCTATTCCAGTTAAATCATTGTTGATAGCGTAAATAAGTTTAAGTCTATTTTTCTTACGTCTTTTTTCTAGAGGCTCGATACCCATACAAACTTTCATTTGTGTCACACTCTCTGCTCGAGAATACTTATTCAGAATAAACCTCACAGCGCATATCCTCACATATCTATATGCTGATTGAACGAAAGGTTTTCTGAAAGAATGACACCAAGATATTTAATTTCAGACACTTTCCGTAACGAGTCTCGACCAATAGCATAAGCCGAATCAATATTATGTTTCTTTTTACTAAAAGCGACGTGAAAACATTTGCTTGTGTTTAACCCCAGTTCCCAGGTCCCGCACCATAAACTAACCCGGTTCAAATCCTCTTGCAAAGAAGAGACATCGTTAACGTTCCTTATTGTTCTGTAAATTACACAATCGTCCGCGAATAATCTGATATTAGAAGAGATGGAAGACGCTATATCATTAATGTAGATTAAAAATAAAAGTGGTCCCAGCACTGACCCTTGAGGTACCCCCGAAGTTACATCTACGTATTCTGATCTTTTACCCCCCAGGACGACGCACTGTTTCCTCCCACTCAGGTAGTCTTTTATCCACCGGAGCACATTACGGTCGATATTTAAAGCACTCATTTTGTGTAATAACAATTGATGCGAAACAGAATCAAACGCTTTGCGGAAATCCATAAAAATGGCATCCGTTTGCAGTCTGTTTTCAGCCGCACTAACTAAATCATGATAGAGCTCAATTAATTGGGTACTGCAGGAGACACCTCTACGAAAACCGTGTTGATTAGGGCAAAAAAAGTTATTATCTTCTAGGTGCATAATTATACTACTATAGACAATATGTTCAAATATCTTACATGCTATACAGCTCAAGGAAATCGGCCTGTAATTGTCAACAATTGATTTTGGACCATTTTTATGAATTGGTACAACATACGTTTGTTTCCATTCTTTAGGTAGCAATCCGCTTTCAAGAGATTTACAAAAAATTACATAAAAGTATTGCGAAACTATACACGAGCAGGCTCTTAATACCTTGGGGGACATCTCGTCTGGACCGACGGCCTTGTCTTCTTTTAAAGAGTTTAAGCAATTTCTTATTCCCTCTAGCGTGATTATGACGGGAGGCATAGCATTTTCCACTCTATCTGTAAGAATCGGCAAATGTTCGTAGTCACCGTTTTTGAGAAATATTGACTGAAAATAATCATTGAAACAATTAGCTTTAGTTGTATTATCTGTTATGACTCTACCAGTATTTGTAATACTCGGAATGCCTGTTCTTTCTTCTCGTGTTTTTCTAAGGTAACTCCAAAAGGCTTTCGAATTTATGTTAATAGCCTTTGCCAGTCCAGAGAAATAATCCTCCTTGGCCGTACTTATGGTCTTGGTCAAAGTGAGAGCCTTCTCGGCTGCTTGTAAGACTTTTTCGATCTGTTTGAGAGTTCACAATCGCGCAATATTATGCCGAGAACGTTTTGCCAACGTAGAAGAGCGAGAGAGATCTCTCCGACGTGCTTGTGTACGGCAGCGGAAGAACTTGAGATTTGAAAACCAAGCGCAAGTCATCAATGGCTTCCAACGCGAAATGTCAGACTTTTTGTTTTCGCGGCCCCGTTGAGTGCGCTTCTTTCCGAGCACCGGTGCACTGCAAAGAGGCAACAACCACGGAGCTTGCTTCCGCGGGTGTGACTTTCCGCAGTGCACCGGAGCTCAATCAGAAGCGCACTCAACGGGGCTTAAGAAGGGCACGATCAGCTATGACAACGGGTACAATGAGGAAATCTCCATAGCAACTTGCACGGCCGCTGCGGCGTGGCAGCGTAGCATAGGTCCACGTCAGAGCATCCACATAGGTTGCTATTAAAACTGCTGCACGGTGACCGTTCTCATTGCTCGTGTATCCCCCACTTAATTGTCCATACTAGACAACTTCTTGGGGTGATGAATTAGCTTCATTTTGTTTTGAGAAATGAATAACGATTTCTGCAATGGCTAACATTTAAGACTGCTTAAGTGTAGGAAGGCGAAAGCATTATAGTCCCGCGAGAGAAATATTTTCGTGTAATGTTTCTAAATGTATTAAAGTTTAGGACGACGTCTTAGAGATCAGTGCCAAGTATGGCGTCTAGGACAACCTCTCAGACGACGCCGAGGATGACCTCTCGGACGACCTCAAGGACGACATCTAGGACAATGTCTAGGATGACGTTGAGAACGACGTCAAGAACGACTTCTAGGACGACCTCTAGTACGACGTCGATAATGACGCCTAGAGGATGACCTCAAGGACGATACCTAGAGGACGACGTCTAGGACGATCTCTAAGCGTATGCTCAAGGACGGCGTTGTCCTTGAGCATACGATTGAGCGGCGCGTGCTTGATGACATATTTTTATGGCCATCTTTCAAACATGACGCCATTGCTTTTTTGCGGAATGGGACAAGTAAGGCCTTAATAAACTTATGTCATACATTTTACAAATGCTTCATGTGTGGCATACCTGCTTATGATCAGTCGGCATATGTAGAGGAAATCGTCAAATATATCTTTTGTATGTGTACCCTTTGACACAGCAAATCATAATTTTATATTGCACCATATTCAATCTTGCACCATATTTAGATGAATATTTGATAATTCAAACTTATGATAATTCAAACAAAATTTGTGACTTCCTGGTGTTTGAATAAATGAGTCTACTGTATTGAAAAATTATTTACTTTTTTATCGGACAATTTCTAACTTCGAGTAGAGCCCCCACGCATTTTGTCCATAGCAACGGCCCTAGCAATGGTTTGTTTGAAGCAGAGCGCCATATTGCGACATCGTCACTTACGAGGTCAATGAGTAAAAGTCACATAAAAGATTGGTTGGAATTGCGGCACGGACATATCTAAGATAGGAACACCTCGCTCACCGTACGCTTAACGCATCAACAATTTTAACCTGGCGCTCAACAGGCGAAGGTAGTGGAAAACCCATCCAAATGCAACTTGGACGATTGACAGCACTGTTCTGTCAGTTGCTATGAAAACTGAGCCCAATGGTTCGCTAATGCATGCGACCGATCATGGCAGGGATCTCTAGAGGCCCAAGTGGCTCAGACTCACCTTGAGCGTCATGTCGTCTGAACAGGAGGCCAGCAACACACCCTGGGGGTCCCACTTGATGGCATTCACCTCATTCTGGGCCCCAGAAGAAACACTGTCAGGCTCTCCCCACACGCCCCTTGTCACATTGCCCCGTCTGGGGTTTCCCATCAAATTTTTCCCAAAGAAAGCACCAATTCAATAATTGAATAATGTAGCAAACTGAATGCTGCAAAGGTGCCGCGCAACCCGCCCCTAACCCGACAGGTCGTCAATCAAAGGCAAGTGAACGGGCGACTGAATCGTGCAAGAATTCACAAGTGCTGCCCTTTGGCACCTTTTAACGATTGGAGGCAAAGTCCAAGAAGTTTTTCCTAATTGAGGAGCCGAGGTGGGCGTACCGTGTGTCCCGTGAAGGTCTTGACCGGCTTGTCCGAGCCCAGCTTGCAGACGTGGATGCACTGGTCCGTGGAGCAGGAGGCAAAGCTCGTGTTGCTCTGCCAGTCCACGTCCAGGGCTGGCGCCGTGTGGAAGGCAAACTGCTGCGTGCACTGGCCCGTGCTGGCATCCCAGATGATGGTCGTCTGGGGGAGGGAGAACACGCTTCCAAAGCGGTCCCTCCTACTCCGGGTTCAGCCAGAACCCCCGACCACTTGGGAAGCACTTGCAATGCACGGGCAGTATGAACACTAAACAGATTGGTACAAGACAGCCTCAAAAGTGGTCCTGACATGGATTACGTCCCAATCCTGGCGGTCGGTTCTAGAAATTGCGCCAAAAAGTATGAGCCAACGCCAGTGTCACTGTCCTTGCGACGTCCAAAACTCCCGGCTGCTGGGGCTTCCCAGGGGTCCGATTTTAGTCTACTAAAAGGCAACCGGACACATTGCAACAGTCAGTATGCCGCCCTCGGCTTCAGCATGCCACCCTCTGCTTTTCTTGCCAGCCTGCAGACTCTGGAGCCGAGAGATCCCCTCCGCAGTTAAAAGCAGGTTCTGCTACGAGCGGGTTTAGCTCACCTTGATTTCTGGGCTCTAACGCAAAAGCTTGCTTTGCAGCATGGCTTAGGGAAGACGAGACACCGCTATCGAGATTGCCAACATTATACTAAATGTTTTGGAGTTTATTTTTGGTGAAATTCAGCTCATTCTTTATCACAAATTTGGTTTGTATGGGAGTTGGCTTCGGTTAAATTTGCAATTTAGTGGAATTCTGCATTCAATGCCAAATTCTTTAAAATTCACCTGTGACATCGCCAATTCTCCAACTTGAGAAAACAAAATCCACAAATACGATACTGTCGAAACCGGTTATAACGAAGTCAACGGGAATCAAAATCACTTCGCTATATCCGCCTCCTCGTTATATCTAACTCCATAAAAGTAACCTGCAGAAGAAATAAGCAGATAACACGGGCCATCTTGGGCACATGTTTGTTGTGCCTGCAGAAAGCGGTCGAGGCTTCCCTGCACGCCTTCTCTGCTAGCTCAGAGCCGCCTCTTGCCAACTGCGAGAAGCTCCAATTGAGAGAAGACCTTGCGATGTAAGGACAGCTGCGACGGCCACGCCGGCGGTGGAAGGCATTCTTTACGTTCATGAGCACTTCGTCGAGGATGGCAGTATGCTTTTGTTTCGAGGAGATCGCCTTCATCTTCCCCAGTCAAGGTGCCGGGACTAGCCGTTGTTGAGTGGCAATGATTCGACGAATCGGTGCCTGAAAGAAGCTAGACTTTCACGCAGAGAGCGACCACACCGACCAGCAATGCCGACACGGAACACCAAGAAAACAAAGAAGCGCTCACGATACCGAGTATGCACCCAAGTTCGTGTTTCGTCGGCATAGTGAGCCTAGATTTAAGAGAGGGGCCAATGTTCGATCGCGGTCGCAAACGTGGTTTGTGGGCCGCATTTGCAAAAAGAGCTGCGACTTGGTCAACTTTCCCGATTTGATCAGAACTTAAATTATCACAAAATTTCTCTTCGCTATGTCCGCGCGAGCTGCACTAATTCCTTCGCATTGAAAAACTGCAAACGGGAAAGGGAAATCGTGATCGCTTCGCTGTAGCCGCTTTTTCGTTATAAACGACTTGGCGGCTATAAACCATGTCGGTTATAGGGCGCAACAGTAGAACCATATCGAGCTATTTTAATTATGCGCAATATAGATAAAATTGCAGGATCATAGCTTCCACCATAATTTAAAGTACTTTAGCCTAAAACACAAATGTATTTGACAGAAATCTATTCTCTCGAGTTAAAATTATAATATCAGAAAATAAAAGAAAGCGTTGGGTCTTAAGAGGGCACGCAAATGAATTCTGAGATTGTCTCAATCTATGGGCCAAGAAACCCGAAATTACACTCATAGGTGGCCGATTTCCCCATTAAAATCTAAGTAAATACGCTGACACTCCTTCCGCACCTTACACCAGGAAGCGCCGCCAGACAGTTTTCAAACATCAATTGCTGTATTACTTTTCCCACATTCAAAGATTTGACATTTTAGTGAAAGTATAGTTTACAATCTGCCTCAAAACACTGATAATACTAGTAATAACGTTTCGAATCATCACGCTATTAACTACATTTTATTGGTCCAATTCTATGGAGATGGTGGGGAACCTGCTACAATCTCGCCTGTCACGGAAACCGGTATCGCGCGCGCAGATCGCGGACAAAAACACGGGAATATGCTACAAACTTGCATGTCATAGAAACAAATACAGCAGATCATGGACGCGACAGTACCGCATTTCACGATGCAATATACACGCGGGAACAACTCCTGCGTGTTACAGCTAAAAATCGATATCGCGCGTGCAGGTCGCAGACAAAAACACGGGAATCCGCTACGAACACGGGAACGGATACTGCAAATCGCAAACGCAGCAGATTCGCATTTCATGATGCAATACTATACATAAGGAATAATTAGCGTGTTACGCGAGCCGATATCGCGCGCAGATCGCAGACAAAAACGCAGGAACCCGCTGTGAACTCGCTTCTCGGACACACCGGCACCGCCGATCGCGCCGTTGATGCGCGATTCCCGTCGGACATCGCTTGACGTCCAACGGGAATCGGGGAGTGGGCGATGTTTCGGAATTTTTATGTTACAGATATTTAACCAGAAAAACGGGATGGGCGATCTCCAAAAACGGGACATTACGGTAGTCTCGATATTTCTCTCGCAACCGAGGCCAAGAGAAGACGCTCCTCCGTGCCGTTCCCACCTCGTTGGGGATTCCACTTTTCGAGACAATCGGAAAGAGCTTGCGGCTTTATCTGAGGCACCATTGGGACGAGTATGTTGTCGCCTCTCGATCCAACTCCACAAACTGGACCAGTCTCCATCCGCTTTAATTTGTGGAACGTCAGTCTACAGCACAATGTCCCAAGACGGGCTTCCCTTCGTGCCAATGCAGCAATGCCCGCAGAGATGCCCTGCAAGCGCCTCCGTGGCAAACTCACCTTGTCCACGCCTGCACTCAGGATGTAGTTCCCTTTCCGGTTCCACTTGAGCGCAAAGATGGGACCCTTGTGCTGGCCCAGCGTGCTGGCCAGGCGACCTGGCAACATTGGGACGTAAGCACACAAACGACTTCACCGGCAACATGCAACGCCCACATACGGGTTTCCTCAAATGAGCTAACACTACATAGAGTTGTTTACGCGCAAAGGGAACGTGCATGCAGTGCCCGGCCCGATTGTCCAGGGAATACCAGCAATGTTCTGACACCCAACAATTTGGCATTCAAACCACACCCAGGGAGCTCCAGCGCATTATTTCCCAATCGACAACCCCCAAAGTGAAGCAAACATATGGTTCCCGGACAAGCGGTTCACATCTGGCAAAGAATCCATAACCCGTCGTTGCATTGCAAACTTCTTTCCCAACCTTCCTAGGGGTCGTGCAAAGAAAATAGATATGCCGACTTAATTTTATAAAATCGTTGAGACCTCAAAGATCCTAAAGGCTTAACCGCACGGAAGCGATGTAGCAAGCAATGAGATGAGCAACGACGACGGCACGAGAGTCAACGACGATCGATGGGGATTTTTCACTATCGCTCGTAGCGTCGCTCGGTTTTTCGATTTTTAGAAAACGTCGCTCAACGCCTTGGTCGCTTGCTCCCTTCACTTTCATGCGGTTTGCCTCGTCGCGCAACTGACCGAGCGACAGAGAAGCGGGTCATTGTCACTTGTCTCATCACTCGCCAAATCGCTTACAAGCAGTTTATACTTGCATGCCAAATGGTGCAGCGAAGTATTGCGTCCAGATTTTACAGACTGTGTCTGAAAAACATTATTTTGGGGGTACCTGGAATGACCATGCGACACTTATGGCCAGCTTGAGCAACAAAAAGTCACAAAAATACCTGTACGAGGTTAAGGATCTACTGTACTTTAGTTTGTGTTGTAATTATAAAAAGGAAGTTATGAAACTAGCGAAGAATTTACTGGCGTTCTAAAACTAATTCGGTGGTACTATACCACGTGAACGCTGGTAAGTTTCGTTTTCAAACTCATCCAAGGTTTTCGTCGTTCGGCAACCATAGCAACGTCGGCTCCTGTCGTCTGCCCGTTGTTGCACATTTTCTGTGCGTGGAATAAGCGTGTGCGAATAGTAGTTTTTAAGTTTGAAGCGAATATGAATTTTCTTTGAATAATTTGAATAGTTGCGGGGAAAAGTTACTGGAAATTGAGAACACCATAATAATTTACTGACCATTTAATCTAAACACAGTCACACAAAAGTCAATAAACCTCCGCTGAACAGGAAGAGTCGAGGGCTCTCATGCAGGAACACAAGCTGCTGCGCATGATCAGGGAGAAGTTCCCTCCTGCAGCTCACAACGCCTCCCGCACTTGAAAATAACCTTTTTCTCGTCGTCTGGGTTGCTGCGATTCAGACACCCACAAGTAACGCTTCCCTTTGACTTCCACCAGACCAGAGGGTCTTCAGCACGTGCTAGGGAAGGGCTTTTCAAGTACTCGGCAGTCTCATCTGCGACATGCAGCAGAGCTAAGGCTCGAAAAGACACCCCACAACGAGTCTTCTGACAAGTCCCCAAGCCTGTGCTCGTTCCAGCCGCTGCATCACCGAGCTCATTCTTTGACATGCTCTCTTCCACAGCTTTTGGCAGAAAGAGTGTGCCAATTTTTTTTCACTTTCTCCGGTGTAACAAACATCATTGATTATAGGATCTACCAACATGGCCAGGGCTAGGACGCACAACGTCTTCAAATCCGGGAATCTTGTCCCGGTGCTTGGTAGTGGACTCGGGGCAAGTGGTGCTGCTTCATCAGTAGAATGTTGAGTAGGGAGAAGCTTGGCGCATTGCAGCAGTGTTGGGTCCCTTGACAAATCAGTTGTTGCTCGCTCAAGGGGCTGCAGGACCTTCACTGCTCCACCCATGAGCTTCCACCCACTTGAATTCAGGTTTTCAGCAGTCTGACATTCAGAGAGCTTAACTGTGACAGGCACACCAAGTTTCTTGAGCCATCATGGCGTGCTCACTATTCTAGCGTGGAGGCACACCCTGCACAACTTCAAGTGGATCTAGTTGCACGTTTTTTGGATCTCCTTAACACGGGCCTTTGCACTTCCCTTGCAAAGGCCCACGATGGCTCTGAAAGAGCTCCGAAAACCCCGCTACTTCTTTTTGCATCGCTGACGCACAACTGGAGTGTGTGTCCAAAACACTGCACACCACACCAGGGCGACCTCGCCACCGCAGATGTGAAGTTCCTTTCAATATCGGTTACGACGTAGGCACCTGGTGCTTGGAGCTCCTCGATGACGCTCTCGATAAACCATGCCAGGATATCGGCTGTCTAGAAATTGATCATTTCCGTGCATGCCAAAGCGTGCCCATGCTGTACAAAGTCTTCGTCCATCACAGTGACAGTACACAGACGTAGTTGTCATTGGAGCGCGATAGGCCTGTTGCTCTTGGGCAGGGGTGCGAAGCTTGTCCACAAGACGCAACCATGTTATCCTGGCTGCACTATCCACGCGATACGGCCACAAAAACGGTGCTGTAACGTCTGATTATGCACGTGCCACATTCGAATACAAGCATATGCCAGCATCTCTAAATCCCCATTAACAAAAAGTCTAAAAAACAAATCATGCAGCTTGCAACCTCGGCATACTATCAAACATTCCTTTCAGCTTTGTATTGCTTTCTTCCATAGCCTCTGTGTTTCACTTTCATGATAGCAAAGCTACTTGAGAAAGCAAGTAGCTTCGCTATCAGTGTCCCTGCCAAGCACGAGTGCGCGTGCTTGGCAGGGACACTGAAAGCTTCGGAGCTCGACTCCTGTAGCCTCTGCTACGCTGGCACTTGTAATGGAGTGGAGTATAAAAAAACTAGTGGGGAAGCGTAACGATGCACGTTCGAAACGCAAGCCACAAATATTCTATTTTGCTTGCCTGGAGCGCTGCTCAAAACTTGAGCCTATGTCCAAAACTTGAGCCTATCTGTTGCGATGGAGTAGCACTCCGCAACTCTGCTGAAAATCTCCTACAACTTTTTCTTCCACTCTTATAGGTTCGGGATAACTGCTCATGAAAAAAGTCGTTTGCGACGGCACGCTGTAGTCTGGCATGGCAAATACCACCATGTTGACGAAACCGTCCTCTTCGACGACACTGTATGGGTGCATTCCACGAGCGATGAACTTAGCAATCATCATCATCTGCTTCGCTCTTGGTGCCATTGGTTTCATCTTCGGCTCGAAAGCGTCGGCTACCGACGGCTGACTCGGCGTATTCACTGTCTTGAGCTTGACGGTACTTTCGCGTGCTTGACACTCTTTCATTTAGGCCTGATACCATCCATGTGCCTCTTTAGATGGACGCTAAGGTGGTCGTTGTACCCGTTGGAGTCTTAAGGATTGCCTCGCACTTCATGCATAGAATATTAGTGCCCGGTGGGATTTTTAAGAAATGGTTCCAAATCGGGTTGTGAAACACAATGCCATCCCTTTCATCATCCACGGTGGCCGCAACTCTTGCATCGTGCAAATGGAAACATAGCAGTAGCAGTACACAGGTACGGACGAGCACGTGCTGTCCACCGAAGAAATCTTTCAGGTTCAGTTTGGCCAGTTCCAATTCATTCTCAGTCACGGCCGTCACAGGTACGGCTTTTTCTTTTTTCCCGCTGATAATGATGCTTATGCGGCTTTCGCTGAGAAAACACTCGATGCGATACCTCGACGGCACCACGATACCTCAACCGAATTATTGGAAGCAGCCTTACGTCCGCCGTTTGTCGAAACTGAATAATTCAAACTTTTCGAATATAAGAATCCAGATCAAAGCAAATACTGAATAATGAACTATTTGATCAAATATTCGAGAAAACTGAATATTCGCACATGCCTAGCGAGGAATGTCTAAGTTGTGGTGTGTGTCGGAGGGGAGTGTCCGCAAGAGGCACAAAGCTGAAAAGTCGGCTGCACTCAATTAAGCGACGCTGAAGCTCGGGGAGGTCAAATTGACCGGACATCTTGCATCCGAGGAAAGGGTCGCCTTTGACTCGTACACCTCACGTGTCAGAAAACAAAACTTTCCGATTTTCTGTCTTGATGCGGCGCAGTCGCAGAACTGAAAGGGAAGCTCTTCAGGGAACCGAAATTGCCGTTATACGCTAATAAAGGAATCCGGACGATAAAGCGAATGAATGCGCGTGGGTTACATGATAGAGGACCGGTAATGCAAATGAGCAGATAGCGCAGAATTTTCTAGAAACGTTTCACGACCCCTTTAAGGGGACACACCACCTGGGAGGGTCAACTTTTAAACCCTTGGCTTAAAATTAATTAAATTTACAGGATCGGCTGGTAGTCATGCTAGAGGGTGCGTAACAAAATTTCTGGTCTGTCGTTTACATGAGAAGGAAACTAGAGCAGCTTCTGTCTGCAATACGCTTACATTGTTTAGTTAATCTATCGTCGGTAAACTATCACAATATTCAAGATTTTTATTCGCTAGATACGTAGTAGTATGCCTACAAGGTGCGGCTATGAAAAGTTTTTTTTTGTAAAAAGTAATTTATTTCTATAAATTCTCTCTTCTGCAAAATTGGTCAACTTTCTGTGTCTTCGACAAAATGTACAAATCTTTATAAAAGACATCCGTCAACTGACAAAACAATTCCATAGCCGCATTCCTTATTAAATTTCAGTCAGGAAAAGTGCAGAACGAGCCTTCCTTATATTGCCATTATCAAACGATAGATTGACTAAAATGGAATTTATACCAAAAAGCGGTATGGAGGAAAATGCGTTCAAAGTGCCCCAAACCCCACCTTTTCTTTAGCTTCGGTGGACAGAAAATAATTTATAAAAAATTAACTATGCAGTGCAAACTAGTGAAAATTTCTGGGAATACTCCCTAGATGTTAGTGGATGTAAATACCGTAAAATTCCGAGCAAGCGCCCCCACCCGTGCAAGAGCCCCCCCAACTTCACCGCTAATTTCACATTTCCGCGCCGTTCCGGGCAAGCGCCCCCTCCCCGCTCCGCACCCGTATCACACACCGCGCTGACCTCGCCCAGGCAACGCTGTCGTCTGAAGTTCAGTCGAAGAATTCAATCCAATCCAATCCTACTTTGCAGCCCCGATCAGCCCGGTCACTACGCGCCATTGTCGCTTTGTTTTGGGGGTGTCAGGTCGGCTATGCATTCTTACACAGTGGCAAAGGAAATCGAGGTCGTCCAATGGCATTGTGAAAACGGGAAAGACGTACACCAGACGTCTCGACCCATCAAGCTCGACCGGATACGGGAATGGGACAAGAATTTTGACAATTTGCTACAGTCAAACTACGGGAAAGCCAAAGTTCGATGAAAGATAAGTAACGGCGCGCCGGTGTTCAGTGAATAAGTGAACGACGCGCTCTTTTAATACCTGGAGCACGAAAGAAGTGCAGAATGAGCCATTAGCAACCGGCTTCTTTTTGAAGAAGCTGTCAAAATAGCCAACGGCATGCAGTTGGGAAACATAGCGGAATGCTGCGAACTTTTTCTTGCGGCAGACTCTGAGGAGTCTTTTGATGGTTTTGAAAGTGATTAACATAGCAGTGGCAAATCTTTGGCCTAATAAAGTCTGTTCTCAGAGATAAATAAAATATTAAATCTGTGTGCACTGCGCTTTTTTCTTTTTCTGGCGAAAAAATTTTGTCGTCGCCATTTTGAATTTTGGTGCCGTTCCGGGATAGCGCCCCCTACTTTGCAGGCAATTTTGACTTGCGTGCAGGGGGCGCTTGCTCGAATTTTACGGTATGTAATTTTTCAAAATCAACGGTTTTTTGCAAAACTCTTTTTTTCTCGGTAGTGTCCCCCTTAAGTTGTTGTTACTTATTGCGGCACAAATGTGTCGCGGCAATTCCTTCCTGCCTAGGTACAGTTTAGTGACCCTTCCCCATCCGTCGCAAATGTCTCATCCTTCGATACAACCACAACCTTTCTAATCCTGCACTCCATCACCTTTTTATGCACTTCAAACAGCCCTCTGTAATGAATGGGAAAAGGGAATGCTCACCGTCTGTCGTCCATATCCGGGCGAATCCGTCGTACGACCCCGTAGCCAGCAACGTCCCGTCGGACTGCGAGAAAAAGGGCGTTTGACACCGTCCGCTCGATCATGGCGCTGCATCACTCACATTCCAGTCAAGGGAGGTGACGTCCTTGTTGCTGGGCACTTCGGTGCCCCCCTTCTGGATGCAGTGACGCAGCACCAGCTGGTTGGGGCTCTGGCTGTTGTCGTTCATGTTCCAAATACGGGCCGTGGAGTCACCGGACCTGCGAGACACAGCCATCTCAGACAAGCTCACTCGGGTCCTTCCACAGCACTTGAGTGTCTCGGCCAAAGCACCTCGTAAGGCGTTCTTGCTCTGTCCGAGACTGAGAGCAAGACACCTCTTCGCAGTCAACAGATTCTCAACTGCCACTCAAAAACGTCGCAACTCCACTAGGACAGTGCCACAACGATGGCTAGGTGACGCCCCCTCTTGCTTTGCTTCTGCCCTTCTGCTGCTCTCCAAGTGAAAACTGGTGGAAATCAATGCACGTTTGCCACTGTCTCCGAGAAACTATAAAAAGAAAGCAATTGCACACGTGGAAGTACCTCGCGGTGCGGCAGAAAGCTGCGTTGTACTCACCAAGTCAGAAACAGAGACTCGCTGCCATCATGACGTACGGCGATGCAAAAAGAAATTAATTTTGGGGACGAACCACATCCTTAACTTGAAAATAAGGTTCCAAGAGTTTGCTTGGCAATCTTAAGTTGAGAGGAATGCTCATTTTATTTTTTTAACACTTTATGCGCACGCATTTTATGTTCAAACACAATCGCAAGCTTCTTTAAGCGATAAAGGCGAGGCCAACTGCTTTCCCACTCTTTTTATTCTGGATGGGCCAGGGTTTCGTGCAAAATGTTCACACAAAAGTGTAATTTCCCCACAAAATATAGTGGGAAAACCTTACTTGGCATATAATTGTTCTAAATCAAATTACCCGTAGAGCTTAACAGAAAAAAGTCTGCTACTAAGTTTTTGGCTTACGTATTAAGCCAAACAAAAATAACAAATGAAAACGAAACGAGCAAAAACTTTTCCCCTCAGATTTTACGCAGATGGAGGATGAGAAGCTTATCAGGCCACTGACAACCCCAGCATCAATATTTTTTTTATTGTCGCGACTGGAAATAATTTTAGGGATAGTCCTAAAAATCTTAAGAACGGAGAAAAATAAAAAAAAAATCTTTTCATCGAGCCAGATTTGAAATTCCTGCCCGAATCAATGGTGTAGATCAGGGGTCTCAAACACGCGCGGGCCGCATGCAGCCCGCGACTCGCTGGGACGCGGCCCGCAGGCAAGCAGCCCGAGCGTGAGAAGTAGCATGCGCCATATCTCGTCGATTACTTTTCGCTCGAAAAGTAGCCCCTCTCTTTTAACGTATTCTAATAGTTATACTTATCTGTGTTCATTTGCCTTTCATTTCGCTTTTTATTTTGCTTCCCAGCTTTTTGCAAAGTACAACGATTCCGCTCCTAGGCTGCAAGTGCGAGCTATTCATTGAAGGATGCATCTCGGCTGCGCCAACTCTCGATCAGCAGGAGCAACTGCCAAAGATAAAGTGCTACGATCTCAAGATTCTCTCACCTTAAGGGGGACACTACCTGGACATGCCTACTTTTAAACTGCTAACTCAATCGGTGTGAAATTCGCAGGTGGTATTTGTAGCCATATAGAAGGAGGGCATGCAAAGTTTCAGCCCTGTGAACCAATTTTATGAGGTACTATACCCCAAAAACGTAGCTTTGTATGGAATCTGCTCAATGGATCTATCGTTGAGAAACGGTGTTGATCACCACATATTTTTCTGGTGGAATGCATACTGGAATACTTGTTGCCGGTTACTATGAAAAGAAATTTCAAAAAATATGCATTTTCCAAATAAAAAAAATTATGAAAGTTTTTTTTTTTTTTTACATTTGCCAAGTTTTGCAAATTACAATTTTTCATAATAAAGGAACATGAAATTGTAAAATCTAAGTTCATAGTAACCGGCTCAATAAAGTTTCGGCATATAATCCGCAAATATTAAGTCTCTCGGTAGTTTCATACTGAAACGATAGTTTTATTAAGGTGGGATTTGCTGCCAAAAGTGAAGCTGAGATAAATGCACTTGAAGTTTCAAGATGACTTTTTAAAATTTTCTTTTTGCGTCTTAAATGTCAGAAATTCTTTCCAGCAGTGTAGGTGATGTCTTCCTCAAACTTCTTCTGATATACTGACATTGCTTTCAGCTATTTTCACTTGTGGATGACGAGTGCTACGCAGAGCAGCACACATCACCAACATATAAAGAATAATTATTTTTGACATTGTTTGTCAGTGCACATTGACAAGACTTTGTGACAGTGTTCCTTGTTATCCATACATGCCAAAACTCTGCAGTTCTGATAATGCATTTTTTTGAAAAAATGTGCAATTCAAGGTAGTGTCACCCCTTAAAGGATATCGCCATTAAAAGACAAGTATTTGTTCAGACTGGTGTATCGTCAAAGAAGCAAGAGCTGTCAAATTAACTGATTGTTTTTAGATACATGTTGAGCTTGGATCATTTCTGAGTGAATTGAGCAACGGAAATGACAGTGTACTCGCTCCCTTGTTCTATTTTGAAAATGCAAGCACGTTGGCGGGGCGGTGTATTTTTTGCTTCTTGTGATCACATCATGTCAGGGCTCAAAGAAGTCTTATGAACAAATCAACTTTAAAGATGTCACCGGAAAAACTTTAACGAGTTCAGAAAAAGCGTAAAGCACGAGGTCTCTTCTCTTTGAAAACGTTTGAACACCTCCCCATCTTACGTTGGCCCTCAACCTTTCAGGTGGGGGGCTATCTGGCCCCCACACTCAAATGAGTTTGAGACCACTGGTGTAGATGGTAAAATGGTGCATGCCTTGCCTTTCTGGACGAAACCGGAAGTGTCTTTCACCTTCTCTCTTTGCCTCTGCCAACCGGTCAAGCGTGCAAAGTTATTTTATTTGCTGGGTCTTTCTTTAGATAGGTAAATAAATGTGATTTTGGCTCGTCTCTCCGAGAGGCTTCGTGCCCACCCCTTTCGATGGCCCTCGTCACAATCGTTTCCGGGCTCAGAGCTTACAAGTCGTTTGCAATAGTCATAAAAGAACATATTTGATCAATGCCATTAACAATTATTACACACACGAAACTTGCGACAACTCTAAATTTCGGGAAAATGCCTTCACAGTGGCCCCTTAGATTTTTTATATCCGGAATAATTTTGCCTACATCGAGGTCAAATTGACTAAAGGCTGGTGGTTAACACATTCGCAAACTGCTTGCGACCGTCTGCCTTAGAGGAGCTGTGCAACGATTTTAACGTTGAAAGAATTTGTATCTTCTGCTTTTAACATTGCCTATCTTCTCAGAAAAGACAGAAAAGACATCTCCGTCTTCGAAATGTTGCGATTCCGCCGCGTAATCGCGAGGCAAAAGTTAGAATATTTGCCGACCTGCAGCCACAAGAACCATGTGGCGTGACGTCAATGGGGGACTTGTAAAAAGATAGGAAGTTGTGCAAATGCCTGCTCAATAGGAAGGTAATTTTTCTATAAATCTTGTCGTTCCAACATAAATATAAATGCGTCAAAAGCCTGGTATCATTGAAAAAACTTTTATTGTTTGGAGTTTGAGTGGCACCATCTATCCGAGGTCAACAAAACCGTCGGCTCTCTCTGCTACCGCGAACAGCCGCCAGAAGCCGGAGGGGGACAGGGGCAGAGCCGGACGGGGATGGTTAGACCCGGACGAGACTTTCCTCCTTTCGCCATGTTGATCGCGCTGTGCAAGCATGTGGTCACGCACATGGTCGCGAGCGGGTGAGTTCTCGTTGCTCACTGATGGCTCGAGAGGGAGCTTCACTGGAACCTTGCGCGACCCCCATTGACGTCACAGCGCACGTGACTCGGAAGATGGTGAAGGAGTTGAGAGGTGCCGAAAACCTCAATCTTCGTCAATTTTTAAAATAAAAACTAGGGCATTCAGGCAAAAAGTGCTTTTTGTTCTTTACTTCAGAAACGTGGAGACACCAAATTATTTAAGCAGAGCGCTACAATTGTTGCACAGATCCTTTAAAACCTCTGAAAGTCCGCAGAAAAGACTCTCTCTTGATTCCTCCATTCGAGAGACGTTTTCTGCGAGGCCAAGGAAACTAATGCTGGCCATATTAGTCTTTTGTAAGCAATTAATTTTGTTTCGGAGGGAGCAAACTAAAGATTGCGTCTAAGAAACCAAAGCTTCTTCCTGGCTGTAGGACAAATATTATCTATGTGCGTGTTCCAGTTTAGGTCAGAAGATATTGAAACACCAAGATATTGAAATTGGGGAACTTGGGTTAGAGGTCGATTAGCAAATCGGTACACAAACGGAAGGATGTTTTTCTTCTTGTTAGTTATCACAGAAAACTAACGTTACTAAATCATTGTGGCAAGAGGCATTTGATTATATCGAGCAATCATCTGCAAACAAGTGGAGAGTAACCTATGACCTTATTTTTTCCACTATATCATTTATATAACGCAAAAATAAAACAAATCCCTGGACAGACCCCTGGGAACTCCGGAAGGTATTCTCACAATACTTCATTTTAATGTATTTATTTGTACAAATTGTGTTCTGTTTGTGAGATAAGCTTTAATCCATAAAGCAATGTTTTCGTTCAACCCCAGATTTACTAACTTCTGAATAAGGCACCCGATCAAAAGCTTTTGATGGATCTAAACATACTGCATCGATCTGTGGATTCGGCAAAATCACGCAAAGTTTCAGCGAGCTGCATCACAGTCGACCTTCGAAAGCCACGAAAGAAAAACAGTTTTGATTCCTCAAGATAAGTGTACAACCTTTTAGATACAATGCGCTCAAGTAACTTGCAGCATGCACACGTCAGCGATATAGGCCTATGATTTTCTACTGGGTGTTTATCTCCAGATTTGTACACTGGTACGACCCTCGCCATAAGCCAGTCCAAAGGTACTTGATGCCCTTCTAAACTTGCGCTGTAAATAACAAATAAATACTTGAAAACCCACTCCGCAGCTTTAAAAATGAATCGGGAATTTCGTCTAGCCCCACAGATTTCTTTGTGTCAATCTCTAAAAGCAAAGAAAGAATGCCTCCCTCGAAGATAACAAGGTCTCGCACAGCCGAGGGCCGTTCGCCAGTTATGTTGCCAGTGCCATCAAATGTGTCACCACTTTCCACAAAAAAAGACTGGAAAAAACTTATTAAACATGTTTGCCATTTTGCTGGAATCAGTAACGACGTGTTCACAGTAACATGACCCACACACTCCCATGACGGTGCGAGATGATGCCAAAATTTTTATGTTGATGTCCTCATAAATTCAAGCATAGACTCTGAAAAATATTTTTCTTTCGCATCTTTTAGCTTACTTTTAAGTGTATGTGAGCTTGGACAGTGCCGTTGTTCGCATTTTTCTTCTAGCGATTACAGGCTATTGTATGTTTGAGGTGAATTATATTTCGGATAACCCACGGCTTTTGTTTTGCCACTCGTTTGACCTATTTCGGGACAAATCTTTCCAGACATTAAGAAACCAGCCATGAGTCAGTCCCATAAATCATTCAAATCTTCCACCTCCTCGAGGGAAGATAGGTTTAATTCTAGATGATCTAAAACACTAACGTCATCCGCACGATTAAAATCACTCCGACATGATGCACTGACTATACACGAAAGCCTCACTATTATATGGTCTGACAGTCCATCTTCAACATTTATGTCATGATTTGTCAGGCGGTCCGAGATAAAAATTAGGTCAAGAAATGAACTGGATGACCCACTTGCTCTAGTTGGCTCTCGAACTATCTGCATGAGATCATTACGAAAAGAGATATTCAATAGCGATTCCCTATGAATAACATCTGTTTATCCTGGTTCTACTTCATCCCCATTAAAATCACCTGCAATTATCATTTTGGATCAGTCTGTTACGTTTTGTTGTAGATAATCATGAATAACCTCCAAGAAGGCCGTAGGAGAATCAGGAGCCCTGTACACTGCACCAACTACAAGAATGACCACAAACTTTAGTCTGCACCACAACTTGGTATATGTATGATCAGTCGTCAAATCGGACACTATTTTTATGGATAATAGCAACTTCCCCTCACAGGATCCACGGTCTTTTTTGTAAGATGGAGAAAAAAGTTCCTAATCATTTATTTGATTATGTAACCAGGTTTCAGAGACTACAACAATGAGTGGGTTATGTACCAGTAGTAAGTGCTCCAGTTCTTCTACCTTATCAGTGAGCCTCACGATTAAATTAATCAGCTCGAGATGTCATTTTTTATTTGCATACCATGATTTTGCGTATGATTTATCACCAATGTTCCCAATTATTTTTGACCCATCGGTTAATGGCTCCCTATTATTTTTGACCTATCGGGTACTGTTAAAATTATTGAGGGACTCAAGGTGTCGTCAGCACAGGGCATGTAAGCGCAAAATTACTTAAAAGCATTGAAATTAACTCAACAATCACCATGTCGTCATTGTCTGAGCAATCTTTAGACCAGGATATTCTTCCAAAAGACTGGAAGATGGGGAAGGTTGTTTCAATTCACAAAGCTGGTGACCGTTTCAGCTAGTCTAACTACAGGCCAATATCTCTTATCAGCATACCCCGCAAAATCATGGAGCAGCATTTATTGGCAGCTATCGTTTTAAGCAAACACTAGCAAGTTTTTATTTGCGCATTTGAGCCGTATTAACCATTGTTTATTATGTTTGTACTTGCGTTCCCATTCTCCTCTGTAATGCCTTGAGGGTAGAAAAAAAAATTACCACTCCCAGTTTCCGTTTTTTTTTTTTTTCTTGGCTCCATTGCCACTGTCATAAAGGAGCATTTCTTGTAGGTAGCATCTGATCTTGCAAATATTGCAAAACCTTCCATTTGAGAAATGGAATGTACCAGGCTAGTAAGGAGAGTGTCTTACCCAGATGCCAAGAGGTCAGAGGTTGGGTTCCAGGCACAGATGAACACCTCCGACTCGTGACCCCGTAGTATCGTCGCCCGGCTGCTCGGGATCTCCACGCTGCCGTCCACCTCCATTGTCTCGTTGTGATTGGCCGCTACGGGAGGAGCAACCGTTACGCCCTCATACTCACTCGCACATCCAAGTGCGTGCAGCTAGCAAGGACATCTATGCACACAAACCACAATTCTTTCGGTAACCTTGCCATCATCTTCATCTTTTTGCATCAACATTTCGCACCCCTAGCATAAAACGTCTTTGCGTCTAAAGGTCCCGACGGGTGCGACGGGCGACGGGCGAGAGCCCACTGACCGAAGTTGTGGGCGGCATCGTCCCCGTTGGTGTTGTTGGGCTCGGCCTTGACCACCGCATTCTTGCTGTTGTGCGCCTGCTGTTGCCGAGAGGCCACCACGTCCGGCATGACGGCGTCTATCAGCGACAGAGACTCGATCATCCGCTCCGACCCGTCCTGGAAGGGGTCAGACCGCCACTTCAGGCGGAGACCGTGCGGAGTGCTCCGACTCGGCGCAGGCACCACCAGACTGGTACTGCATCTTGCTCCAAATACCCTCAACACTGTCGAAGGCAGATTAGGCCGGGAAGCGACCATCTTAACTCTTTCCATACCTCGAAATCCGACACTCGTGATCGACCATTGGTGAGCCCCATAGCAAAAGCCTCCGACGCGTTTCTCGACAAGTTACGGCATCTGGTGGTTAGGTTAGACAATCTAGTTTCAGTTTCTGTATACTTCTCTTTGCCACGAGATGGCGATTAATCACGATCAAATGCGCAGCATTGTTTTCATCCTCCTCTGAAGCGTTTCAAGCATCATGATCAGAGCACATCTGCGATCGACTTTGTTGACGACGCTAGCACGAGCGAGTCGGATAACGATCATCTCGTTTCGGTGGCTACGGGATCAAAATGCATTCTACTTCCAATGAAGATGAGCACTGTACGTATTGCCAAGAAGGAAGTGCTTGCAGAGGAAAGGAAGAGGATATACATGGTCACAAATCTCCATCAAGACGGCTCGTCGAAGACTGCAATGCCTGGAATTGACAAATTGGACCAGTTGATTGGATTGTACAACATCCTGATAAAGTGTGTCCATTCTGTTACTGTAGCTCAGATGTCAACAGCTACATTCTATTTCAAGTAGCACCCAAACATTACTGAACTCTACAGAAGTTCAAATTCGACTGGTGTTCCGAACAGAGCTCACCTAACGGCATTTTGGACTTAATGGAGAGTATTCCGACCCCATCCTGCCCCTGAATGTCATCACAACCCCCAAAAATGGAGAAGGGGCGTTACAGCAACGTGTCTTAAATGTGTGTTATGAGGAGAACAAAGTTTAGCGCAACGTCTTCTGTAGTACCCAGCGAGATTTACCTATGTTTTACCACATCCAGGAACTGTGTCACCGCTTGGCATGTGCACCACAATGGTTGAGGCTAGGAAACTCGTATTGAGGATCAGTGTGATGGCAAAGAGGCAAAAGACACAGAGTGACAAGGCATATAATCTCGGGAGCGTGTTGGTTTTTGGACAAAGACGATACACTGCCCTGTCAAAGAAGCATCTTTGACAGGGCAGTGTGTGTTTAGTTTTTTCATGGTATGTCCCACAACTTGATGTCTATCGTAGGGAGGTTCAGTGTAAAAGTGCCCTTCACAACTGACTTTAGGTTAGACAAGCCGACTCCCTTTTTGGAAGGACAATTAGGTTGTCAGAAAAACACAAGAGATGCTTCGGTTGACTGCCATGAAGGCATTGTGAATTACATTCCGATGACGTGTGGTTTTTCGCATGTAGGGCAGACCAAACGGTGTGTGAATGATTGGTTGAGTGAGCACCAGAGAGCAGTAAAAAATAATTCGCCTAACTCCAAAATAGCTAAATATCTTGAAAAGTGTGGAAATTGTGTAGCTGAGTGTTGTTCAAAGAAAAAAATTGTATGAAAAGAGTCCTCAAGGAGACCATTAGGATAGCTTCTGTTGGAAACTGTATAAGCCAGCCATCAATGGCACTCGATGGTGTAACAAAAAGTTTTTGCAATTGTAATTTTTTTTTTTTTTCAGCTGCAAGCGGTTGGGAGGTTTTGTTGGTGGGTGGAAGTGACCCTGGTCATTGTGTAGTTCTGAACTAGCGGAAAGGTGGGCATACGTTTACTGAGGGCATGGTCCTTTCTTCCCTGTGAACCCTTTGACCATCTTTTGTAGTTTGTGTTAACTGTATAGCGAACAATTGGATCGTGTACAAGTGGAGGGCGTTGTGGAAATGACGGGTATAAAAGAAATGTCCAGAATAAAATTTACTAGCTGCGTTTGAGACGTCTCATGTTTGTCCCCCTTTGTAGCCTCTGTCTTGGGTTTTGAAACGTTTATTTTTTACCAGCTCGCCTGTCTTATTACATTATCTTCAAATCAAATGAGCCCACTATAAGTTCTCGGACCTCTCGCACTAAAAAAGATGGTTTTCAGTTTATCGTAAAAACCCCAAAGTTCATTTTCAACAACAAATGTAACGAGATACCTAACCCAGACAGAGTATTGCGATACAAACACCATTAATGTATTTCACTACTGAAATACAAATACATGTTTCAAATGCATTTCGATGCAGAGGTACAGACGCCCAAAAGCATCCTAAAATACTACAGTGCAGTCCGCTTATAACGGTAACAAGAAAACCCAGAAATGCAATCGTTGTAACCGATTATCGTTGTATCTGGACTGGATAACCGACGAAAAAACGCATGGTCCTCTAGAAACTGATCGTTATAAGTGGATTGCACTGTATCACGATACATTCTTAACGTGACACTGCTCAGCCCTGGGTGGAACCCGCGCGTTTTGTTTAGATTGTGGCAAGTGCCCTTCGACAGACTCTTTGGTGCCTCAGGTGCAGGGGCGTCCACGATGCGAATTCCGCAGAACGTGTCTGCCGAGAAACGAACAGAGGTGGAGCTTGAGAGATTTTGCAAAACATTCCCCTTAAAAGCAAGCTGCCGCTACGTCACATTCTTCGCAACGAGACCGCACAAACACAACTGCCACAGCTTCATGAGATGCCCGGGTTCCCATCTCAGTCCCAGGGCTCTAACCTGGACACTCCGCAAAAAAAGGCCGTTCCGGCCAATCACGGCTGCCAAATTCCTTGACGACCTGTGTTCAGACCTCGACAGAAAAGGGCAAAACCTGTCGGTCGGAACAGCTGAGTCAAGACCCATGCAATGGGGACAGCCTCCAGCTGACCCTGCCGTGCCCACAGGCAGCACGTGGTAGGGCTTTGTGAGGTCCCATGCAGCCTGCCATGGCCAACCATGGCACACCCGAAGGGGCTCACCTCCCCGATGCTGATCTCCGCCTCCGTGTACTGAAGCCCTTTCTGGATGATGGAGAGCAGCGCTGCCGGAGGCACCAGTGCCCCGTTGATATTCGACTGGCTGATGTGGCTCTCAATGCCAAACGTGTACGCCGAGTGGAAGAACCCTGCAAGCGAGGCGCTCTCACACTTGTTCTGGGTACATTCTTGCAATCCCTCGCGAGAACACGCCATCAATGGGGTGGCCCTGGCACTATACAGCCAAGGTTTGGCAGTACCAAATGTACTCGCCAAACTTATATGGAACAAGGGCATATTTTGTCCTGGCATCCTGGATGAAGCTGAACAACGGCTCCTTGACGTAGCACTTCGGGATGCTTTGTCGAGTGCTACATCCGAAAACCGTTGCCCGGCCCAGGATTCCCACGAGACAGTTGGCGTGTTCCGTTTGGTACATACTGCCTATGAGAAATGATTGTTTATATCACTGGCAAAGTTTCTCGAGCCAATAGACCTTTTTCGCCATCTTGAATTGTTGTCACTTCCAGTATGGGCGAAAACATTGTTTTGCCGTCGCCACGCCAATAGAAGACATTTAGGACATAAACGTAACCGTCACACATTCTCGTTTTGCCTCCCCTCTATTTTTTTACTATTTGCGGGGTGAAACGTATAGATATTTTTTCGTCGCCCATACCGGATACGCCTACTTGGCGGTCGGGGGCGAGAGTAAGCAGAAAAGGTCTATAAAGAAAGAAAAACAGGAAATATAGGGCAATCGCGAGTGTTTCACGGCTATCGGATAGATGGCGCCCGTGACTGCCACAAGTCAGAGCCGTTTATTGAGAGAGTTTGGCCATACATTGGTTTGAATAGGCGAGCATCTCGGGGCCAACCACAGGCCGCGAAACAGCCCCTAGCGGTGGTCGTGTGCTCTAAATTTATGTGCGAGCGAAGGCAAAACTGGAAGCGCGAGCACGGAAGCTCTGTGCGTTCAGGCTTTGCTCGAGCGCGCGAGCTGGGGAGAAATGCAAAAAGCGCTGGTCTCGCGCTTCTAGCTTTGGCTTCGCTCGCAGATAAAGCGAAACGAAGTATAATTTGAGCCGTGCCGAGTGGGACTCCGCGTCTCAAGACGCTCGCGCACCCCACCCTTTGCACTGCTTTCTTTCAGCCAGTCTCAGGACGCTGTTCTAGCAGTGCAGACAAAGGCGTGGGCACGAGCGCGTGGCTTTGGAAAGTGCCTCCTATGCACGAGGTCTCGTACAAACAAAAGCGTTTCGCTGAGCTAGGCTCACGCAGAGCCGTATATGTAGAGTTTGGTCAATGGGAGGCGCGGTCAGAGCCAGGGCGTGCGGCAGACTTGGAAAGAGGGCTTGGCATGCTCTCTTGACCAACCAGAAGCCGAAAAGAATCCCCTAGTGGTGGTAGCGAGAAACAATGGACCTTTTTCACATACCGACGGCACCAGGCGGTGGCTGCACGAACTAAAAATCGAGGAAGGGACCTACCTGCGGTACCAATCGATAATGGGAGCTACGCCACCAGTTTCTTCGTTCTCTGAGCAGCGGGGCGTGCCCAACGCGCCGTCCAAGTGGGGCATCCGTGGCGTCCACTTAAACGTCGTGTTATTCTTTCCGTCCGCTTTCTTTTTTTGCGTAACACAATTATATGTATGCTGCAATTACGTTTGCTACTCGCTGATCTATAGCCTCCTTCCGAATTTCCTCGATTTTTGGTGCCAATTTCCGCCGCTTGGCATCGGGCGCTCGCGCGTGCGCAGAACGCTTCTTGGAAAAGGTCCATTCTGATCAAAGGTTTATGTTCGTAAATGGTTTTAATAAGCGCGTAAGAGTGAAGTGCAGTAACTCTTTGTGGTTGAAAATAGGGTACACGTGTTGTTTGGATCATGATCATGCAGAAAGATGTAAGAAACGAATGCGCCGCTCAACTCCGATTTGCTCGGACAGAGTGTGACCGCTCGGACGGCAGATTCCCGACCCTCGGCGCTTGGCATACGGATTATATCGATCGTTCCGCTAGTCGCACTCTTCCACCATCATTTTGGATGAGCGTGATTGAAACATCACGTGTACCATATTTTCAGTCATCGAGAGTTCCTCCAATGCAGTTATCAGGTTTTTTTCTCGCGACCACCGCCAGGGTATTATTTCCGGCTTCTGGTTGGTCACATTCGAATTTCTGAAGACGCCCTGGGACACGCCCAGCCCGCTTTCGGCCAATGGCGCCTCCTCATTTGTCTCCTATACTTCCCAACGAATGGCCAAACTCTCTACATATACGGCTCTGGGCTCACGCGCCTGTGCCTTTGTCTTCACTGCAGACATTTGTGAGATGGAGTAGAGGTCTCCTGATTGGTCGGCGCTGTGTCACAAATTTAGTTTACGCTCTAAGCGTGGGGGAATATTCGGCGCTGGCGGCGGCCTTTGCTCCGCCTATTGTCCAAACTCGCCTAATATACGGCTCTGCCACAAGTGAGATCCATGCTGTTGGGGCCCATCAACGTCACATGCAACATGCATCCACGGGTTTATTAGGTCAATGAAGCGAGCGAGCCAAGACGCTAAATTGCTTTGTTTGTTGCATCACGAGATGTGGAAATGTCATCTCAAGGAAAAAGCTACCATTTTGAGCCACAAAAAACGAATTTATGTAGCAGCAAAACATGGAAAGAGAAAGGGTCCGATTGATACTAGAAGCCATTAAACCTTCCCCGCAGCCAAAACATTTCCCCAAATTAAAGCAAAAGGAGGGATTGGAAAATCTGAGCAGTTTAGCAACTCTCGCAACAAAGAGCCAAGAGGAACTCACCCGATTCTTGTAAGTATCTGTACACGAGAAAATTAACTTCATCGCTGCTAAAACTCATCTTGCGGCTTGAGTGTGCAAACACATAAGACCTCCTTTTCTGCAAAACAAAAAGGAAGGAAGAGGGCAAGTGGGAAACGGGGAGAGGTTTTACTTTATAGGAGCCTCAGGGTCAACACCGACAATGCTCGTCGTCATGCGGTTCAATGCCCTCGTACACTGAAAATTCTGTGGCAGGGACGTGCGATGTGACGGAGCCTGATCAACAGACAAGAGGAGGCCAATAGTGAAGGGACAGCGCGTTGGCACTCCGATCCCCGTCCTCGCTCGCGCCGTGTCACCGTGCGATGGCACGATCCAACTAGTGCCGAGAACCAAAAGTGTTTTGAGCGCGGTTATCGTCGATCCAGACGAGTACAATTTGGTCCCAGTAGCGAAAGGACCCACACTAGCTAGACATACTACAACCGGTATTGCGTTGCTACAGACCCATTTACAAGCCCTTCGACTGCCTCCTAGCGAAAAATAAACCGCGCCAGACGCTTCTTTGAACCATAATTGCTACTAAAACTGTGCAGCGGACCATGAAGAGGCCTTTTCCCGAAGACAACACTAAGCCTACTCACCCGTCAAACCGCGATGGAAAGCTTTGACGATCGCCGCTGAAAGCACTGACACAAACACCACTCGATGACGTGAAATATCCGGCTTGTGAAGTATTCCTAGTGTCTTCGTTCTTTCACTATGTGTGCGAATCGCATGTGGTCATTTCGTACGTTTAATGAAAAGGCAAATTAAACTAAACACCCATCGTCGCCAAAAAAATTTGCTACAAATGGCGACCTCTGTCGCTAGACCGCCGAAGCTGGTCAAAGCGTGTAGGCAGCTGGTGTAGAGAAGCGAGCAGAAACATAGGCAGAAACAAGCTTGTGCTGGTGGTCTTCTGCCGCTGGTGCGGTGGTGATAAGTACCTCCGCGGTCGACGCCATGTAGTCCCGAAATTCCGGAGGAAATAGTCTAACGCTGAGGCTGAAACCCAACAAATGGTGAATGAAGTAGCACATTTCGTCGATCACTGTAGTCTCACCTAACGTTTTACGTCAACGGGCAGCAATATTCATCTTCGCAATCGATAAAAAAAAAAAGACATTTAGCGTTTACATTTTACGCGCTACAAGTGTACGACTGGTACGACTGACGGGGTCACTGCTCTTGCGGAGGGCCGGGGTGGCCTAGGGCGGATGGAGCGCCGAAACAGGCCAAATGTGGGGAGAATTCGCCGTCCTGCGTTCTCTGCGAATGGTACAGCCGTACAACGTCGAGTGAAACATTTGTCGTGTACGCAAGCCTTCTCTGCCAACCAACCGCCACCAAACTGTTAAATACATGGATATTTATTAGTGAACTGTCATGACTGGCACGCCGCCCGCGCATTCACCAGCTCGAGAGCATGGCTCGTGCTGCACAGCCGATCTCGGCGGCAGCTCGGTAGGATCGGTACCCACTTTTTCCCACTTTTTATAACTTGACGGCGGACGTCTATCCTGAGGGGGAGCGCAGATGGGCCTGGGTCACCTTGTTCTGTTCCTTCCGCTTGCTGTACGCGGGCAACCAATCCGGAGCGGCTTCTTGCGCAGGAGTGAGGGTAACACAAGCCTAGCTCAGATTGGCTTTGATTGAAGGGATAGTGGGTAGACCTCAATGCTAGATGCCTTGAGGTCTATCCACTATTTTCAATCGGTCAATAAGAGCTCGGCATTCTGACATCATCGCAACCCGTGTGGAGGAGTAGACAAACTTGCTCTCCGCATAGGAGCGGCAGCCTCCCTCATCTGCAGTAAACCATGCTGCTGGCAGCGACAGCTGGCATGACTCTCATGAGAGAGTCTAAATGGACACGAGTGCTGGTTGTGTGAAACCAGACGAGTCTCCAGCTGCGATCCTTTATTGTCGGCGGATTTCTCTAACAGTCATTTTGATCCAGCCAAGATCGAAGCCCTAGCTGCTTGCATTCCTTCTAGACACATCAGCTTCCTGTAGACCTTCTTCAAGAGTGTCGCTTGTTGCCTTTGTCCCTCTCCTTGAATTCCACTGTTTGTTTTTGGCTCTGGTGTTGCTTGGCTAATGACAAACGTAAGTTCCCGACCGAACATTTGCAATGCTCGTGTTATATTACTCAAAGACGTAACCACCCAGGCGAAAATCAGTCCACTTCCAGCTGGATTATGGAACTGGAAATGAGGCAGTCCAGCTGGATTTCAGCTGGACCGCCTCATTTTCAGTTCCATAATCCAGCTGGAAGTGGACTGATTTTCGCCTGGGCATTATAGGCTGCTTGTAGAGGAACCTCATCAGTCTACAATTGGTACCAACCTTGTCTTTTGCAGCGCTCGTTCGAGTTTGTAGGCCATGCGCTCGGCCTGACCATTGGTCGCTGGGTGGTAGGGCGCACTTGTCACTGCCCTAACTCCGTTTCTCTCGTAAAAGTCCAGTACCTCCCTTGACACAGAAACACTTCCATTGTCCGCGACGACTTTCCGTGGCAGTCCAAAGGTTGCAAAGATAGCCCGAAGTTCCCGAATAACAGCCGTAGGAGGTGCTGACGTTGTGGCTCTCACTCCAAGCAATTTCGTGTGTGCATCGACAACCACGAGAAACATGTGTCCATCCACTGGGTCTGCAGAATTTAGGTAAATGGTGAGCTACCGCTGAGATAGGCACAGTGGCTTTCACCGGAACACGTCCGGATTCTTGGCAGACAGTGCAGGCTCCGACTTCACGCTCAACGTCTTTGTCAATATTGCAGGTCAATACAGATAGCTCCTGGCTGAAGTTTCATTGAAACGATGCCTTTGAGTCCAGCATGGAGCAGTTCCATGGCTTCATGGCGTGCTACTCAATGACCATGCTTTAGCCCCAAATGACACATCCTCCGAGTTGAGAGCTCTGCCTCTTTCTCCTTGTATGAAGAAAATTGTTCACTTTTGCGAGGCAATTCAGCTTTCCCTGCTGCAAAGCTTTGAATATTTGAGACAGAGTAGGGTCTTGTACTGTCACATTAGCAACTTGAGACGCGAGCAGTGACGCCAGTAGTGCCTCGATCATCAGCATATCCCAGGGGAACACGGTTCGTTCTCACTGTCGGGTAGGGGAGCCGACTCAAGACGTTGGCATCCTTGTGTCTTTTTCCAGGACGATACATCGGTTCATAATCATACCAGCAATGGCATACCAAGTTGCTTTTGACTGAGGGGACAAACCAGACGACCCCTCCTCCTCCTCCCCCCTCCCCCCAGGGCCAAGGAGCGGTGCCCTTGGTATCCCCCTTGGGCGCCGCTGGCCAGTGTTTGCCCCACCCAGTGGCGGCTGTTTCCGAGGGGGCAAAACACATGCCTTGCCCCCACTCCGAGACCTGGGGGGGGGGGGCAAGCGCCCCCTTGCCCCCCGGTTGGTACACCCATGCATACCAGCTTCTAGTAAGGTATGTTGCTGGGCTAGTTGGTTCATCCTAGTTAAACATATAAAATGGCACAACAAAAAAGACAAGGACACGATGTAAACATGACAAGCACCTGTTTACTACGAGTCTGTCTTTGTTTGCGCTATTTGATACGTTGAACTCGTACCAGCTTCACACAACACCGCATTATGAGCGGAGAACACACTTGCGGTACTGACTTGACCGAACCCAGGATGCCGAGCAGCAGTTGATGGTCTGCAATAATGACTATAATGTCGGCCCCCGATGTATTGGTAAGAATGAACTGCTCCGGAGATAATTGCGAGGCCTTCTCTAACAAGCAGAGTTTCTTTTCTGCATCGCCCGAAGTCCTTGAAGCAAGTGTGATTGGCGCTTTTCGGCCAGCACTGTCAACTTGAGCCAGGGCGGCACTGACACCGTACTGCGACGCATCACAGGAAAGCAGAAGAGGCAGACTCATCACAGTGGACCAAGGTGGTCTGTTGCGGGATGACTTTCTTAAGCCTCGCTGAATTCTGTCTTGTGCGCCAGCTCCGTGGCGTGTTTTTCCTCTAACAGTGTGTAGAGATCCTTGTACCGTTGCTCGGTCCTCCAGGAACCTGTCACATGGAGTGCGAGCATTCCTAGAAACGACTGCAGCGTCGCTTTCGACGTCGGTTCCGGCAGATCTCGGATCGCCTTCAGCTTGTCTTTGGTCGGATGGATTCCGGTTGCATTAACCTTGAAACTGAGGAAAGCATCCTCCGGCATTTCAAAGGTGCATTTCTTTTGGTTGGTGCAAAGACTAATCTCTTCAAGCCTCGCGAGGACGGCCTCCAAACAATGATCGTGTTCTTTTGATGTGGACCCAGCAACGATGATACCATCTAGGTAGGTATGTGCTGACGCCCGACATTCCAGCCAGGGTCGTGTCCATGCATCTTTGAAGTATTGCTGGAGAGGAACACACATCGAAGGGCAGTCGTTTGATGCGATAGAGTCCTTTGACTGTGTTAAAGAGACTCTGACCGGGTATCTATGCTCGCCGAGGTCTAACATGACCTATAAGAGCGCACTACCCAGTACGCAATTCGTGGCTCGAAATTCCTTTTCTTTCCACTTGAAAGCAGTTAGTCGAGAATTGGCCAGTTTCAGTCGTGTTCACTCTTTTCTATGGTCGGGTGGCATTCAAACTATATCCAAAGTCGTGGGTCACCTAAGGCACACATTCAATATTAAAATAGAAAAGAATACAAACCCCATTTTCGTGACCTCCAAGCAGCTGCGAATATGTTGATAGGAAAAAAATGTTCCACAGATCACAGGAAGTACACGTGCACGTCATTCTCAATATGGCGACATACTGCGGGCATGCTGTGGGCTGGACAACGCGATGGCGGCGCACGACGAAGCAACATTGTGACGGACGTGAGGCTGCTACTTCGGAACTGTTGTTCAAGGTACCGGCCAATCAATCTTCAAGCATAGAACCTCGAGCGAAAGGGATACAAGTGCGAAAGAATTGCCTGACAAACAATGCACGCAACCTCGTTTGCTTCACACGCCAAAGAAGTGAAGAATAAAAAACGCGGTCAGGTGTAGCCACAGGACTAACAGCCATGAGCTTACGTGCTCGTGCTTCAATTTCGAGCAATCAATTTTTTTTTTTTTTTTGCTTTACTAAAAATATGTGACTAGCAAAATACCCCTATTGATTGTGTAGTCTCCTGACATTACATTAAATCGCCTAGCAAAAAATTTCAAAAAAGTCTTGGGGGGGGGGGGGGGTGTCGGCTTCTTTGAGCTGCTGATAGGCTTGCACCAGGTCTATAGTTGATTCTGTCCCCGCAAAGTTTTGCCAAGACTTCCGCGACTGTCAGCAAGGGGTCGGATGCAATCCGTGCTAAGTTCACTGTGCTGCTATAGGGAGTATTCACTGGCCGTCATAGGTGAGCTCGCTGCTGTTTTCTTACCACAGGGGAAGAGAGAGAGGGGAAAGATGCTTTTGTACGAATTTTGAGTGGCAAGTTAATCTTCTATAATCTTCTAGAGGGAGAATAGCGACGTTTGAAGAAGCCTGGGACCTACAAAGGAGAGTCCCGGTGATAAGAGGATTTCGGCTTTCCCTCTTCTCTAGCGGTTGCCCGAGAGCTGACGGGAAACTCTTCCCGGGCATACGCTGTGAGCAGTTACCTCAAATATGGCGCCCAGTGAATACCCCTATAATCGCCGCAGACCCAGATGCTACAGTCTTTTTTTTTGCACGACGACCACAGAGTTGTTTATTCAGAATGTTGCGTGGGCCCAATAACTCCTTGTTCTGCGAGGCGCTGGAGTTCCGTTTCAACAGCTGGCCGGAGTGCAAACGGAATAGTTTGCATTCTAAGAAACTTGGGTTGTGCTTGGTCTTGCAATTCCGATGCAACAGCTGGTCCCTTAAAGCCGTTCAGATCTCCATCAAATGCTGCTGTCTTTCGAGTATGGTGGCTAAGCTCTGGTCTTGGAGGAAACGATGAACACTGCTGAGGCTGATGCAACCTCCTTGGTCAGAAACAGTTCCAACTACGGAAGGTTCCTTGCTGCACTTTTGAAGCACAGCTTCACGTGAACTGTTTGTAAGGGTTGAAAACCCCTTCCTGACCATTTTCGTAGTGCGACATTGGCAAAGGTACTAAGTGGTGGGGAGGGGGCTTGTGTCCTCACTGATGATGGAATACGCTGCCCCGGAGTTCACTTCGAATAGCAGCGGCACTACTCCTACTTTTAATGAAGCCATCTTGACTTCCGACATTGCATTTAGGTCGTGCAAAGTACTTCCCCCCCCATTGTCGCAAAATCTGGAGTCTCGGCAGAGTCGAAGACGGGCAACCGTCTGGTTTCCTTTGATAAGCTGGTTTTCGTTAGGCAGGCCTGTTCTATCCGCGGCCTCTTGCAAAACCTGCACCTTGAGCTTCGCAAGTTGCACGTCTCAGGATTGTACAAATCTTCGCAGCACTAACATGGTTTGTCGGCTTTTGCCTCCCCTTAGAAAGGGGCGGAGGCCTCTGAGGGGCAGTCTCATTGACTTCTCCGAATTCAGCTTTAATCTTCCCGTGATAATCTTTTGCGTTTTCTGCACACACAGCCTCGTCAAGGGGGCCTTGATGAACATTAAATCTTGCTCGGCAAATAACCTTTGCTGTAGAAAGTCATCTCGCAGATCGCACACAAGGCACGGCATTACATCAATGGATAACATTGTCGAGTCCAGCCAAGGATATCTGCTCGACAAACCCGACGGTACAGCGTACAGTGGCAGTGTGAATGAAGTTGCCGTCTGCCAGTGCTTTCGATGCTGCCACGTAGGCTGTTTAATTCGGCTGTTGGTTTCGATGCTGGAACCTGCAGCGGCTGAATAGCTCCGACGGGCGAAGGTAATTTGACAGATTGGTCCCGGCGCTGGAACCTGCAGCGGCTGAACAGCGCCGACGGGCGAGGGTCGTAGTGAGCGTGCAGCAGACTGACCGTGTCTTCGAAGGAGTGATTGGTTGGCATCCTGGGTGCCACCAAAGCTTCTCGAATCTGGTCGGCCCACACAGCGTCGGCAAAACGGCACGCTTCTTCACGCCGTCTTCAATACTGTTGGCTTGGCAGTAGTACTGAAGTTGCTCTGCTTACGAAGGAAAGCCAGAGAATTCTTCCATGGAACCGTGCATCACCACGATTTCCGGGGTCTACCTTTGCGGAGTCCGCTCCGTTTCCTCGTCACAAATTGTTGAATGCATTTGATACAACTAAACCATCACGACTGGTATGGGGCCCAGCAGAGCACCGGAATGGCACACTGCCCGTGTGCTCACCTGCTCAAGAGCATGGCTCGCGCTGCACAGTCCATCTCGGCGGGATACACAACACAAACTCAGCAGTGACCGCCGCATTCTACTACTACATAGCAGTACCCTGTTTATGCTCTCCACAGTCGAAAGCTAACGAGCAGATGAGCGTTGCTTCGCAACAAAGTGCACTCTTATGTCAGCGTCCTGGAATCTTAAGATCGAAGAACCAAAAGATCTTGCCTGCAAGTTCATTTTTTTCTTTATAGCGTTGCAGGGACAATGTGCTGTAAATATAAAATTCAAAGAGGTTTCTGCCCTTGACAGCCTCATGAATAAGGGGCAGGAAAAATGATGTTTTACTGAATGGCAAGAAAGGGTTACTAAAAGGCCACATTTTAAAAGTAAAAAAAAATAAAGGTGTATTAAAAATTAGCTGCACACCTCCATGGAATGCAAACGGCAAGTGGAATTTCCACATGAACTCGGCCAAATGCTTCCCTTTGTTCATTCACACCCCTCTCAAACCCCCAGTGATCCAACAGCTGAGGAAAATAAAGTGCTTCGTATGTATGTGGGCTACCACGGAATTGTGCAGGACTTTCCCTGCAAACCATGCTAACAGCAAATCAATATTTTAAACTGGCACAATAGCTACCCAAGAACCAGCTCTATAATAATTTTTTTTTTAAAATGAGACGTTAACAAATTTCTGTAATGCGAAACTAGAGCGCAGCTCTTGAGGAGGAGAGGGTCTGCTCCCCCTCCTCCTCTTCCTCCTCCTACCGAGTTTGTTCATGGGCGACGTGACACAAAGTTGCGACGTCATTTTTCCTGCTAAATTTAGCGGGGAAACGGAATTGGTGTTGAAGTAACGTGACGTAAATTTTTCCACTAAATTTCCTCGCCAAATATAGCGGAAAAAAGTTTCCCTGCTAACTTTAGCGGGGAAACGTCCCATAATGCAACGCACGCAGTTATGCTGACGCCGAAGCGGACGCCGACGTCGCTCAACTTGGAAATGGGTGCCTAAGAGCTGCGCTCTTAAGCATTCAAGAAGCTTACTGTCTTTGGTGAACAAAGTGGCAGATGCCCAGAATTTGAACTACCGTAATTATGGTAAACAAAAACTAGAATATCAACTAACCAGTCTTATCAATATTTCGGATGATGAATGTAGTGATCTGAATTTTTTTTTCCTGGATATAAAATAGATGTGGGAGTTTTCTAATTAATCATAACATTTTGTTTCATATTTAGTGTTTTGATTTTTACTCTTCACATATCTGGTTATTCATACCTGGAACAGTGACAAACCCTTTACTCTGCTATTTTAAAAACGAGAGTTTTTGTTAAGAAATCGGTCACTCGTATCTTTGTTGCTAACAAATTTTTTTTATGATATTAATGGAGATTTGTATTTGCAACTTGTCTCGTTGATTGTTTATGTATTCTATGTATTTCCTTTTTTTGTTACGTTCATCCGGTTGCATTTAGTTTGGTGCTGCTGAACTGTAATGAATGGAGAGCACTCCCTCTACCATACAATAAAAAAATAATCGGCAAGCCCTTTTACGCACGGCCTTGGTGGAGTGGAATGCAAACATGGCGTGTAGCTTTGCCCCCCCCCTTTTGTACGACACCTTGCATCACCCATGAAGTCAATGAATATGCAGGCTAAGGCCAAGCTCCTCACAAGAACCACAAAATTTATTAATCAAAAGAATGGTACTAAAATGCTTTCAATGGTGTTAGTTCAGGCCATTTAAACGACAGCAGCCACTCAACTATTTATTACACAATTTGTCGTCTAAAAGCTTTCCTTAGCTCGTTTAAAGGACCTTGCACAGAACAGTTACTTTAACAAATTATACAATGCATCGCTGAAAAGTATAATGCTCATTTAAGACACCACATGCAGCAGCCTCTGAACAATTTATTATGGATCATTGCCGAAAAATATGGTTCTAAAATGTTCCATTTATTCAGCTCGGACCACTTGGTAAAATAAAAGGCATCCGGCAGTAGGATGGATAAAAAAAGTTTCTTTGAAAAGCATGCAGTTTTCTATTTACACTGCTCTATCCGAACACAGGAAGTCCACACATAGAAAACCTAGGTTAGTTAAAAGAGCAGGAGATGACCGACTGTGCCTCTCAGATTGCTTGAAATCACAAGTACTTTGTAGAAGACGCGCCGTAGGAGTGACTTTTGACGGCCACTGTGATATCGGGAACGGACGCCGCAATACTGCTCACCTCACTGTCCGAGTCCTGCAGGAAGAAGATGTTAGTGCAATAAGCATGGTCATGCGTACAACTGTGGCACAACCTAAACCTAGATATGCACCCAAATTGTCTTTCTTCGGAATGCCATAAAACATCTTTCCAAAATTAGTTCATTTGGCGGTTTTCATGATACACCTTGGAAGTTCCTAACTGAAACCACACCATAAATGTACTAATGAAAAAGTCAACTGGTCGAAAGTAATTAACAAGCTAATTATGCTTTATTCATTTTCCCAAATGGGCTTTCTGGCAGAAACGATACTGACATGAAGCTTTTCTCTGCACCAGCATACTTTTTGCATTCTTTTTGCAAAAAGCGGCAGTCTCCAGCAGTGTTGGAGGTAATGCGTTACTAGCAACGACGTTACTGGTAACGCGTTACATTTTCCGCTAACGCAGTAACATACTCGTTAGTATTCTGAATGACTAACGAGTAAAGTATTTTCGTTACTTTTTTACGGTATCGGCTATCAAATTACGTTATTCGTTACTTTTGACCAAAACTGGTGAAATACATTAGGCATTTGGAAAAGGTCACGACGCCTGATCTAACGTTTAGAGTAGCAATCTTATGCATAAAACTGGACACGTTAGGGGAACTAAATTTAGGTCACTAAGCTCAATGGAGGATCTATTCGCAACTCCAACGCCCTATAGGTGGCGGGGCGGTAGTTCCAAGATGGCGGAGGAGACGGGGATAGATTCTCCAGGTTTCCGTGCGCCTGCTCGCTGACGCTGGTCAGTGCGCTAAAAATGATTTATTTGTCTGTAAACGCTAAGTGGTTAGGGCAGGATCATATTACAGGTGACGGAGATGTTGATGCGCGTTAGCAAAATGAGCATGCTGATATTTAAAAGTTGCAGAAACCTCGACTTGAGAAGCTTTGTGAGTGGGCGAGCGCGTTTTATGCACCGGCCACGTCATTGTTTGTGGCAGAATATTTTTGAGGGTGATGAAGATATCGTGTTTGCGCCTTGCCTGGCCATTAGTGCCCTCAAAAGTGAGCCACGCACGGTGACCGTCAAGCTTCGGAAGAGCAGCGTTCACAGTATTGATGCCTTCGTGTCACAGGCTCGCAACTCGCTGCTCACCGTCTTGGTTTTAGTGTATTGCAACACGTGATCAAACTGCTCTATGGTTATTGATAGGAAGTTTGTTACCGTAGGCTACCGTGCGGTATAGCATTACAACCAGAGGCTCGCGCTGCGCCTTTGAAGCACAATTTTCAGCACGTGCCAGGAGCGTTGCCTTGCTCACGGTTGCCAGCGGTAGCCTGCGGTAACGCTTATGCTAAAACTGCCTATTACCGTAATCGGCGTATTGAGGTGTTGAGTTGTTTTATTTATTCCTCTATCAAAAATGCATATTTTAATATACCGTTTTTTTTTTTTGTACCGTGTTATTTGCAACGTTGTGGCCCCTTTCGCCAAAGCTGCCCGTTCTAAGCTCTCGTCACGAACAGCTGGCTAACACAGACGCGCTTAAAATGCTTCGGGCATTTCTTTATTTATTAGTAGTTACCTGAAAGCAAGTACGCATACTCAATCCTTTAAAAGTGCTTGGAATAAATGGTCATGTTCATACGGCCTTAAAACGCAAACCCATTCCCGACGTGTATTGCTCGACATATCGTGGCGCGACCAGTTTTCTCCTACTTAGGGCAAAGAATAGACTTTTCATAAGCCGCGTTTACATGAATGCGGACTCAGTCGCATCGAATCCAGTTGTCGCATCCAATGCGGTCATGTAAACGGCATAATGCGCAAAGAAAGCCGCATCGCATTCAAGTCGCCAGACAGAGGTGGATCGAGGTGGCGAGTGCGCATTCATTCAGCCCATGTAAACGGAGGTCGCATCGCATTTTGGAACGGGAGGATTATGGGAAGGCGCCGCTGCGGGAGCGAGTGAACAGCTGAGAACATGGCGGCGGCCAACCTCGCCGGCGGCGCGGAGAGCGGTCCCGTATGGTCGCCCGCAATTTTTTCCCGAGAACAAACGCGAGCTTTTATTGCCATCATAAGTAAGCGGAATATAGCGGAGCTGCTCGGTGAGGGCGGCCCCGTCCAAGCCTTGCGAGTACGACTCTGCGCGTCCAAGGGGTCCCAAAGGCTTCGGCACAAGCACGAACGACACCGAGAGCTCCGAGCACTGTAGAGCACTGCATGGTAGTGCAGAACGAGCAGCTCCTACCTCGGTGCCGCTCCTGGCTGCGCAGGAGCCTTTCGGACTCGGGTCGCGGTTGCTCCGGTCGCGATCGGCGAGGTCTGGCGCGGCGAAGCGCGGAGGCGTTCTCAAAGCGTGCGCACACACGTCGCCTCTGGTCCAGAGTGACCCGGTGGCCCGGCCTGGAGCCCTAAACGCTTGGGTTTTGATGTTTCTTCCGTCTCGTAACTTCTTCCACAGCACCGAAGACAGCGGGCACGATGTTTACGTCCACTGAACGCACCTACGGAAAACCTGGTACGGCTGGTGCCGGAACTGCATAACTTCGAGCTTTGACACGGCGTGGCGCCACCTTCGTGTAGGGCTTGGTGCGCATTCATGTAAACGTGGCTGCGTCGGCTTCGTTCGAAGAACGAGTGGAGTCGATGCGCTGAAGTCGCTTTCATGTAAACGAGGCTATAGACCGAACGCCAAAGCTCTACATTACTGAGCGTTTGCCGTCACGTTGAGCACAGATCGAGCTGGCGCGGTCATGCACAAGGAGCATCCCGGTCCTATCCGTACAACGCTGTTGCGAGGTGGAGCACAAGAATTCCTATTTTAACGCGCTCACTTTTTTCGTTACAACGGCTTTACGCATTAAGGCCGACAGCCCCTGCTACCTTTTCCGCGCAGCCGCCGCGCGTCCCCGTTCCTCTAGTTCTCCGCTCGTCCGCGAGAGGGCGGGAGGGCAAGCGGCGCGCCTTCTCTGCTCGCGAGAGGCAACTACTTGCGCTCGAGCACGCAATGCCCAGGCAATGCCCTATCTTGCTGCTAAGACTTCTGAACCTCCGATTTCCTAAAACGGTGGGTTTTCCACTTATCAGCCCATCTATTCACCCATCCATCTCAAAATCCTGCACAAGCTTATCGCTGCACAAAACCAACATCCGCCACAAAAAACATAAAAAAAAACTTTTTGATCAAAAGAGACATTTGTTAAAAGGCGACATCGGGGAATTGTAGGAGACCGTTTCAGCAGCCCGCTAAGCACCCGGATAGCGCTCGTAATCTGCCACAAGACCTTGAACTATGCAGACAAGGCTGATGGCGCGCATACGCAGCTGCGGCATTTTCTTTACGGATACCAGTAGCGGATATTACCCAGAACTTCTTAAAAGTTCATTAACGCATTCCGCAAACATGTCGACCATGGTAATAATCTAATATATTAAGCAGGTGGGCTAATATTGGATAGTTTTCTCTTCACGAGACCAAAGGCATGTTTGTAAGCGAACAGATATCTGCCAAACATATGCACTCGAACACAAGAGTAACGTAAAAGTAACGTCCGTTATTTTTTTAAAGTAACGGTAATGGTATACCGTTACGTTTGTAAAAAAGTAACGTAGCTCAATAACGCGCTAAGTTTTATCAAACTAACGAGTAACGCTATTTCGTTACTTTTTTCGGTAATGGGCACAACACTGGTCTCCAGCAATATAAAAGGGCCCAAGGCAGCTTATTGCTCAGTGCACTTTGGCCAGACATACTTCATTGTTAGGGAGAGAACGAAGGTTTATTTATTTCTTCACCCCAAGCCATGTAGGCCTGGTCAAAGTAAACCCAGCACAGCCACCCGAAACTACCTCATCCAATGGGTCTTTCATGTTGGTGGAGACTGTGCATGCCACATGGCACTCCAGATTTGTCACTGGTAGTATTAAAACATGCTTCATAACCTTTGCTAAGATGTCTCTCAGTATTAACTCACCTGGCACCTTCAACTTAACTCACCTCGTGCTTTATGTTTTTTGTAAACTTACTCTTCCCAGTGACATCTTTAGATTTGATTTGTTTAGAAGACAACTTTGGGACCTAACCTGATGTGCTAAAAATTAAAATGACACCGTTCCGCCAATATGCTGGCATGTTTAATAGAACAAGTACACTGTCGTTTCCGTTGCACAATTCACCCAGGAATTAACTCAAGCTCGACATGTCTCTCAAAAATAATCAGTTAATATGACAGTTGCTGCTTTCCTGACGATCTTTACTACAACACTCGACCAAATACCTGTCTTTTATCGGTGATATCTTTTTGGAAGTGAGAATTTCCAGCTTGTAGCTTTATCTTTGGCAGCCCCGATTGAGGGTTTGCGCAGCTGAAATGCATTCTTTAACGAATAGCTCGCGCTTGCAGCCTAGTAGCGGAATTGTTGTACATTACAAAAAGGTGGGAAGCAAAACACAGAGCGAAACAAAGGGCAAATGAACACATTACAAGTATAAACTGTGTGGATATGTTAAAAGAGCGGAGCTATGCCTCGAGCGAAAAGTAATCGACGAGATGAGATCACAACAGCGCACGCCATTTCTATAGCGCTCGAGACATGGGAACCGGGACTCGCAGCCAGTTGCCTGTGGGCCGCGTCTGCGGCCCATGGGCTGCGTTTTTGAGGACCCTGGTATAGACGGTATCGGTCGCCTTGTGGGAAAAAAGTACCCAATTGATCTTTGGCTAACCAGTTCTTTAGCTGATCCAGTGACGCAAGCAGCGTTTGTCCTTTTGTAGTCAGTTCTGCAGCAGGCAAAGTATAGCTTTAGAGCAGCCACTGATGCTCTTGAAGCAGATGCCAACATCTGTTAGCACATCACTCTAAAATTAAAAAAGTGATTGCAACGCTAAATGAGTTAATCTTTGATAATGACTGAGGGTTCCTCTTTGCTACTGGAGCCTATTACTTTTGACCTTTTGTAATAAGAAGAGCTAGGGTGCCAAAGGAACACAGAGCATTCTTTTTAGAAGTAAGGCCCTAGTCAAAGAAGGTTCCATTTACAATGGGTGCTAAAAATCGCTGAAAAATGAACCATTGCACAATACTTCAGTTTGGATAAAGTTTCATCCCTCACACTTTTACAGTCTGTAGTTCCCTAAAATGCCTGCAAAAAATAGCTCATTTAAGAACAGAACTGTGTCCCCCAAGTTTTATGAACCTACTGAACTCAAGAACTGCCAAAACAACCACCCCCAAATATTATGAAAGCCTACAGTCGTGCAAGTGACGCTGCTCCTTAGCAGCGTTGGGACCATTGTGAAGTAAAGGTTCTTTCGGTCGACAGCTATGCGGGAACAAATATAAATTCAAATATAGACCCACACTTTTTTCTTTCTGGGCACAGACTTTTAAAATTGGAGATCAACCTACCACAAAGACCAAAAAAGTAAACCTGGCATAGTACTGAACATAATTAGTGAGTCCATCGCACTAATTCAGGTGCTTCCCCATGTCAGCCGCTGCTCCTAGCACTCTGGTGCAAAGCGGTGAAGCTCGACACGCTGGTGAGAGACGACACGGAGGCACGCGGCAGACCCGATAATCGAGTGACCTTTTCAGGAGTACAGGACCCTAGAGTTCTGTCTTATCACAGTAGCCGCCATCCTACGATTTGGCAACCTTTTCTCTCAATTTTTAGCTCCTCACATCGCCGACATCGTCTGGAAATTTAGACAATGTCACCGATCAATCCGCAGGTGCACCAACCAACCACCGGGGTTGTGAGCAATTACGAGTCAATGGGACCAACCGGCGCCGAAGCGCAGCATTGCGGCATTCCTCCATCTTCCTTTCACCAACTAAATGAATAAAGTGCCCAGTCACTTGCACTTTTAGTATTTGTTTGAGCCTTCGACTGTACTCTCCACCCAAGATAAAACAAACGGTCGGTAGAGATGTTGGGACATACATATTTGTATCGTTTTCCTTTCCTCCTACTTCTCTAAATGCTAGAGTTCGACCAATAATATATGGGTCGTTTCATTTCAGAGCTAACACACTGGTTGGGTGGGTATTTGGATTTTCCTGAATTAAATATATATCATAGCCCCGTGTCTAGGATAACAAAACACTCATGAAGATACCGCGACTACGCGTATAAGAACTCGTACAAAGTCCAACCGCTAACCGCCGAGGCCTGCTTGCACGGATAATGTTTCACTCATGGGAGCAGCTGTTACCAGGGGCTACCAGACACTCTCAACCTACGATGCAGTGTGCACCTCGTTGCACTGTTCTGTTACGGATTAAATAAACACATTTACCCGGAGTATGTGAAATTAGGCCTAACCACTTTCACGATTTCACTGTCCGAAAGCGGACCACAGACGACGGCGTGTTTGTTGACAACAATGCATCTGATAGGCAAAGAATGTCCGGGGCTGGGCAATTCCTCGACCCAAGCTTCGTCAAGTGTGCACGCCGCTTGGTTTCACGGTTGATCACTTCTGCAACTACCGCAACTACGCACTTCCAGCCATTACGAGCGCGGCTTGCCTTGACTTGGCCCGACAGCTTGGCGGTAAAAGAAAATTGGCTTGGTGGCTAGCTAAACTGGACGCAATCGGTGCGTTCATTACGCGAGGGAAAAAAAGAAGTCCAAATATTGGTCGCCGTTGGGGGGGGGTGCGTTCGTTATGCACGTGCATTCATTATGCAAGTAAATAAGGTATTAGAAAAGAATCCCAGTGTTAATTTTCATTGTCTCATTTATAAATAAATCCCCCCACCCCCCAATGTAAGGCCCCTCGGGAGCATTTAAAATAAATGATTAAATGAACGAAGCATTAACAAAATGTGCAACATGCAGTAGCATTGTGCAATTCATTCTTTTAAATTGTGCAAATCTTGTTAGAATGCCACAAATTGTGGATACAAGCAATAAAACCCAGTTCCTTAATGTTGCCATCTACGATATTAATGCCCGACTAACGGGTGGACCAGAAGCGAGAGACAGACAAGTGGGACGCATGCAGTCCATCATACTCAAATGCATCAGGTAAGCTGGAGCAAGAGGGACATATTACCTGTCTGGCGTTTTACAGCAGCCTCATGTTTTGGCTGCCAGGTGCTGCGACTCAATTGTGAGGAAAAATGACTACTACTTGTTCAACAGTTCCGCCAGTCAGACTGCTGTCAGAGCTTCAGCCCATAACAGCAAGTTTGCGGTTCTGCTCAACATTTGCACCATTGGGATCAAAATTAGACGGAGTTGCCAGCAGCGACGTCCCAAATGATCAGCTTTAAGAAAAGCCCAGCGAAAAGAGCTCACTGAGAACAAACACCCCAACTGGTTGAGTAGTTCATTGTCCCAACGGTTTTCCCAGGAAATGCACATTCACAAAAGGTTGAGACAACACAAAAAAGTGTAGTAAATGAAAAAAAAAATGCCATTCTGTTTATTTACAGGTTAGTTACAGGACAAACAACACAAAGGAGGCCACAATCCTCCAAAATATACAATCAATGGTACTGGACACCAGAGACGCAAAAGAGGCCAAGCTGCACTGTCAACTGCAGACAATCCCTGATCTCGGGTACATTCAGCATTCTTTAATGCACAAGCTGCTACTCTGCCCCCTAGGCCATACCGCAAGTTCCACCTCCAAAAGGTCCTTGTTCACTTTCGAGGCTGTATGAGCATAACTGTCGGTCCAAGATGTCTTGGCAAACAAATACGAGGACGACAACAGAGGCAGAACCAAGCGAAGGTTGAGAGAAGAGCCGTTTGTCAGCACTTGGCCCTTTTCATCCTTTCACCGCCAACTCTCACCCACTTGCCCAACTTTCCATTCTACAAAAATATCTTCCCCGAAAATACATTAAAGCTATTCTGCTTTTCAATGTTTGCATAGTATAATGCCGAAAAAAAGCGCTCATATTAAATTAGTAGTGTTATACATACGCCAAAATAAACTGAGAAGACAGACCTACACAGTGTGAACGCACCACAAAATACTGTTTTGAACGAGACACTCACACAAAGGCCATGAGAGAAGTGCACAATGAGATGCAGCGAAGCGTTTTAACCCTCTCAGCTACAAATGACCTGTCCATAACCCAACACTACAGTCGAACCCGGATATATCGAACTCAAAGAAGATTGTAAAACAGTTTGATATATCAATATGATACACAAAGATATGTTACATTATGCTAGAGTTGAAATTTCCTGGCGTCTCTGCTAATACCAAAGGTCGCGACAAACGGGAGCTTACCAAATAGAGCATCCCAGAGCCGCTAAAAACAGTAGAGAAGTGGTTCTCAACTGGGGATCCGCGGACCCTTTGTGGTCCACAAAGGCATTCTAGGGGTCTGCGAAGCCCTGCCTCATCAGTCAAGCCCGGCAATTAAAGTTGTCTCTTTTCAGATTGAGAAGAAACGTTCCAATTTTTGGGATATTTTTCTTGAATGTATGTTAATGAAAGAAGTCTACTTCACACCAGCCCTTAGTTATACCCCTTTATTAAATCATTAGCATAATTAACCGATACCTTTACTTCCCCCACCACGAACGGGGTCCTCCATCATCTGCGCCAATCCACATGGGGTCCGCGAAACGTGAACGGTTGAGAACCACTGCAGTAGAGCATAGTTGGCAGAGACCGCAACACAGCGGCGCTTACACATACCCCTGGCCGGGACCTCCACACAGCATAAACGACAAAACATGAAAATAATAAAAAAAATGAAAGAAAAATGGAAAAGCAAGACGCATAAAAAGATCTTTTGATCCGTGGAAAAAGTTAGGCAGGCAACAAAAAAAGAAAGTGCGATATCACAACCGTTGTTGTCGAGACACTCGACTTGCTGAAGACTTTTCTTTTGCTTATCCTATTTTATTTTGGGGCTAGGGAGTCGCGCAGCATCAGCAGTGTTCAGGGAAATGTGCAGGCTACCGTTCCGACAGCGAGCACTCCCTGCTCTTCCTACGTGCGTGCGTGTGCCCTTCCCCTTGCTTTTGGCATCCTCCACTTTTTTTTTTTAGTCTATTTTTCTTTTTTACAACTGCTTTTTTTTTTGTGCATACTTTCCCTTGTGCGCATATGCTGGCTTGGCGGTCTGCCAGCCACGCGACGCAAGCGCTGTGCTCGCCACCGGCACAATTGGATCGCGGGAAAAGCAACGGGCAGCCAGGCTTGGTTTCCTATATCGAGTGTCCCCGCCATGGGAGTTGGATACAAAAAGACAACGCTCTTATACTATCACATGTGATTTTCAAGGGGATGTTTGGACTGTGTGATATAAACAAGAATTCGAAATACCTGATCATGATATAACCGGGCTCGACTGTACACTTCAATTAAGTTGGGCAAAATATTTTTACAGGGTGTCGTACAGTATAAGAGAGGGGTTTTAGTGTGCAACGAGCAACTCGGCTCAAACATGCATTCCTTCTACGGCAATAAGATACTAAAGAAACTTAAATGCAGCTATCTCGGAAAAGCCTTCTTCCACCAGTGAAGTGACGACGGAAGCAGCCATTCCGAGAGAGCTTTACATCATAGGGATTAGTGACATCACACCTCACTTGGTAAATGCAGAACAAACTTCTCTGAAACACTGACACCCCTCCCAACTAGCTTTTGCAGATGTGACACCTGTACAAGTCTTTCATTTTTGGCAGACGTGACAAGATGCTATGGGGTTGCTTAGCCCACCTGCATCGTGCAGACATTGTACTACACCAAATGACAGGAGACAAACAAATACATCTTTACAAGAGAGAAACAGACTTCAGAGACAGACCATGAGGTAAAAAGAATGCGCAGCTGCCAATAAAAATTGAACAGGAGCAGCTTAGTAATGCTCGAATCGTTTTTGCAACAAGTCGGCAATTGTTAGTTACAATTATTTTGATCACGACAATACTCCGAGCAAAGAGTAGAGAGACTACCATATGTGAGTCACCTATCGATATGTAGGACGCATTTTGTGGGAGTGGGAAGGAAATTCAGCGGTACTCGAATGACAGGAAAATAACTAGTGCAAGGAACGACTGACAGAGAGAGCAAGCTTTCTTCAAACAAAGTCCCGCCATCTGTTTAGAATTTCAAGAGATTTGTTCCAAGTTGCACGCTCCTCTCCTTCGTTGACACCAGTTTCACTGTGAGACACGTTTTATGGGCTTTTAGCTTCGGTTATAGCCTGGGTCACTAAACCTAGAAAGTCTAGAACAGCATCACATGTCCCAGTTCCGTACTAACATGTGACGCGAAACCACTTCCACTGAACCTGTTAAAGACCCCAGGCTAGCGGTTGTACCGCACTGGCTAAATTGCTCATCTACAGCGAGTGACTCGTCGCAACTTTAAATGGCTGACCAACTACACGCTGTATAAATATCCCCACAACCCAATTTGTTTTTTTTTTGAACCAATGTGAAACACCTCCACACCAATGTCCAGGTACGTCGCGGCCAATTTTAGTCTAATTTTCGCACATAAAGAGGGGCATGCAAACAGACTATTTCGACTTACAGGCTCTGGATTCAATTGCCGCTCTGTCCGGACAAACAACTTATAGGACTAGTGATCTGGCAAAAGTTTTACCGTAAAAAAATTGCTGGCGAGAAACCCAGGCTTGGGGAAGCTTTGGAGGAGTGGCCACAAATCTCAACCGTTTCGAAGACCACATGGGTGAGCATTACGAAATATCTATAAGCCGTGCCAGACGATAAAAACTTTATTCAACATACTTTATTTAATAAAGGAAGCTTCTCACCCTTACCTTCTAGAATTTCAGACGTGCGAGCCAAAGTTCACAGATGGCTGTGATGGTCCAAGCAATTTTGATTTCACAAGTGACATAATTTTTACCATAGAACGTTCGTCGCGCGACATGCCTGACGAACGAAGGAGAGTTGAGCCTGATAATGACGTTTAAGCTATTCCTTTCGCCACACTGCATATCTGGTGTTTTCTATTATATCCCTAATGTTTGTGACATCAGAAGAGAAGCAAAGGAAGGAATCAAAATATTGGGGTGAGCTAGGCCCACGACTTTCTTTCATTCGCATTTTTTTGTAGATCGTCCGGAATAAGCGGCACAAATTCTTAGAACATCGAAGCCTTACAACTGTGACAGAAGCATCGATCTCGTTTGTTTCAATCCACAAGAAAGAAATTGAAGTGTGGAGGCTTTTCATAAATTTTACAGGTTTGGCGCTAGAAGGATGTGCCAACTCTCCCGGCAACAATGGTGGCAAATGCAGTCAGCCAGGCTTCGTAGCGGTACGAGCCAAAACCCCACAGGCTTTCACTTCCCCTAATGTTTGCGCTCCAACTAGTATGAAAGTTTGTTGCTGCCTAGTCAAGAACTACAAATGCCAAATTAAGATCAGGGTGAACGCTCCCGAAACGCGGTAACAGCCAAAATTTGGTCACTTTCCGGAACAGTCCGACACCGAATCTCGGGCGTTTCGCCCCGTCCCTATTTACGACGCCTTCGAGACTTTGGAGTCTGCCTGGCGTATTATTTCGTGTCACATTAACCAACTGCCGAACAAGGCCGAAACTTGGCTGGAAGGTAGCCCTTAGCGACCAAGGCAAGATGCAAGACACGTTACCCGAATCGTTACAAGCAGTTTAGGCCAGTGCCACTCGCGCGGCAATACAAAGCACACTACAGTCGTGATACAGCTATAGAAGTTTGTACCGCGTCCACCACAAGGTACAGTCCGCGGACGTACGACACAAAAGCTGTCTGCAAACACGCGTACCAAGCGCTTTCAACCTGCCCGCAGCCATACTCTCGCTGTCCACAGAGAATATGACGCACGAAGGAAGCCGAAGGCTCAGGGGAGGGTGCCCCTGGCCCCCGAGAAGGACTCCCTGGCCCAGCAGTCCCTGCCCAGGGAACTCACGTTCAGGTTCGAGCTGGACGCCAGGTGCAGGCCCCGCAGCGGGGAGTTGGTCATGGACCGCAGTGGGCTGATGAAGGTTGACACGGCGCGGCTCAGCGTCCGCCGGGGGTTGCCGTCTTGCGCGTGATGGACAGGGCACGTGACAGCTTCTCTCCCTTCCTCGCAGCGTACCTGGGTATACAAACGGCTCTTTATGGCACCCACTTTATGCGTTAAACTCGAGCTAAAAGTGGCACCATAGCAGTGCCTCCAGCGTCGGGAAACTGGTGCGTTGAATTTCGGACAAAAGCTCGCTGTAGAGAAGCTCGCCGGACAAAAGCTCACCCACTTTTTCACAGACCCGGAAAAAAGCTCACCAGGGGAAATTTCACGTTGCTCTTAACACGAGCGCAAACAACTTAGGCGCATGCGTGCGACGGTACAATGTAACGATAAATCTGACAGGCACATGTTCGTTAATTAAAGTGGAAACAATTTACAATCTAATTGGGACACGCGTAACAAAAAATAAAGTTTCTGCAAAAAAAAATTTTAGAGCAATATTGATGGCGAGAGATTTATTTCAAATTCTGCGTGCAAAGTCCATGACGTCACGGAATGGTTATTCGCTCTCTCCACCTCAACGTGATGGCCAAGCCGATCCACCTCTCCTCCTTGCGCCCAAAATGCAGAGTGCAGGTGCAGGAGACCTGCAAAATGCAGGTGACTACCAACTAAATCGTGTCTCGCGTCATCAATATTATGCTCTAAAATTATTTTTATTTTTTTTTGTAAAATTAATTTTTTGACACGCACGTCCCAACCAGACTGTTTAAAAAAATTTTTTTTTTTTCTTTTCAGGGGCTTTTTAAGGCTTGACCACATTAGCCTTGCGGAGGCTTGCCGTGCGCCGCTGTGCAGCTGGCCGCCGCGGGCTGCCGACCAAAACCAATGGGCGACCCACTTGTTCCATTACCTTGGCATCGTCCTTGCGGTCGTCCTAGACCTCTAGGACGACCTCACTTGTCACATTACATGAAAAACAAGCAGCAGCGTTGTGCCCGAAAGATGGCCATAAAAATATGTCATCAAGCACCATCATACGTTATCAGTATGATATCGCCACCCGCGTCGCCGAGCGAGCACGCCTGTGGCCGAACGGTTATCGTCTTTGGCTCCTACGCAAAAAAACTTGAGGTTCAATGCCTCAGAGCAGATGCGCTTTTTTGTTATTTCTGTAAATGTCGCGTTCTGGTGAACTCCAGAACATTGTTGTTTATTCGAGGTCCGAATGTTCTACACGCCGAACCTTCTATGCCGATTGTTCCAGAAGCCCACGCGTGTACGTAAGGTGCTTCGCGTGGCGAGCTGGAGTCAGTCTCGCCCCAGCGCTCGATCCTGCTGTTACACCGCCATCGACGCCGGCGACGCTAGCCTTTTCCTGTTTTGTTTTGGGCACAAGTTCACCCCCATTAAACAATTAGTTTCCGCAGTCATTCGTCACCTCAATTGTCATTCGTGACATTTTGGTGGAGGTGCTGGGTACCACGCTCCATGCCATAACCTGAAACCCCAACCACCCGCCGTACCCAGGGCCTGCCCCCGGAATTCGTCCCTCTACCGTCGAAGTCAACGAGGACTACGGCCACGATGAGCACCACGTCGCAGCAAGACGGAACACCAGTGACCTCTATCGTCTACAGTGGACTCCCATTAAACGAAACTCTGATAAACGGAACTCTAAAGTGTTGTGTATTCAGTTGTTGTGTCCTTGATATGTAGAACTCAACTTTATTAGAGTATATATAACCAGCCCGTGTGGCTGGCGGATTATATGGTGAAGAGTCGCTCCAACGCTCGGCGGGGACGCGCGCGGTCTCGCGGGGTGCAGAGTCCGCGGGCGCGCAAGGCACGCGAAAAAGAAACCTGACACGCGCCCGGTTCGGTGCTCTCCGGACGCGTGGTTCCATCTGGTGCAACCTGGGGGAACCCCAATGTACGCGACTCCTCAATGAGGACCGGGGCGCGAGAACTTGAATACACAACACCCCGAAACCGAAACTACCGATGACGACCGCGGACATCTGAAATTGCTAAAGCAGTCTCACAACCATGGAGTATGCAATAGCCAAGACAGAAGACACTTTAAAAGGAGAAGGGGTTGTGTTAAAACAAAATTTATACAAATATTTAGAAAAAAAGGGGTGACGAAATGTTAGGCTAGGTGGCGCAAGGTGCCGCCTGTTACAAAGGGTACAGCCATTAATTACCGTTCATCCATCCATGCAAGCCATTATAATAAGGCAATCCAATCCAGTCTTTCTACCGCCATTAGGGTTAGCGCCTCGTCTGTTGCGCGTCACGTTTATCATAGAGTACGCAAAACTTCAGTCGTTCCAACCAGCGTCCGCTTGCCATGTTGTGATGGAAGCAGTAAAAAAGCGGCCGCACCAAGCGATTTTACTTGCTACGAAAATGAAGATCCTTCAAGAGCTGGATCGTGGTGACCTCTCAAAGACAGAGATCGCAAAGAAGTTTGATATGCCGAAGTCTACACTCTCAAGGATATCAAAAGACAAAGAAAAGATTCAAGACGCTGTAAAGCGCGGAAGCTTTGCCATCGACTGAAGGCAGATGCGAAAGACGCCTTTTGAGGAAATAGAGAACGTCCTTTTTCTCTGGTTCAAACGCGCGCGAAGTGCTAATTTCCCAATCAGCGGCCCCATTCTCGAAGAAAAGGCTGGAGAGATTGCGTCTCAGTTGGGTATTGACAACTTCAAGATGAGCGACGGTTGGCTCAGCCGTTTTAAAAAGTGGCACGACCTAGTCTTTAAAGGAGCTGTGCAACGATTTTAACGTTGAAAGAATTGGCGTTTTCTACTTTTGACATTGTTCACCTTGTCACAAAGAACAGAAAACACACCTCCTTCCTTCGAAATGTTGCAAATCCGCCGCGTAATCGCGAGGCAAAAATTAGAATATTCCTCGACCTGCAGCCGCTAGCGGCAGCCATGAGAAACACGCGGCATGACGTCAATGGGGAATCTTGTAGAAAGATAACAAGTTGTGCGAATACCTGCTCGATAAAAGGTAACTTTTCTATAAATCTTGTCGTTCCAACATAAATATAAATGCGTCAAAAACCTAGTATCATCGACAAAACTTTTATTATACGGAGTTTCAGTGGCGCCATCTATCCTAGTTCCACAAAACCGTCAGCAGCGGAACAGCCGCCTGAAGCCGGAGGGGAAGGGGACAGGGCCGGACTGGTATGGCCGGACCAGGATGAGACTGTCCTCGTTTCTTGGCTGCGCCCGCCAGCACGTGCTCACGCGGTCGCGAGCGGTTGAGTTCTCGCTGCTCACTGATGGCTCTAGAGAGAGAACTTCACCGGAACCCCGCGCCTTTTCCATTGACGTCACAGCACACGTGACTCGGAAGTTAGTGAACGAGTTGAGAGGCGCCAAAAACCTCAATCTTTGTCCATTTTTAAAATAAAAACTAGGACATGCAGGCGAAAGCGGTGTTTTGTTCTTTACTTCAGAAATGTCGAGACACCAATTCCCACATTAGTTAAACAAAGCACTGAAACTGTTGCACAGCTCCTTTAAGACTATTTCTGGGAAAAGTGCAGCAGTCAACAGAAACCTTTGTAGCAATTGGCAGCAGGGGCGGTTGCAGGAAATTCTGCAAACCTTCGAAGCACGAGATGTATACAACGCCGACGAGCTGTGACTGTTCTACAAGGCGCTCCCAACCAAGACCCTCACCTTCAAAGGGGAAACCTGTACTGGGGGTAAGCGAAGTAAAGAGCGCATTACAGTGCTGGTAGGAGCCAACATGGACGGCAGTGATAAGTTGAGGCTGGAGGTTGTGGGGAAAGCGCAAAACCCTCTTTGTTTCAAGGGTGTGGTACTGCAAAGTCGAAGAAAGCAGCAAAGAAAAGCAGAGCGTGGAACACTACAAGGACAAAAGAGGCAGCAGGACAATGTATCCAGCGGGTGCCATTCCTCAGTGTGCAGTAAAGACACCCGGGAGCAGCCCGTAAACGGAAATGCTTGGACGACGCAAACGATTTTCGAAACCTGGCTGCGAGAACAGGATGCGAGATTGACCCGTGAGGGCAGGAAAGTCGCCTTTATTGTAGACAACTGCCCCGCCCATGGTGAAGTGGATGGGCTTGAGTCCATCAGCCTCGAGTTCCTGCCACCGAACGCAACTGCAGTAATCCAGCCAATGGACCAAGGTGTTATTCAGAACCTGAAAGTGTACTACCGCCGCCAGCTACTCCACCGAATGCTTCTTTGTGCAGACAGTGGGAAAGACTATAGTGTGAATTTGCTTTCGGCACTTCACATGCTGACCTATGCCTGGGAGCAAGTTAAAGTGTCAACCGTGCAAAGATGCTTTCACCACGCAGGCTTTGCAAGACAAGAAGTCATTCCAGACGAGGAAGCGGATACTGCTGATGCTGCTGATGCTAAAATCCTTTTTGGTCAGCTGGTCTCTTACACTTCTTTCACACGACAAGATTGTGAAACGTTAGATGCAAACGTCGCCACATGCCGTGAAGAGAGCATTGAAGAGCTGGTAGCTGAAGTTCAAGGTGAGAAGGCCTCGAGCTCCAGTGAAGATGACGTGGAAAGCAGTGACCCCGGTCCTGCTGCAGTGCCAGACTGCACAGCGAGGGAGGCTGTTGCTCTCTTGCAGCGCTACTTTGAATCTGAAGGCTGTGTGGAATTTCTGCACAACCTCCAAGGCATGCACACCTACTTTGTCAAAAAGCGATTACAAAATGCAAAACAAACTATCATTACGTCTTTTTTCTAGTCAGCTAGATTAGCTGGACATCATGCTTGTGAAATAAAGGCATATTTCACTCATATTTTGTGCTTTGCTTAAGTGAAACTTCTGATAAACGGAACAAATCTTTCTGTCCCTTCGAGTTCTGTTTAAGAGGAGTCCACTGTGCGAGCAGGCCCCGCCACGGAAGCCGGCGACTTTCAATGGCGACCTTCATAAAGATGTGGACACTGCTTAAGCCAGTACGAGCGCGTCGCCCGGTTCAACGGATGGGGCTCTGAGCAAAGCCTACGGAACGTCTACTTCACTTTGGAAAGCACGGCTTCCAAAGCGCTTTCGCCCGGTGGCCCCGCCAGTCGCTACAGCTGTGCCACGGAGGGCACGAGACTTGAGCTAGTGGACTGTTTAGATACTGTGCAGCAGGCCGTTACCAGGTACGTTCATGCAAATGCAGTTATGCGGTTCGTTTTCACCCAATAAATAACGGTTAACGTATTTACTCAAATATAGGTCGATGCTTTTATTTTAAACTCGCCGAGAATAAAAAATATAATAATTCCAATATAGCTTGTGCAAAAGAAAGAGAGACCATTTCCAGCACTCTCAGCTAAATCACAGCGCAATGCCAAAAACCTCATCATAATCAGAACTTCCAAAAACGTCATCGTTGTTGGAAGCTTCGTCAACATCCTCACAAATTCGCAACAATACCTCACTGACACCATTGCAAAATGGAGAATAGAAACGAAAGGTGGTGATGGGCGAAGTGACAAAAGATCACATACAAAGACGTGAGCAACGCTGCGAGCAACCAGAAGCGAAAGTAACCACCGTGTTTTGTTTTGCTGCACGTCTGCAAGGGGGAGAGGGGAAGAGGGGAGGGGGCAAGGCAGTGGGGCAAGGTGCGTGGCACGTTGCACGTCGTGTTGGCGAAACCCGATGCCCGAGGGATGGGCGCAAGCGGTGGCCACGGCGGGCTGCCAACTGTTGCTGTTTCGTGCACTTAAAGCTTTGTGAAATGAGGAACAGTGCGGCGCTACGTCGACGTCGACTCGGTGACTCGATAGCTTCATGCACTCAGTAGGGTCCCAAAATTTGGTCACGAATGTAGGTCGAAATTTTCTGGTCACGATTATAGGTTGACATATATTTGAATAAATAAAGCATCTTTTCGACAAAGTGTTCCGATCAATGGTGAAGTGCCGGCGGTCTGCGAGTTAGCTTGCAACTGTGTCGGCTGCAATGCTCTACACATCAAACTATTTCACTATTGTTCGATACAAGCGGGCTCAACCGTACAACAAAGCTCGCAGCTACGCCAGGAGCCAGTCGTCCTCACCTGAGAGCCTTGCCGATTCCGGTCGATTGCGCACTTGCGTCAAGGCCCAGGTCAGAGCTACGCATGGACGTCAGGAAGCCCTCCTGCAAGGAGACGTCACGCTTACTGGTGGAACCTAAATACATTTCATCCAAGTGGTTGTCTTAAAAGTTTCCCGGTATGAAATAGCAGGAGACGCTCTCCTGCCCTCCACAATTGTCAGTTTGCACCAGAGAAAACGATATTGCCGCCTGCGTAGCCAAATCGGCGTAGCTAAGTCGGCAGCATGCTTGGCTCCCTTGCAGGTGGCCGGGGTATGGTCCCTACCGTCGCCCACTGTTTTTATCTTTCCCCGAGTTAATACAAGTATCTCGAATGTTTGAGAATCATGTAGTTTGTTCACGCTCACAATGTATAGTTCCAGGACAATCGAGGTCAAATGTTCTAGGCTTCCGGGAAGCCTTAAGACAGGCTGCACCGCGCAAGGTCAGTCTCTCGCTCCAGCATTCAACCCCGCTGCTACGCCGCCGCTGACGCCAGCAACGTTCCTTCTTTACGTTCTTTTGTTTTTAATCGTTCCTGTCTGTCCATTTGTCGACTCATCAATTGTCACTTGTCATCAAGTGTCAAGTATCGAGAACAACTTTGCAGGGACAGAGGCAGCAAACATCTCAAACGTCTTCTATACCTACAGGAATGCACTGGAAAGGTGCTATTAATAGGGAGTTTTAGAATAACGTACGCAATTTTAGCGCACGCTAGCGCTAAATTTAGCGCTTGTATTAGCGCACACGATGCAAGAGAGTTTTGGAATAGCGTTTCTCCGTCGCGACGGAAAAGCCCAAGCATTTCGCGCTTGCGACGCCACCAAAATACAGTCACAATTTTTATTTCACACACGAAATGCTGTAACTTTAGAAAAAAAAACAAGTTTTTTTGGTCCAGAGTATTATTTTAGATTTGTTTAAACATGAGAATGCGACGCGAGCGGTTGATTGGTCGTGTCCGCTTGCGTCGCCTTGGCAAGAGAGGTCTCGTGCACTGACCTTCGCACATTGTACCTTCGCCAAGAAACGTTCGCACGTCGCAAGCATCAAGTTGCCGGTGATCGTTGCCAAACCGAGTACAATGTCGTCCCATATTGAAAATCGCAGTCGAGAGGATGCCGCCGACATCGCACTCATGACGCCGCCAAAGCAGCCGCTGATCGACATAATCCTGGAAGCCGCCATTATTTCAAACTCTGCTTGTCTTGGCTCTAGCCAACTTCTCATCACGAATCCTCCTTGGAGAAGCGCAAAGACTCTTTGCGTACAAACGCTATTTCCGAGAAATACTGTACGCTAAAATTGCGCACGCAAAGCGCCAAACCTCGTTTGCGTTCAAAGCACGCGCAGTGGTGACGACGCTATTCTTTGCATACGCAAAACTTTAGCGTGCGCTATTCTAAAACTCCCTAATAATAATGTAGAAATTGGTATAAGTAAAATATTTCGATGCCTGTTGGTCACCTTTAAAAGGGTACTCTGGCGTTTTCTTCATAGTCCCCAATTTGTCTGAAATTTTGCTGAACACAGCGACAAACTTCACTGAAATAGTAACCCAAATATTGGGCCAAAGTTTTTCAGCGAAGTTATTGAATGTATGATATGGTCCTGACCTTTTTCTTTAAAGTGAAAGCCTCTACTGGCAACATTGAAAATGTTACGTCAGGGGAGGGCAGGGAGTCACTCTTTGGACTGTAGACTGTTCCCAACTGATCAAAAGCCATTTCACGGTGTCAAATGAATGCTGTAGAGTCGAACCCGGATATATTGAATTTAAAGGGGATCGTAAAATAGTTTGATATATCAATAATTCAATATGCAAAAATATGTTAAGTTAAGCTAGAATTGAAATTTCCTGGCGTCTGCTAATACCGAAGGTCGCGACAAACATGAGCTTACCAAATTGAGCATCGAAGAGCCGCTGAATCCAGTAGAGCGTACCGTATAAACCGGAATATGGGTCAAATTTATTTTTGAAAATGGCCCCGAAAAAGTTCACTCTCGTCTTAAGGCTCGTTCACACTTCTGCGACCGAGTTCGACCGAGAGAGACCAAACCGGTTTTAAGCCTCTTGCGATCTCTTAGGACCGGATGCGCTGCAGCGGAGCTGGTCCTAAGAGATCGCAAGAGGCTTAAAACCGGTTTGGTCTCTCTCGGTCGAACTCGGTCGCAAGAGTGTGAACGGACCTTTACATAAGTGGTTAGCGGAAAAACAAAAATAATCTCGCAACACTAGGTGGCTGATGCCGCCATCTTGTTTTTTTTTGCAATCGCCTAGCACTCGTCCACTTGTCATGATGGCCACGATTCACTTTCCCTTGCGCTCCTTGTTTTGTCACATCTACCGTTGCCGCCCCCAGAGTGATAGTGAGCGGAAGTAGAAGACAGTTCACGGTAGCCTTCAAGAAGAAGGCAATCGCCTATGCAGAGATCCACGGGAATCTCGCAGCGCAGCTAGGGTTCGGTGTATCGGAGAAGAGCATACGCTACTGGCGAGGCCAGAGACAAAACTGGCGGCGTACAGTAAGGCGAAGAAAACTTTATTTCGTGGAAGGACTGCAGTGTACCCCGAATTGGAAACAAAGGTGGCAAATTTGATTGGGATCTGCGCGCCAGGTCACCACCTGTGACATTGAAGTGAATCCGTACAAAAGCCGTCGAGGTCGCTCGTGCTACGGGCTCTCGAGGGCGCAATTCAAAAGAACGGCATCGTCCCTTTAAATTGCGTTAGTGAACTAGTCGTCGGACGAAGGCTCTGAAAATTCTGAGAAATGACGCTTCCACACTTCACATTTTATTGTGTGCGAAGCAATTAAATGAACGTGCCGTGTTTTCTCGTCCTTCCGTATGCTTGGCCAAATTTGTTACCAAGGTAGGTTGCATTTTTTTGCCTTAAAAATTTTTGTTTACTTTTTGCAACTTGCAAATTAGGGGGTCGACCTATATTCCGGTTCGATCTATATTCCAGTTTATACGGTAGTTCCCGTGTCGTGTGGTTCATAGCTGCACCCCCTCGTATTTATGGCCCATGATAAAAGGTTGCATTCCCAAAGATTGCCCACCCAATGTTCTTTTACCATTTATCTTCTCACCATGGGTGGGTGTTTACGGTAAACAGACCTAGATAAAAACGGACCAAATGATCTTTGATGTTCATCTCTCAGTTCTCTACAGAAGAATGTTTTCATTTTTGGGGGCAATACTTTACTGCTGCTCAAGCAGTGAAAATGAAATGCCAATTAAATAAAACTCTGCTGAAGGACCGCAAGGTGCGTCCCACTCCGGACAGTGCCCCCGAGCCACTCACGTAGTCCGGCACGTTGTACACCTTGGCCATGTGCCTGCACAGCGTCCAGAGGAAGTCCAGCTTGGCAGTCGGCTGGTCGCACAGCGACACAAACGTGTACACGTTCTCCCTCGTGTCCTCGGCCAGCCGCAGCACCAGTCCAAAGGCGTTCTTCACGTCCACTGCAGACGGCGGGACAGCCACGCTCAAACCCTCTGTAGCGGAGGTCGTTCGGCCCCTCATGCAGAGAGCACGGGGGCATCCTAGAGTGCTCTCCTAGTCGAAGCAGCGGCCGCTTCGCGCTTTGTACGGCCGTTGAATTGATTCTTTGTGAACTCGGCTTCGAGAGGGGAAATCCAGATGAAGTAGGCGGTTCATCGGTAACTCAAGACACATTTCCGCCAAGACAAACAATTTCCTGTTTCGGAACATGTCTCCAACGACTGTCTAAAGAAAAAAGATTGGTTAGAGTGCAGGCAAGCTGGTAAAGGTGTAGCACAACGTGACACTCCTTTGTTCTATGTCTCCCTTTTTTTGACATTTCCCTTTACCCAAAATTTCGCGTCGACTTGCACAAGAACGATCATATAGACCAGCAGTTCTCAAATGGGGGTCCGCGGACCCTTTGGGGTCTGCGAAGGCATTCTAGGGGTCCGCAAAGCCCTGCCTCATCAGTCAAGTCCGGCCATAAAAGTTGTGTTTTCTCAGGTTGAGAAGAAATTTTTCACCTTTTGGGCTAGTTTTCTTGTGTGTATGTCAATAAGAGGTCTACCTCAGACTAGCCCTTAGTTATATTAATTTATTCAATAATTATTATATTTAACGTATACATTTACCCTGCCCTCTCCACGAACAGGGTCCTCCATCATCTCCGCCGATCCACAAGGGGACCGCGAAATATTGATGGTTGAGAACCACTGATAGCCTCTCTCATTTCCAAGACGGTTTCTACCCCGACACGTGGATGCGCATGGCCACTGACGAGAACCACGGGAAGGGGCAGTCCAGCTCCTCGAGCACAGCCGAGGCATAGAGCAGCAACTACGCGGGCACAAACTGAGGCAGGAGACCAGAGCCCTAGTGGCTCCCCGCAGCAAGGAGGCAGGGAAGGCGTCCAGACCGTTCTCATCCACGACGGTGAGGTCGACGACCCTCTTGATTTCGAAGAGGGAGACCAGGGCCAGGTGCTTGTGGCCCTTGTAGCTGCGGGCCGGGGCGGAGGCCGGGTGGGCGGGGCTCTTGGCCGAGGGCGGGCCCTTGGTCCGGCGCCGGGAGAGCTGCCGGGGAAGAGAGCCACGCGCAGCCTCGGTGAGCCGGAGCGGGCACGCCACGCTCGCAACCGCACGCGGACCATGCCTCCACTCGCCCGCGGGTACTCCAAGTGACCCAAAAGGGCATATTTCGAGTCCAGAAGGGTCTCCTCTCAGCAGTTCCGCGCCGACCGCTTTTGCTCCGGCCTTTTTATCCCGGTTCCAATCGGTCGGAAATACTCAACGGTGGAGTGAGGGTTCTCAAATATTTCGATCTCGAGAAACGCCCATTTCTCTCCCGGGGTAAAGCGGAAGACTACAGGCCGGGTGAACAATAACGTACGCACTAGGGAATGTCTGGCACATGGTCATGCGAAAGTCTGGCACATGGTCATGCACCAACAAATGTACCTAGGGGAACTTCTCGAGAACTGAGTTTCAGATGCGGTAGAGCCTCCTGGAGGAGAACTCAAAAGCAATGGTATTCGAAGTTTCCATCTCGCACCTTCTTTGCCTATTTTAGGGAAATTTGCCCACCGGCCAAGGGAAGACATCCGGAACGATCATTAATGACGGAACGATGCGGCAGACAGTTTGTCGTCGCAGACGCCGGGAAACTACAACTCGCATTCAAATGGACGTGTACGAGTACAGACTTTTGGGATCAAATCGAGTAGGCGCGACGCAAGTAAATTTGAATCAAAATAAATAATTTCGATATCAGGCAGAATTTATACAAAATATACAGCTGTCGTTAAAAAAACTAATTAATTCGTAGTTCAAAAAGGGTTATGCATCTTTCGCAGACTCACTGCATTGCTACTTGCTTCCCTTCCAAAGGGAATCTCGAGGCAGTAGTCATACGACGTACGAAAATGCACTTTTTCTTTCGATATTTTCGCTAGTGAAAATTCAAACCAATATTTTCACGTTCTCATCATATCCATCCTACGTGCCCAATCCCAAAGCGTAGATTCCTCGCAATCCTAATTTTCCCAAACACTCAACTAGCGGTTCGGCGCAGCTTAAAAGACGCGGAAATAAAAGATTCTGACAATATGCGCACTTCTGTCCTCTAGCAGCAGCTGCATCTTTTTCAAAGTGCAAAAGTTGCAATATTAACACCATTTTTATTTCACTTAAAAACCAAGCTTTCCTCGTTATAGTGCACCAACTACCTTTTATGCCCTTATGGCTATGCAAAATCTGTGTGCAGGCAATAAACAACAAAACACGAAATCCGGTACTGTGGCCGAAGCTAGTCTAATTCTAATTGAAACTACCGTAATATCCCGAGTCATCGCCCATCCCCGAGTCATCGCCCACCCCAATTTTTGGGCCAATATCGATTTCTAAAAAAACACCGAGTCATCGCCCACCCCTTCAAATACCCCAAACGCGGACTCCGCGATCTGCAAACACTCATCCTACCCAAATGACGCGGCCGCGGACCTTACAGTTGGAGGACGTCCGTGACAAAGTAAAACGGAGAGAAAGGCCCTCTCTTTGCTTACGCATTTTTCGCGTGAGCGACTACGAAGTGGTAGTGTATCCATGCGAAAAGAAAACGATGAAGATAACAAAATAAAAGTTTGTTTTGCTTACGAAAATATCGATCCGACAAAAAAAAAGAATCGGAAAGATAACACAAGCATTAACCCAGTCAGGAATCGCGAGGTAAGCGTACGCCCCGTATTTTGGGATGTAACCGCGGAGTGTAAGGTCGAAGTCTGTCTCCGCCGAAGTAAGGTCGCCGCGAACCCGCTCCTTCTCCCCGCACGTCGCGACTGCGGTTGTGCAATGTTTTAGACAAAGCCAACAGGTAAATAAAGCTTTTCTGGAACGCCCTACACAGACGTTAGTAGAGCGTCCCAAACCCCTATTGATAGCACGCCGTGCACGGACGCACGCATGTACGCAAAAAACAAGAAAGTTGCGCAAGAGCTTGTGATTGACAAGGCGCCCGACTTGGCCCGACGCCAAAGTATTTGCCACGCGATCGCCGACTTTTCCGCTTTCATCGCTCTTCGTCGCTTCTTTGGTCCGCTCGCTCGCTCGCTCGTTGCGCCTGGTTGGTTTTTCTATTTTCTTGTGGAATTTTCTTTCTTTTCTTCTCTTTTTTTTTACTCACTAGGAGAACATAGTGGTGACGTGTTTTCACGGAACAAACGTTCGTGCTCTATGCAGATCGGTGGCGTTCCTAGCGCGTATGCGAGCAACGGACTTCGCGGTAGTAAAACATTCTTTCGTGAGCATTTTTTCTATAAAACAATAAAACTAAATCGAGTTTTGAGTTTAATGTATCTGTTGCGTAGCAGCGCTAGATACGGAGAGAAAACTGGGCGGCTTTCTCCGCTTTTATTAACTTTTTGTGCTCACCCACCGAGACATGGCCCACCCCACTTTTTCTATGAATTTCAGGCGGCAGGGGGTGGGCGATGACTCGGGATATTACGGTACTTTCAGATTGACTGTGAGAAAGGTGAAAAACTAAGAAATAAAGCTAAAATGATACGTCCATATATACACGTACACGCAGGGTTGCTAGTGGCAGCCGCTCCACTTGACGCAATTCCTGTGCATTTGCCCACACTTCATTAGGCCTTGTTTGGAAACTTACCTACACGGATATGTAGCCCCCTCGGTCAAATATTCCTCCTGAAATCTCCAAATCACGACCCGACCAAGGATGTTCGCCGCTATTCCAGACATTGCAGTCGTGCATAATAATTGGGATTTTTTTTCCACAACTCTGCTCCGAACCTTTCCTGAACATTCGAGCACCGGTGCTTGCCACATTGAGAAGACCGCTCCAAAAGCGTTTTCCCCGAACGTATCTGCGTTGCAGCCAAGCACAGCACACAATCGCTGTGCCCACAATACAGTTGCTTCACAATTGCCGGATCTAGCAAAGTCGCCCAAACTTTGAGCAACTCGAGTTACACACGTTGGAGAACTTCCGACGTTTGACACGGAGGTTGAATCGAACAGTGCGTAATCCAAATTGATATCACAAATCTTCCAAAATGGGCACCATCCTACTGCGATGGTCCGGCAACGTAATGAGACCCGAATTATTAGGAGGCAGTCAAGAACCAAAATGAGCTTTGGGCGAAGAGTTGCTGCAAATTCGTCACATTTTGGGGAGTTGTAGCAGCATGTAGCGGGGCGAGCCCAAGGCGCAGCAATCGTGTCGCAGCATCGAATTTTCAGACATAGGTTATGAACGAGGGATAGTCCTAAAACTCGCGGTTTGGCGGGGAAGAGTCACCTCTAGGACGTCTGAGAAGAGGAAAAGGGCCAGGGTGTCCCCCTTCCTGCTCAGGCAGTTGTCCCCGATCTCCAGCACCTCCAGCGATGTCACGAAGAACCGGTGGCCGGACAGGATGTTGGGCTGCCAGGGACATAGCCGCCACCCACAAATCACTCAAATGCTCACGAGAAGCCCAAGCATAATATCCTGCAATTCTCTTTCTGTGAATAACTAGAGACCTCAGTGTAGAACTCCTCCCAAAGCTCGACTAGACCTCCCACGTCTCGAGGACACAAGACACACGACTTACTTTTTTTCATTTTTCAGAATTCAACTGGTTACACCTAAGACCAATCTATTCGAGGTCTCTTTTTTGCAACTAGCCACGTCCAAACTGCAACTGTCTACCCGAGCACACTGTTATCGTCCCGGAAACCCGATGCTTTCACATTTGCCACCTCCACTCAACACCGTCCCATCTGCGAGCGTTTAAAAAAACTGGCGTTATTTTCAATCGCTTTCCGTCAAATTCAGCCTTCCCTTGTATAGGGCCCTCCATCAGCATTTAAGGAGGGACACTACCCAGAAAAAAAAAACAATTTCCGCAAAAAAAGTTGATTTTGAAAAATGACATATATTTACATCCACCAACATCCAGAGTATATTCCCAGAAAGTTTCCTTAGTTTACACTGCATAACTATTTTTTTATAAATTATTTCCAGTCCACCGATGCTAAAGAAAAGGTAGATGTTGAAGCACTTTGAACGTGTTTCTCTCTGTTGCACTTTTTGGCATAAATTTCACTTTAGGAAACCTATTGTTTGGTAATGGGACAAACGGAAAGACTCGCTCATTGTTTTTCCTAACTGGAATTTAACGGGCAATGCAACTGTGGCATCATTCTTTTTTACTTTGTGGATGTCTTTTATAACAATATATTAAGAGTTTGTCGACGACATAAAAGGCAAAACATTTATTTGATTTTTCACCGCGATATTAGCATGACATAAATTACTTTCTAGAAATTTTGTTTTCACAGTTGTAGTTCCAGGGATTCTGCTTCATATCTAGTGAAGAAAAACGTTTGGTATTATATTGGTTTTCTAACGATAGTTTTCCTAAACAAAGTCGGTGTGTTCCTGATAAAAACAACCATCATTTCTTCTACAATTCATGTACGCAGATGAAACTTTGCACTGCTTTCTGCCTCGCAACTGCCAGTATATACTGTAAATTTCCTTCAGATATTAAGCGAAAGGTTCAAAAGTTGACCTTTTAGGCTAGTGTCCCCCTTAAGGGTGAAGATAAATGAAGGAAATGGAAGTAACAAAGGAGAATGAAAAGGCACTTCTTGGACTGTGGCAATCAGCGTTGAATGGGAGCGCCGACGGTTGCTCGAGCTACCCAAACTAAACACTGTTTCTCTATACCCAGGCTTTCCGGCATCTTACTTTTTATTTCTAAATTCAGAATAGCTATTCAGAAAATGGCAAATCAAGGTGATGACAAAGCGAAACATTTTTCTGCACTCTCCAAAAGGGTGATGCTGTGTAACTTGCAAATAGAGCAGGCCGTCTCAAAATCTTGTTTGGCTAGCGTGAGCTTAGCCTCAGACATCTCGCAACCTGTCAGGAACAAAGTTTTTACTGCCCCCATATGGCCCAATGTTACGTTTTCAGCGTTGCCAGGAGCATCTCGGGCCAAAATAAAGGATTGGCGCTCGACATTTGGGTTCTTAGTTCACACACGAAATCTGAGCTAAATCAGTGAGCATCCGAATACGAGGCTTTGGTCGCCCTCCACAAGCGCCTTGTTATGCTCGTCAAAGTACCGCTCGCAATATGGAGCCACATTCAAAGGTGCCCCAACTCTGCCCCTCCTCACCGGGCAGTTCTCAATGTCGTTGAAGATGTCGAACATGGCGACCTGGCTCTCGGTCTTCCTCTTGCCTTCGTTGATGTTCCTGAAAGCGAGGGTTATCTCGTTGCTGCAAGGATGCTACACTCCTGGTCAATGCATGCGTCTCCACATCTTCACTGGCTTTTCAGGCGGCCCAGTTTGTTCATTGTTTCTTGGCAGTTTGCTCTGGATGTTCTAATATCAAGCATAAAAATGAACAACCAACCTCTGCTGCGCTGTCCTCACACAACGCAGCAGAGGTTGGTTGCACTATTTCTCCACGGGGTGCGGTGTAACCGGTGCCGAGAAGCACTCCAATTGCAAACCGAAACTTAAAAACCCATCGAAATCGTGCAGTTTTTCAGAAAGCCGTAAAATACAGTGGGTGCCTTCTATCGTTCTGCAATTTGTTGATTTAGTGTTTTTCGATGATGCTCAGCAAGATTCTAATTGAAACCATGCCCTTAAACTCAATATCTAAAAAATTAATTACTTGAAAATAATTAACAACTTAATTATCCCAAACTTTAATAATTTTCCTAAATAGGCCCATGGCCTAGGACCAAAACGACATCAGTATTTTTTTTGATGCGATGCATAGTTTTCGCAATATCGAATTTGTCCACCTTTCATGAAACCCCTTCTATATCACAAAAAGCAGACAAAAAAAAGCAAATGATGGTCCAAAGAACCTGGGCAAGTTGTGCACATCCCAGAGTCCCTTCTTCTGAAGGTGGACCGTGGAAATTGGTCCATTTGGAAAGAGGAGCCAGATGGTATGCCCACCAATGTCCAGCGCGGACCCGAGCAATACTCACAGCATGACCTGGTTCAGTGCTGCAATCGCATGGTCCAGGTTCTGAGAGTCCCTGTTCTCCTTGGGCGTCCGCTTTTGGATCTCTGCACAGGCGAGAAGGTCATTCTCACAGAGTCCATTTGTAGATGGAGGAGTTTTGCTCAGAAACAAGGACAGCTTTAAACCCGTGCTTTGCTTAAAAAAGACATCTAAGCACTTCTAGGAGTTGTGAATGCGAAAGCATGAATGTCTAATGGAACGCCGCAGAGTGATCTGCGGAGTTTTGTGGCGCGAGTAATGTTTTTGAGTGGTGGCACAAGCACCGGCGACGATCTGGATGCTAGAGGCGGCGCCATGGTCGGCGGCGGCGAGACGAGCAGAAGCACCGCCCACGATGTGGATGATGGAGGCGACAACATGTTCGGTCCGCGGCGAGATGAGCAGAAGCCTCCGAGCGCGTGCCAACGTGTCGGTTTTAACTGGCGCGGGGCCCATAGTGGCATGGGGTTGACGGCGATTAGTTTTATTGGCGCGCTGGTGGCACGGACATGCAGCGCCATCTGGCGGCAATCGTTGAAACTGACGTGCGCAGGGGCGAATGGGAGCATCGTGCGCGCGCCAGTCATTGGGACCTTTGGGATCAGGGAAACTAGGTGCTGTTTTCGCGCTTCAAACTGATGACGTCGGCTCGCTCCATGGGATAATTAACGCTTTCGCATTAAAACAACGCTAGCAGGTTTGCCTACATCTCCCCGTTAGAGTATTTTCCTCTCTAGGTCCAGATACATTCGAACATTGGACGATCCCAACGAAATTGTGATGTAGCCCCTAAAAACTGGATGTTTCCTTCTTGAAGGGGAACTGCAGCAAACTTTTACTAGTCACTCATTTCCCTCAAAATTGGTACATCTCAACCAGTAGTATTGAGAGTTATTAAAGGTTCTACCGGCAACACTGAAAACGGGATGTCACATGTAATATGGGGCCAATACAGCCTGTCTACGAGGAGGGTGTGACACGAATGCTGGTAAAGCCAGCAAAACAGAAAGACCTGCGCGAAATATTGCTTTTTTGGACTGCCCGCTCGACTCGCAAATTAAGCAACATGAGACGTCGGCCCACTGAAGAGCGTGGAAAAATGGTTGGTTTTGGCATCAGCTTCATTTGCCATTTTCTCAATAGCTATTCTGAACTTGGAGACAGCACGCTGAAAAGAGCAAGGCCTGGGTATTCCACAAATGCGCCTAGCTCAGAAAACAGCCAAAGCTCCCCTTTAACCCTTTCCCGACCACGCCCATCGATCACCGCTCATCTATGGTTTCCATGCGCCGTCAAGAAATTAAACTTTGTGCGGAGATTTATGTTCCTCGTGGATAGACCAAGAAAGAACTGGAGTTTCGGTTTCAACGCAGGTTTGAGCTTTATCAGAAGCTCTGTCAAAAACAGTCCTGGGAATGGTGGTTGCACTTGCCTACCATGGCTAACTGCTTGTATCAGTCCTTGTAACAAAGATGGCATTATTTCCATAATTCAACTGTATTGTGGCATATTTTTTAGACTTCAAGAGCTCCGGGGCCGCTTAATTGATGTTATAGGTGTCACTTGACCAGTGTGTCGAACCGAAAAAAATACGGGTTCGGTTACGGTTCAGGTTCAGGTAAATTTATTTTGTTCCGGTTCAGTTCCGGTTCGATTAATTCGATCCGCGAACCGGTTCGCGAACTCGGTTCGGAAATTATAAATGACAAATTGCAACATCAAAATAAATTACAAATAAAACATCTGAAATCAGCACATACGAAACGGGATAAATCGTCGAAACTACAGGTTTTCCCGCTCATTTTAATCCAAGCGACGGAAAATTTAATCCAAGTGCCACCCAATTTAATCCAAGTGCCACATAATTTAATCCTTGCGCTACCCAATTTAATCCCGGGGTCAGTGAATTTAATCCACAATATGTATATGCACTTATTGTGTTCTGGAACGACCTCAAGGATGACGCCTGGAGGACGACGTGTAGGACGACCTCAAGAACGACGTCTAGGACGACCTCAAGGACAACTTCTAGGAAGACCTCGAGGACGACGCCTAGAGGACGTCGTTTAGGACGACCTCAGGGACAATGGCTGGGACGACCTCGAGGACGACTTCTAGGACAACCTTGAGGACGACGTGTAAGACGACCTCAAGGATGCGTTTAGGACGACCTCGAGGACAACCTCTCGGACGACCTCAAGAATGACGTCTAGGACGATCTCAAGGATGACGTCTAGGACGACCTAGGACGACCTCAAGAACGACGTCTAGGACGACCTCGAGGGCAACTTCTAAAACTGCCTCGAGGATGACACTTAGAGGACGACATCCTCTAGGTGTTGTCCTCAAGGTTATTTTAGAACCTTGAGGACAACACCTAGAGGACGTCGTCCTCTAAGTGTCATCCTCGAGGTAGTTTTAGAAGTTGCCTTTGAGGTTGTCCTAGACGTCGTTCTTGAGGTCGTCCTGAACGTCGTTCTTAAGGTCGTTCTAGACGTCGCTCCTGAGGTCGTCCTAGACGTCGTCCATTGAGGTCGTCCTAGACGTCGTCCTTGAGGTCGTCCTAGACGTTGTCCGTAAGGTCGTCCTAGACGTCGTTCTTGAGGTTGTCCTTAAGGTCGTTTTAGACGTCGTCTTTGAGGTCGTCCTAGACGTCGTCCCGGAGGTTGTCCTAGACGTCGTCCGTAAGGTGGTCCTAGACGTCGTCCTAGACGTCGTCCTTGAGGTCGTCCTTGAGGTCGTCCTAGACGTCGTCCTAAAAGTCGTCATTGAGGTCGTCCTAGACGTCGTCCCGGAGGTCGTCCTTGAGGTTGTCCTAGACGTTGTCCGTAATGTGGTCCTAGACGTCGTCCTTAACGTCGTCCTTGAGGTCGTCTTTAAGGTCGTCCTAGACGTCGTCCTAAAAGTCGTCATTGAGGTCGTCCTAGACGTCGTCCCGGAGGTCGTCCTTGAGGTTGTCCTAGACGTCGTCCGTAATGTGGTCCTAGACGTCGTCCTAAACGTCATTCTTGAGGTCGTCTTTAAGGTCGTCCTAGACGTCGTCCAAGAAGTCGTCCTTGAGGTCGTCCTAGACGTCGTCCTTGAGGTTGTCCTAGACGTCGTCCGTGAATGTGGTCCCTAGACGTGGTCCTAGACATCGTTCTTGAGGTCGTCTTTGAGGTCGTCCTAGACGTCGTCCAAGAAGTCGTCATTGAGGTCGTCCTAGACGTCGTCCTTGAGGTTGTCCTAGACGTCGTCCGTGATGTCGTCCTAGACGTGGTCCTAGACGTCGTTCTTGAGGTCGTCCTTAAGGTCGTCCTAGAAGTCGTCATTGAGGTCGTCCTAGACGTCGTCCTTGAGGTCGTCCTAGACGTCGTCCGTGATGTCGTCCTAGACGTCGTCCTAAACATCGTTCTTGAGGTCGTCTTTAAGGTCGTCCTAGACGTCGTCCAAGAAGTCGTCATTGAGGTCGTCCTAGACGTCGTCCTCTAGGCATCGTCCTAGACGTTGTTAAAATAAGTTCGCTGGCCTTCCATCTTCACGTGAAGTGAAAGGGCTCTACATTTTTCTATTAATATTCGAATCAAAGATCGTTTACCTCGGAAGTATCGCGGACACCAAAGGGAGCCGTCGGACGAGAAGGGCTCACTGGAAGGACTTCTGGTCCGACGCTGCCCTCTGGTGTCCGGGGTAATTGAAGTGAAGTATAATGTAACTCAAAAGTTACTATAAGTAATCGAAAAAGTAATCAAATCATCAATATAGCTAATAATTATTAAATTGGCTGTATAATGATCCAAAGTAATCAAAATACTGGGTCAATAGCAGCTCAAACCATTTTAAAGGGTAATCATAATGCAAATTCAGCTCATAAGAACGCAATTGGTTCGATATTAGCTCAAAGTAATCAAGAATCATCAAACTGTCTATTAAGCTGAATTAATGTTCGTTGGGTCAATAGTAACTCGAAATAATCAAGAGTAATTGCAATGAAAATTGAGCTCATGATAAATAAATTGGTAACGCAATAACTCCAATACTTAAAATTGTCACCAATATGTTAATTGGGCGGATTTAAAGCCCATTGGGTTAATAGTAAATAAAAAAATAATCATCATGTCAATTATGCCCACAATAAATCAATTGGTTGAAAATTATCAGAAAATAATCAAGTCTTATTACAATGTCAATTGAGCCGAATTAGGATTAATTGGGACAAAAGAGTAATAAAAATGTGAATCGAGCTCTTAAAAGACCAATTGGTAGAATGTGACCTCAAGGTAATCAGAAGAGTTACCAAATTGTGAAATAGGACAAATCCATTGGGTCAAGGTAACTCAGATTAATCAGAAGAGTAATCATAATATACATTAGGCTCATAATAAATAAGTTTGTATGAAGATAAGCTCAAAGTAATCAAAAGAGTAATCCCAATGTCATTTCGGTCAATTTCAAGTCCACTGGGTTAAAAGTAACTCGAAGTAATCAAAAGAGTAATAATAATGTCAACTGAGTTCATTATAGATCAACTGGAGGTATAATAACACGAAGTAATCAAAAGAGTAGCCAAAATGTCAGTTAGGCCGAATTAAAGTCCATTCGGTCAATAGTAAGTCAAAGTAATCAAACAAGTAATTGTGATGTCAATTGAGCTAATAATAAATACTTTAGTTAAATATTAGCCCCTAAAAATCAAAACAGTCATCGCAATATCAACGAGGCCGAATTAAAGTCCTTTAGATCGAAAGTAACCCTAAGTAATCAAGACTAATAATAATGTATGATTGAGCTCACAACCGATAAATTGGCACTATAATTACACAAAGTAAACAAGAGTTGCCAAATGTCACTTAGGCCGAATTAAAGTCAATTGAATTGAGAGTAACTCGAAGTAATCAAAAGAGTAATCATAATGTCAATAATCATCACATAAAAATTCAATTCGTTGAAGATTACCTAAAAGTAATGAAGAGTCATCACAATGCCATTTAATTCGAATTCATGTCCAATGGTTCAAAAGTAACCCGAAGTAATCAAAAGAGGAATAATAATGTCAACTGAGTTCATTATAGATCAATTGGAGCAATAATAACACGAAGTAATCAAAAGAGTAATCATAAATTGCAATTGTACTTGTATCATCTGGACTGTAGCAATGTTAAGTCGAGTAATAAGAAAGGTTAAAGAAAACGTCCATTCAGCTAATATAAATTCGAGTGCGCCACAATAACTCAATATTACAAAAAGAGTAATCAACATATCAACTAAGCCTCGTCAATAGTGGTACTAGTAACTCCAAGAAATCACAATACAGATCAAATGATCAGTTGTCCCCCCAAAATCTAATTGTATAAAAATTATTCTAAGTTACCAAATGTGTAAGGAAACACGACCGCCGAAGACAATAAGTGCATATATATATTGTGGATTAAATCGACTGACCCCGGGATTAAATTGGGTAGCGCAAGGATTAAATTATGTGGCGCTTGGATTAAATTGGGTGGCACTTGGATTAAATTGGCCGTCACTTGGATTAAAATGAGCGGGAAAACCTGTAGTAGTGCATAACGTTTATAAAAGCCTGTAGCCAATGCAAGCGGCAAACAATGACTGTCTGTACATCGTCACGGGCGCTAACTCCAGCGTCTGCTGAGCGTTGGTTTGAGCGCACGCGCCCGCTTGAGTCCCATGACTACGCTGGGCAGGCGACGGAAGCAACAGAAGCTCGGCAGATCCTTTGTCAAATTCGAAAGTGCGCGCAGCTTCACTTCTTCGCGAGTGACTAGGGTTTGTATCCCGTTTTTTTCCCCGCATTTATCGAGTTTCCGGTACGAAAAAATACGGCATGTAAATCTTGACACTTCATAGCTCGATATACTCTGAGGTGTTGGGGCAGTGAAGAGCAGATATAATTCATGAATGCTCATTTCAACTGTAAATAAAATTTCTTTCTCTCCCTCAAACATTATCAAACTCCACAGCCTTTTCTTTTCTCATTCCGATGGAAGCAAGCTTCAAGAACTCGCGCGTTCTAGAAACGTGTTATGAAAGGAGCACACAGCAGCATTTAGGATTTACGAGATTGTAGGAAAATGAAATCCCGTGACGCGATTTTTTTTCTTCTTTTTTTGCACAGTTTTTAAATTTTTTTTTCAGTGCAAGCCGCGATTAGCGTAATACTGGTTCCTATGTCAAGATTCATGGATGCAGCGTTTGTCAAGATTCATGGATGCAGCGTTTATATTCCTAAGACTGAGTGGAGAAGAAAATTATGTAAGCGGGTGTGTGTCAGTTGACGGCACTCAAAAAACAGATGGCATTGATAGCACATTCATTGTCAACAGCGCGTGGCCGAACCGTTTTGACATGAGCCGGTAACCGTTATTTTTTTCCGGTTCAGTTCCGGTTCGGGTTCATCGCGATAACAATATAACGGTTCGGGTTCAGTTCCGGAAAAAATACAGGTTCGGTTCCGGTTTTCGGTTCGGTTCCGGTTCGACACCCTGCACATTGACGGACGGTTGTCGGTAAGCATCACAATAATTTTCAACACTGTCCTGAGCTGGCGTGCACGTTTCATGTTCCCACCAAGGCGGAAAAAAAAAGCTAAATATGAAAGAATCGAGGCTATGACAAAACCAGGGTAGAACACAAAGAAAGCATTCTGTTAGGGATGTGAGGTGTACTATCTGTGCTCCACCTACATAAGCATTCCTTCGTCAGAAAGCACACGTGTAACAAAAAAATAACTCTCCAGACGAAACAAAAAAAAAAATGTCAGTTAGAGTACACCAAGTTTCAGAAGTAACAGCCGTGGAGCATGTTTTATATATTCCACATTTTTCTTTCATTTGTCGTTTCATTTGACACAGCTGAACAAGTTTCAACGTTTATACACATTCCGCACGTACGTCGCATTTTCAAGAAATACAACTTTGAAATCTTTTTCCCACATTATACGAACCTCTGCTTCTTTTGAAAGAAGAACTAATTGGCCACATTTTGAAGTGTTATATTGCTCCATACACAAAATAGTTAGAAAAAGAAAAGCGTTTGCATGGAACCTTTGAAAATTTTTACTTTTCGCGTGGTCAGGAAAGAGTTAAAGGAGCTGTGCAACAGTTTCAGTGCTTTGCTTAACTAATGTGGGAATTGGTGTCTCAACCTTTCTGAAGTAAAGAACAAAAAACTGCTTTTGTCTGCATGTCCTAGTTTTTTTTTTTTTTAAAATGAACAAAGGTTGAGGTTTTTGACGCCTCTCAACTTGTTCACTAACTTCCGAGTCACGTGTGCTGTGACGTCAATGGTGAAGTTCTCTCTCTAGAGCCATCAGTGAGCAGCGAGAACTCATCCGCTCTCGACCGCGTGACCACGTGCTATTGGGCGCAGCGCGAACAATATGGTGAAAGGAGGAAAGTCTCATACGGGTCCGGCCATACCCGTCCGGCCCTGTCCCCCTACCCCTCCGGTTTCTGGCGGCTGTTCCGCTGCTGACGGTTTTGTGGAACTAGGATAGATGGTGCTACTGAACTCCGTTTAATAAAAGTCTTGTCGATGATACCAGGTTTCTGGCGCATTTATGTTGGAACGACAAGATTTATAGAAAAGTTGCCCTTTATCGAGCAGGTATACTCACAACTTGCTATCTTTCTACAAGATTCCCCATTGACGTCATGCCGCGTGTTTCTCATGGCCGCTGCTCGCGGCTGCAGGTCGAGGAATATTCTAATTTTTGCCTCGCGATTACGCGGTGGAATTGCAACATTTCGAAGCAAGGAGGTGTGTTTTCTGTCCTTTGTGACAAGGTGAACAATGTCAAAAGTAGAAAACGCCAATTCTTTTCACGTTAAAATCGTTGCACAGCTCCTTTAAAAGGACACTGACAAGGTATTTATGCTCGCCAAGGTTTTTAATAGCATATGACATATGAGAGCTCGACTACCCAGAACACAATCTGCTGCTCGAAATTCGTTTTCTTTCTGCCCGAAAACCGCCGATCGAGAACTGGTCAGTTTGAGTCGTGCTCACTCTCTTCTACGTGGTCATGTGCCGTTTTCTATGGTTTAGACACAACCACCAAAGATAATCATAGTCGTGGGTCATCAAAAGCACACACTCAATATTAAAAATAGACAAAAAAATATGATACCCATTTTTTGTGACTTGTGAAAAGCTGCAAATATGTAAATTGAAGAAAAAAAAAAGTTGCAGAGCCACGTGACTTTTGGTAACTTTCTCCTCCTCTATATGTCTCCTTCCTCCCCAGTCCAGGTTTGCTTTCAGTTTCAAGCAGATGCGTCTTTTTACTTTATTCAAAATATATGTGACGCTGTACCAAAATATTGCTTAGGTAGTCTCCTGACACCCTAATGGATCGCCTGGCCAAAAGTAAAAACGTTTTTTAGGGTGGTGTCAGTGTCCCTTTAGAGACTGGAGCACTAAAGACAATGAGGGGATACCTTTGAGCAGCAGGATGAGCGCTCCCCAGTCGCTGGACGGGACGGATGAGTAGCTCGACCAGGGTTTGCCGACCACACTCCGGCTTTTGTCTGGCACCTCTGCACGGGGAAAGAGGCACCTCTGAGCGATCAATGGCAGACCGAGGTCCAAAGTGTTGGAACCTTGGCCAATGTGCAAGAGCCCCACCATGCGCTTCTCTCCCCCTTCCCTGAAAGACACTAGACTCGTACAAAACTGTTAATGAACTCAGCTGCAAGACTGAAAGAATGTATGTGTGTGCACCAGTCTGACAGCACCTAACTGATGTGGAGAGTGCTGGGCAAATCGGCAACTCTGATAGTTCATATACAGCACCAGTGTCTCTCTAGAGACACTGGTGCTGATATGAAATGTGCCTGCAATTTCTCACATTTTTTTTTCTCCTTTTCCTCTTTGTGCGTTATAGAGCAGCCAATGTCCTTTCTACGACAGCCAATCCCTCCTAAATATGACAGCTACCGTAATATCTTGGAAGATGCCCCACCCCCAAAGACAACCCCGCCCCTAATTTTAACACCATTTGGCTTTTTTTTTTTTTCAAAAACTCGGAAAGATAGCTTACTTGTAGAAATTGCATTGCCCTGGCCAAGGGTGACATTGGCTGAAATGGGGCGAGTTCTATATGGCGAGAGATAAGCAAAGCATTGCTGCCTGGGAAGTGCATGCTTCATTGCCCCTCAACGTAGAGAAGTGTGGCAGCTCACAAAATACGACACTTTCGTTGAGCGCACACCAAAAGCTAGATACGGTCAGAGTGCCCCGCAGTGTTCCCGTACACCTTAAAGGCTGCTGTCGCTGTTTTTGGGCTCCATCGCTTTTATCGAATTACAGCTTGTATCGAAATAACGAGAAATTAGTGTATATTTCAGTTTCCACAAACTTGCATCGGCTGGAGGAGGGGTGCTCTAGCAAACCCTACCGAGGAACACAGGGAGCATAGATCGCCACTCAAAATCCCCACGGCCTCCGAAGGCGCTTTTCTCAGCTGCGGCAAGAAACAACCCCCTCGACCACACTGGCAGTCTTCCACGACGGGTAGAAAAGCCTGAATCCCGGTTAGTGCCCTTCAGCGCCGAGGAGGTCGACCCATGAGCCAGCTCACCTTGAGACAAGGCGTGGAACCTGGGCCGCTCCGCATCACACTGCATCAGGGTCTCCTTGGTCTTCTCAAAGAAGTTGACGAAAGGGGGGTAGGCCTTCTCAAAGTCCTCCCTCTGCGAGAAAGCCCACGGTTGGTGCACGCTCAGCCCAAGCACCATCCAAGATAGGACGCCCATCCCGACTCCACCTTCCTATCTACCGGGAGTTCAGCTGGATGACCTCGAACCGTGCAAGAGCGCCGTCAAAACGCTTCCCAACCAGGTATGTTTCTACCAATTTTAAAACTGGAGATCAATTTATTACCGAGACAAAAAAAAGTAGACCTTTTTAGTGAACCCATCGGGCTAACTCAGGTGCTCTCCCATGTCAGCCGCTGCCCCTAGCACTCCGGTGCAAAGCGGAGAAGCTCGACACGCTGGTGTCAGGCCTCATCAGGAGTACAAGACCCTAGTTATGTCTTATCACACTAGCCGCCATCCTACAATTTCGAATTTGGCAACCTTTTCTTATTATTTTTAGCTCCTCACATCGCCGACATTGTCTGGAAATTTAGACGATGTCGACGATCAATCTGCCGGTGCACAACCAACCAGCGCGGTTGTGAGCAATTACGAGCCAATGGGACCAATCGGCCTCAAAGCACGACATCGCGGCATTCGTCCATCTTCCTTTCACCAGCTAAATGAATAAAGTGCCCCTTCACTTGCGCTTTTAGTATGTGTTCGAGCCTTCGACTGTACTCCCACCCAAGATAAAACAAACGGTCGGTAGAGATGTTGGGACATACATATTCGTACCGTTTTCCTTTCCTCCTACTTCTCTAAATAATAGTAGAGTCGACCAAAAATGATTTTTTTTTTTGCTTTGCCCATCTGCGCAGGTGCGGCGCAATTCTTGGCAAAAATAGAACTTTGGCACAAGATGTAGCAGACTCGCGTTCGCAGCGCAATTTGGCAAAAATGGCGCAGCACTTCCATCACTGCCACTAGCACTATTTCAAAATGTAAAAATTCACAAATCAAGCTTTTCGGTCAAAAAAAAAAATATGGATCAATGTGTGATCATATTCTCAAGATTCTACTATATCAATTTTAAAGTAAAGAAAAAAAAAACTGCCAGTTTCTTACGTGATGAAGTATGGCCTCCCCGATGCTGTGGCTGTCTGTCCATGAACGCAGCATGCTCTGCAGTACTAGCTGCAGGCTGCGATGCACCTGAAACATTCATACAGGTGAGAAAACAGCTTTAATTTCGAATAACTGAAATGCACTCAATTCCCACTTGAAACTTCATGTGCTACAGGTCGCATTCAATTATTAAAAAAAATAGTTGAGTACATTGGAGCAGAGTGTCGAACCGAAATTTTTATCGGTTCGGTTCCGGTTCGGGTTCACGGATTTTGGTTCAGCTCCGGTTCAGTTCCGAGGAGCAAAAATAACGGTTCGAACCGGTTTGAACCGGTTCGAACCGGTTTGAACCGCTAAACTGAGAATATATTTTCCGCGTTCGTTTGGCAATAGGCACTTTTTCAAGAGTGGAACGAGTAACTATATAGCTTTTAATCATTTGTTGAATCCACTTTTTCTTTTTTTCAGGTACCAAAACTAAATTGCGTTGTTTAATTTCGATGAAACAGTACATGAAAAGCTAGATTGACATATATGACTCAACATCTATTTCTTTTTACCTCAGTCGCACATATTTTGCCTGAATCTAAAGGTTATCAGTCTGGTGGGTCGTCTAAAATGCGCGTGATTAGTAAACCTTTGCGTTGCAATATTAAAAGTCAAGTCCTACTGTGCTCTTGTCCTGAGAAATTAGTTTGTGAATACAATCATGAAATGGGCACGTTCTCGCCATATATATTCTGAAATCTAGATTATAAAATACGTTTCACAATATATATGATGACGATGCAACTGAGCTTAAAGCAATAATATTTTCAAAATGTCAGGAGAGTTTTAGGACAAACCCTTTCAGTCTACCTTTTATAGAAACTCTGAGCGGCAAGCACAACGCTTGCTTTCCTGACCAATATTGTTTAAACTCAGCGCCGTGATGCAGGCGAATAATAATGCAGAAAAGAGTGACCTTCGTATTCAGTTCGGATATGACCTAAAATAGAGCGCATTGAAGTGCACCTTTTCGACATAGCTTGGCGTTTGATGTTTGTTCTTGACAAGATGCCGGTCAATTTAATTTGCAAATAAGCATCACCCTTGCTAATTGGTGATTTGTTGTTAAATACAAAGAAGTGGTATTTCATAGTCTACTCGACATTACAGCTACTTAATTGGTCACTTTCTGACGGTCTGCGTGCGCAATCGTCATAGTTCTGCCACGCGCCACTGTGTATGTACTTTGTTTTCATCCAGCCCACAGACACATGAAATTGTTGTTCATCAAATAAAAGAAACAACAAACTTCTATATGTTTGAGAAGTTGAATATGCGTCAGGAACACAAGTTATTTAAATCAGCTTCAAAATGAAAGAAAAATGCATAAGTTTCTCTCAAATCACTTATACACATGCTCTCGAGGATAAAAACGCCGGAAGAAATTTGCAGAGTATATTTCAGATAATTTGTAGGTGCATTAACTTATGATATATATCTTTATGGTGATAGGCCGTTTATTTATGTTGTCAAGCCTTCAGGTAGTAAGAAAATATTTGTTATTGTCATCAATAAATTTTACTGTATGAAGTTCACATAACCGCTTCAGACCGACACGGGAGGACGATACTCGAAAATACGCCATCTGTTAAGTCTGCGGAACGTGCTTATTTGTTCGCTGTTTGGCAGTGTGAAACACCAGGTCGCGGGGTTTGCCAAAAAGAACTGTGTGCTCACGTTATAGATTAAGGCAAATGCACGAAATGTGCAGAGAGAGAGATAATAAATTATATTCTTCTAAATAATGCCATACACGACGCCTTACTGCAAAAAACAAAAAACCTATATGGGGATGCATGTTTTAAACGTAAACACGTTTGACGGAACTCCGTCTGGTTGGGTCAAAAAGTTGAGAAATACAGACCTACACAAACCAAGTCCTAAACATATAGTGGCCCGACGTTTCAATAGGTCGGGCTCAATAGGTCGACTGCCACTTAAAGGGGCCCTGCAATGGCTTTTTTACTAATTTTTAATTTGCACCAAACCTGAGCGCACTGAACATAGTAACTTAATGGCAATTTTCTTTTCTCGAATTTCGATTTATTTTAGAAGTTATAGGCAAATTAAAATTACAAGAACAAGCAAAAAATAACCTCCTTCATGACGTCCTTGGTTGCTTGAATGGCCGTGAGCTAGACGAGGGGTGGTGAGCTGAGCGAGCGCTCACGGCTGCCGTACTCCGTGTCGACGGCGCGAGAGGCGCCACTAAAGCGTGTTCTGGATAGGCTGTATGTAGCGGGCAGCTAGAGCGGCTCTCATTGCATTTGCTGCGCGATTAAACACAAATTCGGCATGACACTTCATTGGCCACAGACGACAGCAAACACGGGGTAAAGATCAGTTCAGAATGGGAGCCACTTCGCGCTGCCATACCGCGAAACGGCCAAACCGCAAGACAAAGCTGCTCACAGAAGGCCTTGGGAACGCTCAGAGCCGGCCGGGTCCTTCGGTCCCTACGGCCGCAGCGCCGCCGCGTACATCCGGGACCTTTCCGTGTCGGCGCTTGATCCCATTACTCTTTTCTAGTAGGCGTCGCCTTTTCCACGATTGGCTGGCGGGTATGTCGACGCATCATTTCTTGTTTCCGTACTTTATAAACTGCATTTGTTTCTTTGCTGATCTCAAATAGTGAACAACAACTACTTTTATAAATAATTGAAACGGTTCGCGCCACTTATATTTTGTATTTAGACTAAAAAGAAGCTTTTAGCGGCTCTGACCAGTAGTAAGCCAAGGACCTAAGACGTCACATTACGCGCGCTTTCGGTACCGCGGGTCAGCCCTCGTCGATGGAGGAGGTTTCCGCGTCGTCCGGTTAAAATATGACTGCACTGATATTTAGTGACTCTCTCCGTGCCCGCTGGCTTGCCGAAGCCCCAGAGAGACGTGGAAACCGCAAAAAAGGTAGACGCTTAATTATGATTGCAGGGCCCCTTTAACCGTCGGCGTTTGTCAACGGACTAGGGCACTTGAAGAAGAAAAAGTGAGTGAAGCAAACGACACACCGTAGATAGAAAAGAAGCTGCTGCTCTCTCACATGCAAATAATCGCCCCTGATAAAAAAAAAAAAGATCGGTTTTGAAACCTCGGACTTTTTACTGTTCAGGACTTGGTTGGTTATGGTGCGTATTTTTCTAGTAGAGATGCGTGTAATGATGTTCCTAATTACCTATAAATATCGCAAAGAACAGACAATATATTTCTAATTTACACCACATTAGGACATCGGATTGCAGGAGCTCGAAACTTCGCAGAATACTGTCTTGGGAGGCTAAAGTGATACAGTTAAACCTCGATGTAACGAAGTCGGTGAAATTCGGAATTTACTTCGTTACATTGAAATTTCGCTACATAGAAATTCGGGGCAAACGTTAAAGAAAGTTTCCACAAATGTTTCTCGGGTGCACAAAACTCACCGAGGACACCTTTATTTCGGTTCAAAGTAGTTCGTCGTCTTTTTCTGGGCCACTCTTGACATTATTATTCGCATCTCAGTACGTTAGCATAGCCAGATGGCCTGCATCGCGTCTTCGTCTTGCTGTGTGCTCGTGGACCGCCTCAAGACATCGATCACGTCCACCACTTCACGGTTACTGGGCACATCGCAGGTGTCTTGCTCATCAGGCTCGCTGTCGTCCCCGTCTTGCGAGTTGCCACGAACATCGCTAGCTATCGCCTTGTCGGTCACCTCCTCCGTCGCAATGACAGCAGAGTCGACGTATAGAAATTGTCGTCGAGGTCGACGTTGTCTGGGACGGCTCCATCGCCTTGAAGGCCCCATCACCCAGGACAACGAGAAACGCATGCTTTTAGTTAGGCCTCGAAACGAACTACGCAGCGCAAATGAAGCCGACGGACGAAACGGCGGCAGGTCTAGTGTCCTCTAGTGGCCGTTCTGTACACCACACTCGCCATACTCGGCCTGCTTCACCCTTTGCGCTTTATCGGTGGCCCGTTTCAGCACGTGTGCTTCCCAAAATCTCCTTTGGGACCCAAAAGTTTGTGCCGAATTGTCCATGAAACTTCGTTACATCGAAATTTCAGCAAACGGGACTTCGTTACATAGAGGTAAAAAATACATGGCGTGCATACACTTGCGGTTAGAAAAAGTTATGCACTTCGTTACATCGAGGGTTTCGTTACATAGAAGTTCGTTACATAGAGGTTTGACTGTATTTGGTTTTACGGGCACTTGTTTTGTGGCCTGATTTTACAACTCCGTGCTTTATCAGTCATGCGCGCTTTAACATTTTATGAGGCTGCAGCATATCATCGCGAGACTGTTATATATACTGCACAACTTTACAATTTGGACATCCCCTTTTTCTATACTTTGTTTCAGCTTAAAGGGGCATTGCAAAGGGACGAAGAAAACCAAATGCTGCTTTGAACGGCGTGCCTATCAGTGTCAAACATGAGCGTTCAGTGACGACATTGGTCTAGAACGTCGGATAATGATGACATAGAATTCTAGAGGTAGAACTGGCTAAATAGGCGCAAAGTACCCCTTCTGATCCTTTCAAGCACGTGACTCTCACTCATATATTTGCTTGGAACACCCGTAAATTGGTGGGGCGCTCACATCTTCATAACTGGATGTTAATTTCCAACACTTAGGAAGATCGCGCATGGTTGTTTCACGCTCTTGTCGTTTAGGTTCTCTATTGGCTCAGACCAATAACGTCATCAACAAAAGAAAATGCTCTCAAAATTCTGAACCCCTTTCAGCTATTATGTTCGAAATACGCCAGATTTCTTGTTTATTTTATGTTTAATGTGTTGCTAGAGTCCCAGCCACTAATTCGAGCGAAAGCAATGCAAATAAAAAAAAATGGCCAGAAACGCTTTGCATGGCCCCTTCAAGTCCAGATGCAGCCTATGCTACAAACAAACACTAAGATTTTGGCTAGGTACAAAGATAAAGTGTCGCGAGAATTACACGAGGCATATGAAATTAGGACCAGGGAGAAGAAATGTATAAGTGACACGTCCCTATCTTTATCTACAAATGAGTTTGAATTTTTGAAACGCGGGCTGAGCAGATAGGGTAAACAGGGTTTTTGTGGCTATATAACGTGTGAAGTAAACTGCAGTTGAGAGTGCACCTTGTCCTGTTTCCCTTCGTCTGTGTCCCTGTATTTTTTCGGCGCTTTTTGTTTGCAATGAACCAACTGGCCCAAATCTCTACTTTACTATGCTACAAGCACGAGCCTTTGGTCCCGACCACTTGCACTGCAGGAGCGCGCGTGCTTGGACGCTGAAAGCCCAGAGCTCGCTTTTTTAGTTTCTGATACGCTCACACTTAAAGTGAAAAGGAGTATTGTGTTGAGAACATCACATTTTAACAGAAAACTGAACTGTTTAACATGGTTTGCACGTGACATCATCGCACTATATGCGAGTGGTCAGAGATTTCTTTTTGCTGAGAAAATCAAATCCCGAGGTGCAAAATGCACACTGCAGAAGGTTTGCGCTCAGTGCAGCCCATGTATTCAGAAACAAAAATTATTCTTGCTTGGTGTAGCGTCGTGAGGAACGGCGCGAGCGTCTGGCACCCCGAAAACGCTCTTTCTGGCAGGGGTGATTTCGCAAACGAGGTAGTTTTGCAGGATCACGCTGTCTGCTCTGTGCCGAAGATGCGGAGCAGAGGAACCTTTACAACACAGAGAAGTTTTTAACCCCCCCCCCCCCCCTCTTTTTTTTTCATTTGACAATGCTCCTCAACAGAATACTTTTTATTTCTGGGGGACTCCTTTCTTTGTTTGGGGGTGCCAATTCGACAATTATATTACTTTCATTTGTTTTGCAGTAATTCTTCATTTCTTTTATTTTTGCATCCAAAAACTGTGAAGTTTAAACAAAACTGCGAGAATTTGAGCGGCTGCCGACTTTCGGCTGTCCGTCAAAGGCCACTAGAATCTCTTTTCAGGTATCCCTGCCGTACAAACTTGTAGTTCTATTTATCGTCAGATTAATAAGCCATATTCAGTCTTTTCAATGCTTCTATTCTCGGGGACAACTTTCTCAGACAGTTCAGCAACAACGAAAACATGTTTGAGTGCCTCAATGATGTGTACATGCAAAATAGTTCATGCAACAATTTTTGCACTTTCAGTAAATACCGCTAAGAGGTAATCCCTGACGTTGATAGCTTGCAAAAACACCCATTAGTTTTCCTCTCTGCTCAATGGCAGACGCAAAAAAAAATAAAGGAAAGAAACAGCTTTCCCCTCCTCAACTCGCTATTAGAACAGGCGGCAATGTGATCTGACGCTAATTGTATGCCGCCAGTGTTCATCATAGTCATGCGCTGGGGCTGGCAAAGAATAAAGCATGGGTTGAGATTTAGGCTTTATTAGAGTTCGGCTATTCTCATCTTTGATTGAACACGAGCCAACACGAATGTTTGGCGATGCTGATAGTCAAGAACCCGAGCACTCGGCTCAGGCTCATGACAACCGAGTACGTCACGGTGTCGCATGACTCGCGGTGAAAAGTCGTGATGGCTAATGCCCCTGAATAAAAAAGGTAGCGACATTTTCTCCCTCCTCCTTTGACGCGCACACCTTTTATCTTTAGGTTTTGCTTTTTTACACCCGCGCGTCGACTGTAGCGCCGCCTGGTTTGGCCCGAGATAGCACACGGCCTTCCTATACTTGAGTCAGAGCGCAGTCAAAGGCTGAAAGACACGCAAATACATACACACAGGCTAAAGCGCACTGTCACGGTCTACCAGCCTCGGAGGATGTGCTCAAAGAAAGACAATGAAAGCCGTGACGTTGCACAGTCGGCGTTATTTGATTGGCGACATGAGATCATAGCATGCACTGCACTCCGACAGCAAAGGCATTCCTTCTCCCTCCTCCTCTGACGTGCACACCTTTTATCTTTATGTTTTGCTTTTTTACACTCGCGCGTCGACGGTAGCGCCGCCTGGTTTGGCCCAAGATAGCAGGCGTCATTCTTCAAAGGATGTCGCTACTTTTCTGTATAAATGGGCTTTAGTGATGGCATATGACGTCACGGTGTCAACAACGCTAAAACATCTATATTCCGTTGCAACTCAAGAAGGTAGGGCGGGGGAAAAGAAGGCCGGGGAGGAAGAAGCAGACGGAACGTTGGAGAAGAGAGGGGAAATTGACGTTCTGAATTTAACTCGACTTGGACGCGGTGAGTAATCTACGCCACGGGGCCACGTGACGTGACATTATTTGACAGCATGTCTTGAAACCGTGACGTCACGTGACACACGATTAATCGTAGTGCCAATACAAAAGCGCCACGAAAACCCACAATTTCTTATACATTGCAATTCGGTTTATGACAATTTGATCACTACATAGAAATGCAGCTGCCAATTTCTACTTCTCCAACACTCATTTTGTAATAAAAAAAAATTACCGTGAACCGTTTTGAACCGGTTACCGTTATATTTTTTCCGGTTCAGTTCCGGTTCAGTTCCAAGATGGCGGCGAAGATTTCGGTTCGGTTCAGTTCCGGTTCGGCTAAAAATAACGGTTCTGTTCTGGTTTTCGGTTCGGTTCGGGTTCGACACCCTGCTTTGGAGACAAATTTAGCATGTTTAAAAAACGCAAATACCATTTTTTTTTTTTTTCGAAATATACATTAATATTGAAAAGTCGGTCATTGAAGGCATACACTCAATGATGCTAGAAATGGACAAAAAATATGATTACTCATTTTTCGTGACTTCTAAAAAGCTGCAAATACAATTAAAAAAAAAAAAAATTGCAGTTTTTTTTTAGGCTTTTGGCAACATTTTTTTTATATTTTTTTTCTCCTTAGATTATTTTCTCTTTCGAGCAGTTGCATTCTTTTACTTTATTAAAAATATATGTGATGCTGTAGCAAAATATTGACTTAAAGGGAACACAGACCAGGTATTTATGATTGGCAAGTTTTTTATTTGTACATGATATACGAGAGCCCAACTACCCAGGAACACAATTTGCGGCTCAAAATTCGTTGTTCTTTTTGCCCGAAAACTGCCGTATGAGAGCTGGCCAGTTTGAGTCACGCTCACTCTTCTGCATGGTAACGCGCCATTTTCTATGGTCTAGAAACAACCACCAAAGATAATCGAAGTCGTGGGTCATCGAAAGCACAAATGAATTCTAAAAATATAAAGAAAATATGATACCCATTTTTTTGTGGCTCCTAAAATGCTGCAAATACATCGATTGAAAAGTTGCACAGCCACGTGAGTTTTGTTAACTTTTTCCACCTCTATATTTCTTCTTCCTTCCCAATCCAGTTTTGGTTTTCGGTTTCGAGCAGTTGTGATTTTTTTTACTTTATTAAAAATATATGCGACGCTGTAGCAAAATATTAATTGGGTAGTCTTTAAACACAATAATAAATTGCACAACCAAAAAAAAAATTTTTTTCGGGGGGGGGGGGGGTGTTAGTGTTTTTTAAGTACAGGAGTGAGACAGGTGAAACAAGTTTTGGAGCAATTTTTGGAGCAGAAAAATTTGGATTTGGGAGCACCTTAGGAGCACAAAATTCTCGTTTTGGAGCAGCAGTTTATGCATTCTGGAGCAACTTCGAGGCAGAAAAGTCTACAGTTTAGAGCAGATTAGGAACAGGAAATGTTAGAGCAGCTTATCAACAATTTAAATCATAAAAAAATTTGATTTCGATTACATGAATCTGATTTTTGTTTTTGTCGTTATTTTCCCCCACTCTGGTTCCAACAAGTCGTCAGTGCCGATACGCACCGAGATAAAATATATTTTAAAAAAAACAGGAAAGGCACGCGAGAGTCCCATGCGCATAGATGAGCACGAGAAACACAGGCTTGCTGCAAAGTTAGGTGGGTGTCAGGTACCTCAAGCTTATACGAACTGGTGCCAAAGTGCAATTCTAGTGCAAAACTTTTTAAAGCGGTGATTCGAGAGCATGAACAGGGAAGCGCGGTTTACTACAACCAGACATCGATCGGACGCTCGTAGAAAGCATGTGCAGATAGAAAAAAAAAAAAACTCACCACAAAAGCGAGTCACAAAGTAGATAGTGAATTGGTAGGAAAACTATGAGCAGCACATGCATGCCAAATACGGGTGTGACCGATTCATTCGATTGCTCACGCACTGGAAGCACGTGTGTGATAACCGAAAGTACTCACAGCGACAGCGCCGTCCATTTTGACGAGAAGATTATGGACAAAAATGAACAATTACACAATGGAGGTTCTCAATGGCACATTTAAGAAAGGTTTACTCTCAAAACGAAAAGAAATACTTAGGTTTGCTTCTCTCTTTATAGCCTGCGCTGTCGTACCTCCCGCGGCCAGACAGGGAGCCCGCCTGACAGCGCATCGGTAGCATGCAGATCACAAATGACAGCGTAAAGTAGTAGGAAAATGGGGAAAATAGCGCGTATCATAAGTATAGAAGGGTACTACAGCTGAAATCTTCGAATCCGGCGGTTGCTTGCGCCACCCTGTACCCGTGCCGTGCACTTTGCTACGACGAGATTGAACGTTGCCAACCAAGCTCTTGTTTCCCGCTAAATCTAGCGTCGCCGCAAACTTTTTTTTTTAATTTTTGAGTTCCTTTTGGCACAGTGTGGCGCAATTCCGAACTATTTCGAGTTTTTGGCGCAACTAGGCGGGAGAAAATTGGGTTTGTATCAAAATGGCGCAATTTGCGCACATGTAACACCCCCTGTAAGTACCTCGTCGATGCCTCGAATGGAAGCTTTCTGCATTTAAGAGCACTTAACTGCAAACGGGCAAAACTTGGTGGATGGCAACGAGCACGTGCTGGAGATAGAGATACTCGAGCAAATTTTGTGCCTTCCAGATTTGCTACTGTACGTACAAACATATTTATTTTCAAGTATCGCAGCCTCCCAGTTTGCAGTCATCGATGGCAGATAAAAATTCATGCAACGGCAACACATGGAGATTATTGGGCAGCAAATACAGTGTTTTAAATGTACAAGAACAAAATATGTGTATGTAAACCAACCAGTACGCGTGTGAAAAGGTGAAATATTCTCGAGGAGGGGTGTTTATCAAGGAGGAGGCGAGTGCCAAAGCTGCCAACCTGGTAGATGGGCGGCAGGTTTCCAAAGATGATCCTGATCTCGGTGGGGTCCAGGAGCGGCTCCCCGTCAGGGTTCTCCAGGGGAGCCTTGAAAAGCTGGTCCCTCCCCCAACGGGAGAAATAGTTAGAGTCGGCTCAGAGTTTGTACCCACTGCTGTTCCAAGGACCCCTTCTGGTCTGGCGGAAGTGATCCCCATCCGCCGAGTACAGTCAAGTCTCCTTAATACGAACCCCATTGTTGTGGACACATTGTGGACCAAATCTTCGGCGACCCATCTTTCGCGATGCAATTTCACCCCACTAATATGGAAGGCAGCGACCTTTTCAACGTCCACCGTCGAAATATGCAGCCGTTGCAGTGGTAGGGTGGTGGCGTCGCAGCCGTTACATGGTTTCGTCAGTTTGTAGTTTCTGAAGGGATTGTCGGTCAGTATTGCATTGACACGTTGATGGCGTCGCGTGTCGCTTGCCTAAGAAGTTTCGATCCTATGTGGCACTAGAAATGTCTCATTCGGCTCGCGTGCGCTCGACTGGCCGATCCTTTCGGAAGTGAAACGCCTGGCGGCGATCGCAGGGATGTTTCAAGTTCTCACACATCGTTTCAGCCTGCGTCCTCGCTTACAATTTTGAATCCGTGAAAGAGGTGAGCTGGATATCCCTCTATCTTGCCAGCACGTTTTTTGGCACGCTTTTGTGAATCCACTACCGCGCGAGCGGGTCTTCGTACTGTTGCAAAGTCTCGCTCTGGATCTGGCTCCCATCCTGTTTTTACCCAGTTTCGCGAGTTCTTTGTTTCGCTCCGATTTTCATTTTGGTTCATGTATAACAAGTGGGTTAACTACAAAACGATTGGGATGTTAAATAAAATGTTGCGAATTCAAACATTGCCTTCGTGATGTTTCTTGACCGGTTGCGAACGAACAACAAAAATTCTGATGCGCCGAGCGAAAATTTCTTGCATTATAGTCTGCGCCTCGGTTGTGCGAGATACGCGCATTTTCCAACAGCAAATGTCGTCTAACCAGCGACAAAATTTACGACGCGAGATTCAGCTCATTCGTTTATATAAAACCTGCGAAATAAACTGTGAAAAACAACAGTGCCACAGGAGCTTCTTCGCTAAAAGTTGCTGTGATTATCCAGTGGCCTAAGGGCTAAAACAACTTCCCCTAGGCCCTACACGTGATGCATACATTTCACTTCGATTCTCGGATATTCCAATGTTCAAACAAAACTAGGAGAACGCGAAATTTTCATTCTAAAAGTTCTATCGATCCTCAAATACATCGGGGAATCCGAGCACTGCTACGGCGATACACTGATGCTGTCTCACAGGTGACCAGAGCAATCCTGCACAAAAAACTAATATCCTTCAGATCTTCAGGTTTTATACCTCCATCAGAGAGCACGAAGAGGCCCGAAATCGTCAGCAACCATCACGACTATCGCACACCGAACGAACTGGCATCCACCAGCTCTGGGCGCTGCCATCTTACCGGTGATGTCACGTGACGAGTAGTCACTTTTGCGTACAACAAGGCGGCAACCGGAAGGTGCCACTTTCAAACTTCCGGTTTACCTCTCTAAGCCCCCTACCTCGTCGAGTCTACGTCACCCACCTTTCAAATATGGCCACCTTCCAGACGGGCGGATGCGAGGGTCTCACGATTAAATTCAATCCACACACCGCACTTGCGCATTGTTTACAAAACAATTTTAGCAAAAATATAGTAACATCCAATGGGTTGCGCGAATATTCGTTTCCAGATGAACCGTAATATTCATATTTTTCCAGGTGTCGAATGAGACTGTTTAGCCCCAATAAACGTGCTTGTTACCGAGCGTCGGTGCGCCACAGAGAAGCACCACTCGCAGAGCTCGACCTTGCGGGTGTCGCTTCTCTGTCGTGCACTGGTGCTCAGTAAGAAGCGCGCTTATGGGCGGCTAATCTGCTACTATCTACACTTCGAAAATTATGAATATTGCAGTCGCATGTTTACGAGAAAAATATGCTTTCAAAGCACGATTGACAACGCCTGGTGTATTCATCATTCCTGGCTGTCTTTTAAATGCGCTAGCATTTATTGCACCCAGTGCATGTAGCCGTTTTTAGTTTAGACTGGACTTGTTTTGTGAGGCTGCTGTGCTCCGGCCACTTTGCCTGTTAAGTAAGAGGGAAAGAGCCTTCTGGCACGCTTCCAACGACGCGCCGCTATTGACGTACGATAGCATCGGGGCGTAGGTGCACTACGCTTTCGTTTCCCACTATGCACAACGTACGTGATAAACCAAGGTGTAGCGACGTCGTCGTTTGCACGAAAATGCCAACATCCGGGCGGAAAGACTGGCTCTTCAAAGACAATAACATACGGACCGTAGGCGACAATTGAGGGAAGTTGCGGTGGCTGCATTCAAGACCGCCGACGCCCAAGAGAACAAACCGGCTCTCCAAAGACGACAGTATGCAGACTGTTGCGAGGTTGGAATTCCCATCCTTCGCCGAGTCGGAACCTCCGCACTAAATGCTAACACATTTTGTTCTTTTCTGCAGAAGATTTACGAATCCCCTCAATTAGACATAGCTGCGCATCTCTATAACTTTAATTTTACGCCAAATCTGTCGTTTACTCGTCATCTCAACGAAGGCACTGGACTTTCTGAGGCCACAGTCCATAAACGTAGTTAGATTAAAACTGACTTGGCTTAGGAATGAAGTGGGAACATCCTTGACGAGTTCGGCGGGGATTTCATTTAAGCTTGGCGCAACAGTAGTGAAAGGCTCAAAGAAACTATTCGACACGTTCGGCCAATACCCTCGTCCGCCTCGAACTCGAAATCCACTTTTCGCACGTGCCTAGTCGTTCTCAATGGCGACCTCCGAGATCAATGATTGCATCGGAGGTGACAAAAGGTGCAGCCTACCGTGAGGATGGTGTGCAAGATGGCCACATAGTTGGTCTCCGTCTGCAGCAGCTCCCAGCAGACCTGCTGGCGCTTGGACATGCCGCCCAGGTCCACACCGGGGGGACCCCGTTCTCCTGGCCCTCCCGCAGGGCGTCCCCTGCTGGAAGCGTCCAGGAACCATCAGCACTTTACGCACCAATAGAACCTTTTACGAAAGTCTGTCGAGCAACGCCGGCTATACTGGACATTGTTTTCTGCTTGGACCAGAGTTGGTGCCGACCAGTGCGACACGTATAAGTGCGACACGTATATAAAACATCATGAAAACATCATGACGTATAAGTGTGGCCAACGCTCGCGTCACCACATAAAGTCCTCTCCTCGCCTTGGTTACAAGCGGTGCCACCAGATGGCTCTACCATCAGGGGTAGCCTGTCGCAAGCTCGGTTTCTTTTCTATAAGAGCCATGCTTTTTTTTTAAGTTTCTATATAAGAGCCATGCTTTTTTTTAAAGTCATCTTCTAGGTCACGTAAAACTTGACACTTGAAGCGTGTTTGTCGCTAGCTTCACCGATCCTCTTTTCGTGCCTCAACAGTGGCAAGAAAAGTTTTACGAGTGCGTTTGAGCAGAAAAATCTCTGGTGCAACGTTCGAGCCAGCGTCCGTTGAACTCGCGCGTCTGCTCAAGTACCGCGTCAACGAAACACCTTTTTCTTTTCACTTTCTTTTTCAGTCGTGGCGTCTGGCCGGCACAGGCGCTGTCAGCGGTGATTACCCGTATGCGTGCCAATAGGACTTTATCTGGTCAACTGCGTCGCGGCATTTGCTGTACCGTGTGTCTTCGCATAAAGGGTATCTTACGGCGTAACACCGACGCAGCGCCCGCGTCAATTAAATTTGGAATTGAGCCCACGCCAAATGCCACAGCACGCTCAAAGTGCGTGCCCAAGATACGACAGCCTCGGAGTAGTTAGTGGAGGGCGCAAACTTTTCAAAACTGTCTGTTACGGCAATAAGCGAGGAAGCCACATCTGGATTTTCCAGCGAACTGCTCCGGGGAGGCAGTCAGCAGGAGCGTTTCACCGCAACAAACACTTTCCTTTTTTCAGCAGGGTTGGTGATTCAACGTTATTGCGAGTCTCGACAATCCAAACGTATGCAAAGTAGCAAATTTGTACTCGTGTCCCCAAAGGCAAACATTTATGATGCGTGGGAAATGAGACGCAACGAACAAGCGAGGATCCTCGCTCTTGAGCCATTTTGCAATTAACAGTGAGCCGTTCTGCAATCGTGAGACCCAGTATCACTTTAGAACAAAGAGAGCCTTCTTTCTTTATTACGACGCAAATTTGCCATAAATATAGGACTGGCTGGAAAGAGAGTGGCACATCCCTAAACACAATACTGTCAGACCGGTTATAACGAAGTCAACGGGAATCGGAAATCACTTCGCTGTAGCCGCGATTTCGTTATAACCGACTTCGTTATAACCGGTCTCGACAGTAGTAAGACAAGAGATTTTCAGATCAACGAAGAGTCTATGTTTAAAAAAGCAAGAAAGCTTAGCCCGTTGGCATTTTCGGACATGTCGAAGATATATCTGATAGGGCCACGTCTTTTATGTTTTTCAAAGGATCCATCCGTTTTGCCTGGAGCCCTTCAACCCCCAAAATAACTTTTCTTACGCTCGCCAAAAAGCATTTTTTGAAAGTGCTAAAATAGAACTTATATGTCAAAAAATAAACTTTCCCCTAAATAAATAAATCGCGAGGTTTAGCGGCATATTTACATTGCAACTCGTTTGGCGTCAGGAGCAATTCCGAAGCAGGCTACTTCTGGGACTCGTCGACTCGTAAAAAGTAGCCAATTTCGGAATCGCTCAGAGTACCGTGACAAAAATAGCGCAGTAATATTAGGCACGTCTGAACATATCCGATAAACTTGAAGGCGCACACAGCGTGTGGGCGATAATCGTAGTATGTGTGGGGGCAGTTCCAAGAGGAGGGTGGGTACGCACCCTGGGCACCCTTCTCCGGGGACAGGGTGACGTCGAGGACGGAGATGGAGCGGTTGTTGGCGGCCGAGATGCGCCTCCGGTGGCGGGGGCTCTCCGGGGAGAAGGGGTTCACGTGGGCCACCTCCTGGGCCAGCTGCTGGGCCATGCTCTCCCGCAGGCGTCGCCGCTTGCTCTCGCTCCCCACCGGCGGAGAGCACAGGGACGCCGGGCCGGGCTGCAGGGGCTGCCACGGCACGCGTCAGTATACATTGCATCGCGTCTACAACGTCGTCTTCCGCGATCCTAATAATGCCAGAAACGCCCGGGGCGTCTCAAACTGGTTCCCAGAGCTCCCTCCACCACTTCCGGAGCAAATCAATGCACCGGCCGTGGTGCATTGATTTGCTAAAGGTCTCGCGTTTCAGCGCCTACAACCAGAGCCAACACACTGGCGTATCGTCCAGCTTGGGAGTCGAGCGTATCGTCCAGCACGAGAAACCTGGGTTTTAAGCGACCTCAGAAATGCTTCCAAAGCTTCACTCTAATTAAATGCAGTTCCTGGGGATACTGTGTCACCGTGCCACTGTGGTAGTGACACGCCCGGTAAAATGCGATTTTGAGCCTCTACGCTTCTTGGCAGGACGGGGGTGAACCCGAGTCCTTGCAATGCCATTTCAACGTCCTTTCACTAGGTGGAGAACTGGGACCAGCCGAAGGGTCAGCTGGACATTCCCACTTGAGAGTCCACCATTCGCAGTTGGGCCAAGAGCGCAGTTATGGCACCAACTGGTTGGATGGTGGACTCCCAACTGGGAATGTGGGATGTTGGACTCCCAATTGGGGATGGTGGACTCCCAACTCGACAATACGCCAGCTGAGGGGTCAGCTGGACATTCTCAATCGGGAGTCCACCATTCGCAGTTGGGCCAAGAACGCAGTTATGGCACCAACTGGTTGGATAGTGGACTCCCAATTGGGAATGTGGGATGGTGGACTCCCAACTGGGGATGGTGGACTCCCAACTCGACAATACACCAGCTGAGGGGTCAGCTGGACATTCCCAATTGGGAGTCCACCATTCGCAGCTGGGCCAAGAACGCAGCAATGTGACCAACTGGCTAGATGGATTCCCAGTCAGGGTACCAGAGGTCATTCCCAGTCTTTTCATTTCAGTTAATCCAAATTAATAAAATTTTAATACTTCTGCTTTAATGTATTTTAATCGAGTAATTTATTTACATTCATTCACCGCACAAATTAATGCATATATAAATCAAAATGTGTAACAAAATATCGACTTATTGATTCATTCCAAGAACTAATTATTATTCAAGGCTAATGAGGCATAAAATTTTATCGACGCGCTCGGGTGTATCATCGCGCGATCGGTGTATCGTGGACTATACTCCGTGTCACTAGTTGCGTGCAGTACAGGCGAAGGCAACGCGAGGCAAGGGAAGAAGTGGCAAGCACTAAAAAGGCTTGCGAGGAGGAGAGAAGCCTCCTCTCCTCTCTAACGTTCCTAGTGCTCTCTCTTCCTCTCCTCGCTCTCCATTGCCCTCCTCTCCCGTCCCGCCTTCCTAGTGCTCGCTCTTTCTCTCTTCGCCTGGCGTTGCCTTCGCCTGCACTGCACACAACTAGTGAGACAGAGTATAGTTTCTAGCGCTGTCGAGGGAGGGCGCTATGGCGCGGCAGAAGAAAAATGAGACCGCCCAACGTGGCGCCTCGATGAATGTGTTTTCAGTGTTTTCGAAACATCAAAACCTTGTCATCATTTCCTTCGACTCAACCGCAAATACGTCATGGTGGCAGCAGTAAACTTTAAAGATAGAAAGACTGAGTGATCAGCGGGTGCCCACGGAGACTACACACACCGCGTGAGCCACGGCAGGACAACGACAAAATGGCAAGGAGTATTTCTATCTGGGTGACCTGGGTCCTCAGTGATTGAAAACGTTGGATTGCAAGGTGGGAGTGCTACTGAATCGTGTAGGGACTTGGGAGCAGAAAGGTGAACACTTCTTTCGTACACGATGGGGAGGAGAGCTTAGGCCCATCTCACAAACTACGGCACAGTGCCATAGTTTGCGAGATTTCAGATTAATGGCCCTCTTATCCGAAAGGGCCATTATTTCGTTTCAAGTGGTGAACCACGCAACGGTTCATTCTACACCTTTTTCATATAATATGCAACTGTGCCACCGGCTCTTCACCAAATCTATTTGTAATGCAAACTAAAAGAGACTAGCAACAGATTTGCAAAATTTAGTAATGGGCAAACTCAGAAAACAGGGAAGATGGACTCACATTTTCGTACAGATACGACTTTGCAGTGAAGCAGCGTGCCATTTGAATGCTGGCCCAGAACCACTGCAAAAAGAGAAAAGAACTTCTTTTAGGGAATATGCTGTGGCGAGTCAAGTTCACCAGCATGCATGCAGCTCGTAGCAGACCATGTTGCCAAACTTCTGTTGCCTCTCACGACTTTGTGCCAAAAGTGCCGCCAGGTGGTGCTCAACACACAAGTACAAGGCGAAGGGAACAAACTGGAACCAGCATAATGGTGAAGCTGCGGCCCGGTAGATGGGCCTGCCGGCCATGGTAAACAAAGCGAGTTGTGCAATTCGGAACGTTGGAATTTGGAAAATTGCAAAGAACAAACTTACCCGAGTAAAAAGTAAATAAAACGATAACTGATTTTTCTTACCTGCGGCGTCCGTCTGTTATCCCCGCACCCTCTGACTGGCCCAACGACTGACACAAGGCGGCAGCGGCCCTGGCACAAGCTTACCGCCCGGTCGCACCAAAAAGCGGACAATATTTTTTTTATCAAAGACTGTGAGCGCTTAATAAAACATTGACTGTACACAGAACAAGTAAAACCGACGGTTCGTCAAGTAATTTAACCTACATATCGTCCGCTTTTGGCAAGACCGGGCAGTAAGCCGACGCAGGGGTCGCTGCCGCCATCTGTCGGTCGTTGCACCAGTCAGAGGGTGCGTATATAGCAGCCAGGCGCCGTAGGTAAAAAAATCTGTTATTGTTCTTTTTACTTTTTGCTTAGGTAAGTTTGTGTCTTGCAATTTTGATGGGACGCTTCCACCACCTTCAGGCACCTCTGTAGCAAACCGTAGCGCGATACGTTACCAAGTCAATTTATACGGTCACTTTAAAGGCTTCCCCGGATTTGGGGGCACGCTGTATAATCATTACTAGAGCAACGAACGTCTGATAATTATGCGATCGAGCAACTTGCGCTATTATTGCGACCACACAAGAACGAGGAAACTATAACGAGGATAATGATAGCCGCCTATCCGGCACAAGGACGGGGATTCGGATTACGGATACCCTCCGAGGAAATCGAAGCATGGACCGTGTTGCAGCTGCTTGTGCAGCAAATGTAGTCTGGCGCTAGGGGCCTAGTCGGACGACCTCTGTTGTCCACTTTTAACTAAACCGAGGGACAAAGCATTTTTTGTTAAGACAGGGGAAGCAGCACCTCCGATCTGACGACGGCCGTGGTGGCGGCGAGGGTGGGCGGCAGCACGGGCGGCACCGGGTTGCAGTCGTCCACCACCAGAAAGTGGAGCGACGGGTGGCTAGGGGGCAGCACCAGGGCCCCTGCGAGGAAAAGGTTGGTTGGGACCCGCTCCGGACGCAGTCAGACACGCACCGTTGGCCACGGCCACCTCCTCCATGTGCGTCCGCTCATCCTCCGAGAAGCCCAGGAAGGACACCTTGCAGTTCCTCAGGGCCTCGATCCGCAGCTGCATCTGGGGAGGCAGGGCCAACATTATCTCTTTCCGTACCATGCCCACTGGTCATCCCTGGATTCCACGTGCAGGAACGTGTTGCAACAAACTTTCTTTTGCCCTTTTTCCCAAGCCGGTCAACTATCAGAAACACCATCTTCCCAAGGGGAACCATGGGGTGATGCGGAGCATCGTGTTGGTTCCGAGGAAAGAGTCAGTTGCGTGCTGACGTCGAGAGATGGCGCCACCGACTGCCCTAGCGGTACCCCTACGCGAGCCTTCGTCGCGGCTCACGGCAAAGAAACTTGGAACGCTCGCCGCTCGCCGTTTATTTTTTTCACACTTGAAGGAGAGGAGACTAGAGGAGGAGAGTTGCGCGTGCGCGCGCGGTGTGAGTAGAAGCGAACGAACGCACAGTGCACGCAGCTGGTAGAGAGAGAGAGAGCGGAGAGAGTAACACGCAGCTGTTGGAGAGAGGGAAGGAGAGTTGCGCGTGCTTAGTGCGAGTGCGGACTACGACGCCGCGGGACATCAAGAGAAGCTCCGCATTTAATAAATCTCTCTTGGGCAGTGCAACTTGTCCAAGATGGCGTCCTGCTGACACTGGGGACTGCTGCGAAGATAGCCTATATCGCACATTTTTAACCACTTTTGCCTACTGTTTTATGAATAACAGTGGCAGTGAGGACTCAGGGTGATACCAGATCATTTGATTTGAGCTCCTAGAGCAATGTTTGATCTCCGAGGCGCAGAATATGAAAGGGTGCTCGTTGGAGGGAATCGTTTTAGCTTTCTAGGCCGCCCTGAACTGGGGCACTCATTTTTTGTGTGCCGCAAGCCATAAACACAGCAGCAGAAATTAAGTTGTCGCAGCGCTATAACAAACCGAGGTTTTGTGAAAAAAAAAAATCGTTCCGCAGAAGCATGACCTTCCGCATGCAAAGCGTCTCCAAATAACACGACACCACGAAAGCATACCTGTTGGCAGACCAAAAGAACACTGGATCAGCTAGAGCTCTCTAATTTACAGAGGTGATTGTAGTGTTCACTTTGTATATTTAGGATTTTCTAAATCATAGCAAGATTTAGTACAGCTGCAAATGTTTACACTGCTCTAATTTTTGCACAAATTCAGTGTTTCAGACATTAGTGCAAACATCTTTCTTTTAAAGAGCAGCTTACTGGCTACATTTTGATGTAATCTAATTAGCCAAATGCTAACTAGTTCTAAAGATTAAAATGTTTTCTACATCCCTCAAAAATTACATTTCCCCGTGATACGGAAAGAGTTAAAGGGCCCATGAAACGAATTTTGGGCTGGGATAAATAAATTTAGTTTGGCATTTTACTAATAGCATATCGCCTAGTGGGCCAAAAGAAAGAAGGTAGGAAGTCAAGAACCTGATTTTCGGTACAAAATTTTAAAACACAGCGGAGTATTTCGTATTTTTTTCCCTTCGAAAGCCCTCTGCCTTTTCACTGTAATACATCCGCGTACCTGAAGAGCGTCACCAGGCCCAAACGCACGTCACACGACACCGGACCTCACTTATTCCCTTCACCCCCAAGCTGACAGTGCGGTGGAAGCTATGCGCTTGCCAGACCAATCAGCCGCCTCCCTTTCATCACCTGACCTCATTCTCTGCGCGTGGGTATGCGCGAGGGAGCGTGATCACGTGGCATAAGTGTGGCTGGCCCAACGAACACGTAGCTTCCACAGCACTGTCAGCTTCGGGGTGAACGGGGTGGGGAAAGCAATTTTTGTCCGAATTCTGAGCGACGGGCTAATCTCCTAGGGGGAGAATGTGTCTGCGCACACAAACGAGTGTCCGAGCAAGAGGGTAGTTTCTCCCTTCCGTCTTCTTGAACTATTTGGTACGATCCGCGATTTGTGAGTTAAGGAGGAAAGCTAAGAAGGAAAAAGCTGAAAAATTGTTTCATGACCCCTTTAAAGGCCGACAAGCAGCCAGAAAGAAGGAAACTCTCCTTGAATTCCTCCTTTACATTCGAGAAAGACCCCTCCTCCTTTCTGCTGTGTGTTGCTCAGAGGCCCATCCCCGCGAGGAAATGGAGACTGAAACTGAGAACCGGTTTTCTTTCTAGCAGAAGACGACTCTGTAGAGTCGTCTTCTGCTGAATTCACTCGGTGGGTCCGTTGGCATTTCTTGCCAACGGACCCACCGGAGTTATGGGGAGTGGCCATTTTTTTGTTGGAACAAGATGTCGAAGTTACACAACTAACCGTATTTATTACAAAAAGTATATGTAGTTTTATCCTGAATTTTACCGGGTCAACAAAACTCGCAAAAGTTTCGCCGACACCCGGCCCTCCCTGGTTGTCGTCAAATGCAATGGACATTTTGTCTATCTCGTTCGTTCGAAAGAGGATGCGGTCATTATGCAGATGCGTGCAAGAACGTTGGAATACCATGGTTTCGTTGGTGGCCGAGAAGTCTGGCTCGTCGCGGTGCTTCCAAGCCTCCAGCAGCCATTCTTTTTTCATGACAGGGATGTCGAAGGCGGAGGAAAGCTGCAAGAACATTGAGGGATTTCAAGCTGCCACAAAATACAGTGTGGGGACAGCTTACCTCATACTGTCGCTGATCACGGAGTCTGCGACACAGTGGGTCACGTTGGCTTTGGAAAACTTGTCCCGGACGCTGGCTCCCATGTAGTGGCACAAGAGGAGAAGGTCACACTGCAGATGAACAAACCCTTCCCTCGTCACACTCATAGGGAAGTAGCCACAGGGAAAGCCGCTCCACTCAGTCTAGCTCGAGTGAGGGGGGAGAGATATTGTTTCATTACTGGAGTGCCAATAAGATTCCAATGTTATCAAATATTGGACAGTCATTGGCACCCCATTAGATAAAATGGATACCACCTCAAATCAAGTAGCCAATCGGCTTTCGATATTGTCAAATATTGGGCAGTCATTGGCACCCTATTGGATACCACTTTCATTGGACACCACACAGCAGCAGCGGCAGCGCGCACGGCACGTTGTCTAAACGAGTCCACGCTATCATTACAGACGACAATCAGGAAGAAGCCGCCACTATCAACGACCCTGGATCAGCGGCCATCCCCTCAGCACGTGCAAGCGCCCACGAGCTCGGATTAGTTCAAGACTGCACCGGCCACAAACGTCACCGGCCACAGAGCTCAAAAGGACCCGCACGTCACACAGTGGCACACAGCAGCAGCGGCAGCACGCATGGCACGTTGTCTAAACGAGTCCACGCTATCATTACAGGTTAGTTCATTTCTTTTATTTCTTTTTTATGCTTCTGTTGTTGCGTGCCGCTGCTGCTGTTGCATATTCTGTTTTTTTATTTTTTTTATTTTATAAAGATCGGAAAATGTTTGTCCGTTATGCTCCGAACAAGTGAAAAGAAATTAGTTAAAGTTAGACTGTTCTGAATGTAAATACAACTATCATCTGCTACCTTGTTCTGGAGTCTCGGAGGCGACTTTTATTTCAAAAGGTAATGCATTGCGAAAGTCGTGGAAGTGTCAGACTTGCAAAACTACAAAATCCCGGGCGAGTCAAAGTGCCAAGGAAGAAAATGCGCCCGAGGAGATGCCTAACATAACCGCCATGTTATTGGCGATAAATGCCAAGTTGGACAGTCTGATGAGCCTAAAAGAGACCATGGGGGATATCGAAAAATCCATGCAAGAAATGTCTGACAAGTATGACGAAGTGTTAAAGGAAATGAAAGAGCATAGCAAGGAAATGAAACAGCTGAAGAAACGGGTCGAAAGGCTAGAAAGAACAGACGCCGAGATGGAAATAAAGACACTAAGGCAACAGGTGAACGACCTCGAAAGGAGAGGCCGAAAACTGAACCTAGAATTCCACGGTATCCCGAGAACTGACAACGAAGACCTGCTAGTGAAGGTAAATGAAATCGCAAAAAAACTTGAAGTACCGGACCTCACAATGAACGAAGTTGCGGCAGTTCATAGGCTGCCGTGCAAACCAGATAAAACGCCAGATATCATAGTTTGTTTCAATCACCAGACAACTAAAGACCAGTGGCTAAACAAACGATCGGCACTTAAAAAAGCAAAAGATGACGCTTACATCTTGGAAATACTAACGAGTCAGGACAGAGCGCTTCTTCGGGAGGCAAAAGAATGGTCCAAGGAAACAAACTATAAGTATGTCTGGTATAGAAATGAAAACGTTCTTGTGCGCAAAAAGGACAGAGATCAGGTGCATGTGATTAGGTCTCTGGAAGATTTGCAGAAACTCACATGATGTCCTTTTGTTGTTGTTTTTATTGTTCACCTTAAGAACTGTTCTTCACAATGAATGATACAACACATTTGTCGTCGAAAAATAAAAATTATGCACTGAATTCGACGTCAGACACCGATTACTTTCTTCCATCGGATCCACAGTCTTTCATGGGGAACGAGTATGACGATAAAGCAAACGAACTTGACTTCTTTTTTCATCAATTCAGCTTTGGCTTTGATATCATAATGCTTACCTAGACATGGTTTTCTGATGCTATTGACGTTCTAAAGTTACCTATGTATAATACATACTTTTTAAACCGCACCACAAGTCGGGGAGGGGGTGTGGCACTCTTGCTAAGGGAGAGCATGTCCTGCGAGATGCTTACTGATTACTGCTGTGTTCACCAAAATTACGAGATGCTGTCTGTATTGATAGGCCATAATGTTATCGCAGTTTGTTATCGTCCGCCGGCTGGTAATATTTAGTCTTTTTTAGCTTACCTAGAATCTTTTCTTGAGTTCGCAAATGAAAATAAATACAATATAATCCTGGGGGGCGACTTCAATATAAACATGCTATTTGAAACCGCGGATAAAAGACAGACGGATATGCTGATTAAAGCAAGCGGATGTATGAATACGATATCTTTGGCTACTAGGATCACTACTGAATCTTCCACACTACTTGATTTGTTTATTATCAGCTTTGCAGCATCACAAACTAAATCTGGCGTAGTAATCACTGACATAAGCGACCACTTAGGTATATTTTTGTGCGTAAAGATAAACATAAATAAAAGACAAAATAAGCCGACGGTAGTAAAATTTCAGACTGTAATGCCAGATAGCCTGGATGACTTTAGACGAAAACTTCCTTCTATGGACTGGAGCGACGTCCTTCATGAAAGGGATCCAGATAAAGCGTACAATATGTTCTTGATTCGATTTCAAAAACTCTGTGTAAGCTGTTTTCCATATAAATCAAAAAGTCCTTCTAGAAAAATCTGTAAACCATGGGTTACGAAGGAATTACTTCAAAAATTTAGTATAAAAAATGCGCTATATCAAAAATTTGGGAAAACAAAGGAGATAAAAAAACTTTCAATTTTCAAACATTATCGCAACCAGTTAAACAGAGAACCTCAAAACGCTCGAGAAACATATTTTGTTCATTTCTTTTCGACATGTGATAATAGAACTGATATTTTATGGAAAAGGCTAAACTCTGTCCTAAATCATACATGTACCCCGAAACAAGTAGAAACACGATAAAATGTGATGGTGAGGAAGTGACAGGAAAAGCATTAGCGAATAGTATTCAATGATTATTTTGTGAGTTTAGTTAAAGACACCCCAGACTCAGATGCTTGCAAGTTTATATATTTTCGAAATTGTGCATCCATGTTCCTTCGTCCCGTTACTGATTTAGAGGTAATATCTGTCTTCAGTGCATTAAAAAACAGTAAAAGTTGTGACGCCGATGGTTTACAGATAAAGCCTGTAAAGTATGTAATAGATATTATTTCCCCTTGTCTGACTCATATATTAAACCTCTCCTTGCAAAATGGCGTGTTCCCCAAGCGAATACAACTGGCAAAAGTAACGGTTTTATATAAGAAAGGTAATAAAGATGAACTAGGTAGTTATAGACCGGTTTCAATTTTGCCAGTGTTTTCGAAGGGCTTAGAAAACTTTCACTACTACAAATGACTTCATTTGCAGATAATCATAATCTATAGTCGGTGACAGATCGAGAACGAAGTGAAAGCTCCTCCCACCCCTTTCCACTTCAGCGGAGCGAACGGTGGAGAGGAGGTTGCCTCCCCTCCAGCGTTCGCACTACTAAAGTGGAAAGAGGGGGAGGAGCTTCCACTTCGTTCTTGACCTGTCACCAACTATAGTAAGTTCATCTCAATTTGGCTTCCGCAGACAGTGGTCCACTGAACTTGCTCTTCTTGCGCAGAAAGAATATATTCTCAAGAACTTTGAAAATAAAAAACTAACTCTCGGTGTATTCATTGACTTTACGAAGGCCTTCGACTATCTTGATCATGATTTTCTATTTAAAAAATTAGAAATGTATGGCTTCCGTGGTCAATTGTTACTTCTTATAAATTCATATTTGTCTTCCCGTCAGCAATACATAACATACACATTAATGGTCATTCATCAGCAATAAAATCTATTCGGTCAGGCATTCCCCAGGGAAGCATCTTGGGGCCTTTTTTATTCAACCTTTACGTAAATGACATTGTTAATATTAGCCGATCAACGAAGTTTATTATTTATGCTGACAACAGTATAGTTGGTGACAGCTCAAGAACGAAGTGCAAGCCCCTCCCACCCCTTTCCACTTCAGCGGAGCGAACGGTGGAGAGGAGGTTGCCTCCCTCCAGCGTTCGCACTACTAAAGTGGAAAGAGGGGGAGGAGCTTCCACTTCGTTCTTGACCTGTCACCGACTAAAGTTTATTTTTACTGGTGATACCGCCTCAGATCTCATAGATACCGCGAATGATACGCTAGAAAAACCAGCTAAATGGAGCAAATGTAACGCTTTAAAAATTAACATACCGTATTTACTCGCAGAATGAACACACTTTTTTTTCCGAAAAATCGAGGCAAAGTTGGGGGTGCGTTCATTACGCGAGGTAAAATTTTTGCGTCCGTATTTACTCGCGTAATGAACGGACCTTTTATCCCGCAAAAATCAACGTAACTTCTTATCTCTTTGCGCAGCGTTGCCACTCCAAAACCTAACTGCGATGCGATGCGCAAAAAAAAAAAAGCCCCTCTCCATGTTTTTTTTTTCTTGCTTCCGTGTTTGTTTGTTTGTTTTTCTCCCGCCTTTCGCAAGTTGTTTTGTTTGCCCACGCTGCCCATGCTTTCGCGACCTCGCTGCACCAGGATAGAAAAGTGCGTTCATTTCGAGGGCTTCTCCCTTCTCTTCCAAAGTGCGAGGAGGAGGCTGAGGGCAGGATCTTCATTATGTGCGCTTTGCTTGGGCGAGGGCTTCTCTGCTTTTCTTTCTTATCTCCTTGCGCGCGGCGCGCAACCCTAAAACCAAACTGCGTCGTGCGAAAAAAGAAAAAAAAGCTCCTCTTTATGTTTTTTTCTTTTCTCTTAATTCCGTGGATTTTTTTTTTTTTGCCGTCTTTTGCAAGCTGTTTTGCTTTGCTTAGGCGAGGGCTTCACCGCTTCTCTTTCCTATCTTCTTGAGCGCGGCGCGCGACCCCAAAACCAAACTGCGCTGTGAGAAAAACAAAACAGAAAAGCTCTTTTTGTTTGTTTTTTATTTTCTCTTGGTTCCCTGGATTTTTTTTTTTTTTTGCCGCCTTTCGCAAGTTGTTTTGTTTTGCTTTGCTTAGGCGAGGGCTTCTCCGCTTCTCTTTCTCAACTCCTTGCGCGCGGCGCGCAACCCAAAATCCAAACTGCGCAGTGCAAAAAAAAAAAACATATCTTTTTATGCTTTTTTTTTGGTTCCGTTGGATCTTTTTTATTTTTTTAACGCCTTTCACAAGGCGTTTTGTTCGCTCACGCTGCACATGCATTCGCGACCTCGCTGCACCAGGATAGAAAAGTGCGTTCATTTCGCGCGCATGGAGGGAGGGGGTCAAAATTTTGACGTCCGAGTTGGGGGTGCGTTTATTAGGCGAGTGAAAAAAAAGTCAAAATTTTGAGAGCCGACTTGGGGTGCGTTCATTACGCGAGTGCGTTCATTGTGCGAGTAAATACGGTAAATAAGATTAAGGCAGTTCTATTTCGCCCAAAGAATAAACAAGTTGACATAAACAAGACCATGTGTTTAAACTCTTCTAGAATTGAGTTAGTCTCTTCTTTTAAAACATTGGGTATTTTTTTCTCAGAGACAATGTCATGGGATGATCACGTTAATTACATTATATCCAAATTGACCAGCATTGTTGGCTTGATATATCGTAATAAACACATATTTCCACTTAAGGTGAAGTTGTTAATATATAATTCCTTATTTTATTCCCACATAAACTATGGTCATCTAGTATGGGACACAACTACTTTTACTAACTGTAAAAAAATATTCATTTTGCAAAAAAAGATATTAAGAAGTATTTGCAAAGTCTCATTCGAATACCAAATGGATTCACTTTTTACTCAACTGGGTGTAATTAAAATTTCTGATTTGTATAGATATCGCCTCTGCACAAAATATATGATTGAAAAAAACATGCATGTACATCATCTTGAATATTTAGCGAATCTAACACAAAAAGTACACTCGTACCAAATGGGAATTCTGCACCCTGGCAAGTGCCTCTTTTTAGAACAAATTACGGCCATTATACCATAGCATACACACTACCCACCATCCTTAACCACCTTCATATCCACAACATAGAACTTGACACGCTATCGGTAGGTACCTTGCGGGACATGGTGCTCTCTGGGCAAATTGGCCACAATTGAACGGTGCCTTTGTGTGTATTTTCTGAGTATTTTTTGTAAAGGTGAATATGCTTGTGTTTTGTATATTGTACAATTAATTATTGTAGACTATTTTTTTCTGGTTTTTCCTTGAATGTTGTGGGGCAGTGCTCTTTTTTTGTCTACTCTTAAATATTGTATGCCAGAATTTTTTTGTTATACAGTAAACTTTCGTTAGTTCGACCTCGGATAATTCGACTTTTCGTTTAATTCGATCGTGTTCAAAAGTCCCGGCGAGCGCCCATACATTTCTATGGGAGGAAAAGTTTGATAGTTCGAACTCGGGAAGACTCCGCATCGGAGCGAATGCTCCGATGCGGAGTCTTCTTGAGCGAATGCGCGCGGGCTCACATTGCACGGCACCACGGCAGAAAAACCACCAATGTACGGCGAAACATGGGCCCTTTGCCACAAAGCCGAACGTGCGCAAATATGTGCCTGCCCCTCTACGCCGTTGAGATGGAACGTAGCGAATGACACGAGCCAGCGCAACCAATCTGGCGTGGAGTAGCGCGGAGAACATAGCACGTGGTCAGGTACGCACGAGCCAACGCGCGCTCTCAAAGCGTTTTTTGTAGCATCTTGTGCGCTCCATCTTGCCCACCAGAAAGTGTTAAGTTCTCATTTCCTTTTTTTTGTATTTTGTTTTATTATTATTATTATTTTTTGTTTGTTTGTCGTTGACGGTTTGGCCGCCTCGCGCCAAAGTCGGCTCGAAGCTTTCTCAGCACGCGCTCTCAAAGCGCGCTTCTCTGCGGCATCGTGTCTTGCGCAAAACGCTAATTCTCTTTTCCTTTTTTTTTTTTGTTTGCTAATTCTTTTTTTTTTTTGTTTTGTTTTGTTGCCGAGTTGATTTTGGTTTGGCGCTAAAGTCGGCTTGTTAAACTTACTTTTTTTTTTCCTTTTTTTTCTAATTCAACTTTTTTTTTTTTTTTTGGTAGTGCGCGATTTTTTGGGGACGTGGCGTTTAGTTACGTTGCTCTCCGAAGCCCGCTTTTGGACACGCGTTTTAAGCGCAGACGGCAGCAGACCATCCGTGAGTACTTTGGACAATAAAAGAAAGTTTAATTTTAACCGTTTTTCTGTCCTTTTTTTTTTCACTCAATCATTCGGATAATTCGACCAAATTTCAAGGGCCCGTCGAGGTCGAAATAACGAAAGTTTACTGTATATACAATACCATGAATGTTTGTCATAATTCATATTAGATATCGATAAAGGATGTTTGTGCCAAACAATTGTCAAAACCATGCTGAAAAAGGTGACCATTATTGGCATGGTTAGAGTTTATCCTGGTGAACATAATTAGACAACTTGGGCTAATAATGAATAATGAGATTACACGACCCTGGCTGATAATAAATGACAAGATTAGGAAAATGGTCTATTGGTTTCCAATATTGGGGAAAACAGGTATGTAACTGGATAACTACAGTGAAAAAATTGGTTTGTGATTGGATTACAATATTGGAAAAGCTAGAACATAATTGGTCAACAATATTGGAAATCCTGGCATATCATTCAATACCAACATCAGAAGTCTCGCGTATCATTAGATACCAATGTCGGAAAACCCGGAGTATTATTTGGAACCAATACCTTAAGTTACGGCATAATATACTGGTTACAGTATATTATGCCGTGATAATCCAGCAACCCTGAATCATCATTGGATCAATATTGAAATTTTTTGTTGGCCCAATGTTGCAGCGAGTTGCGCGCCAATGTTGGGTCCAATACTGGAATCCAATCAATCCAGTATTGTGCCAGCGTTGGGCCGAAACTGGCAAACTGCCTGGGCATTTATACTCGAGACCTAGGGGTCCTAGTTCGAAATAATTGTAACGCCACATGAAAAATGCTAAAACTGCTTTAAAAAAAGTTATCAAAATTTTTCAATATGTTTCTAAACTTTTAGTTTCACTTCTTTTTTTTTTAATTGTACTACCGCGGCGATAATATTTCCTAGGGCGGAAAGCGGCAAAGTTTTCCAGACCAGTAAGTAGTAGTTTATCTGCTAACGAAAGCGCTTCAGACATGCTTGAGGCAGCAGACGAGCAGGCACTCACCAGCTCTTGCTTGGACCTGAAGCCGGTGAAGACGATGACCACGCCGTCCATGGACAGGTTGTACACCGGCCTCCCCTTGTCTGGCAGGGGCTGGGGGAGAGACCCTGGACCCTCTGTTCTGCCTCCCAAGAATACTTTCCATCCTCGCGTGGCTAAAGTTGCCCCCTAGAGCCGGTCGCCAGCAAGACGCCACTTTCGTCCTAGGCCCGCATGGGTCACCGCAAAAACGGCCGGACGAAGTGGTCTCCACTGGAAAAAGGTGGGGCTTGCCTCCGATAACCCTCACCTGGCATTCCTCCGGACAGCCCTTCAGTGTCGCGAGGGTGGATTCGGGAGCAGTTCCAACACGCCGACGCACCCCGGGAAGAAGCGGCGCGGCTAACAACCGCCCGCTTTGCCATTTGGGGCCAATGGAAGACACAGCTGCGCTTTTTCCTTTGTTTTTTTACAATTTTCCAGATACTTAGCACAACCTACCAAAGTCAACTGCACACATTCGTGGGTGAAAAGAAGTCCTTTCATGCAGTCCAGATGCTGCAGGGTGATTCCACGCCAGTTCATGCAATGATGGTCCGGGTCATAATTTCGATATTTTTGTTAAAAATATATATGAAAGCCATGTTCTTGGGATGAACATTCAGCTATATATGAATGCCGTAACGATTGTTTTCGCTGAGATATAAAACAGAGAAGATTGAGGCGTGGAAATTGAGAAGATTTCACAATGCTACTTTGCACAGTCGTCATTTCCTCATCAAAGCTTTCACGTCACCATAAACTTTTTAATACGTTTTACAAAAGATATACAACACATATACAAAAAATTTAAAATATCAATAAAATATTTCTATGGAAACAAAAAATCAAACATGGCATAAAAATGCATTTAAGAGACATATTGACAATTTTTTTGCGAATAAACCATCTTTCATAATACTTCACAAAACATATCAAAATGCGCGTCTTTAAATATTCTTTACGAAGATATAAAGATAATATGCCCACCCTTAATTATCTTTTTGTTATTATAGTGGAAATGCGACTGATTTCTCACAATGTGGCAAGATTGGGCGTCGATATTTAAAAAACTCCATCTTTTATTTTCTTTAAACTTCCCTTGGCACTTTGAAGTGACTTGAACTAACCTGTGATGGCAAAAGATTGAGTAACATATTGTCACGAATGACAAGTGACGAGGCGGTGAATAACTGAGTAAACTAAACGTTTAATCGGGCGAACTTGTGCCCAAAAATAAAGAAGGAAACAAAAGATAACAGTAGAGCGTCGCGGGCGTCGAAGTCGGCGAAAGAGCAGAGTCGAACGCTGGGGCGAAACTGACTCCGGCTGGTTACGCGGAGCCCCTTTTGTGCACGCGTGGGCCTGGAACATTCGGCCGGGAACATTCGGCGCGCAGAACATTCTAACCTAGAACGAGCAACATGGTTCTCGAAATTGCCAGAAATCTAAATTGGAAGAATAAATAAAAGACGCGGCGCTCCCAGGGATCGAACCCTGGGCTTTCTGCGTGGAAGGTACGTCCGATAACCGTTAGGCCACGAGCGCGCTGCCTACTTAGTCAGCTGCGCTCGCGGCAATATGACCTCCGAATGGGAAAACCTACGACAAACCTTCACTCGGAGCGAGCCGACGTCTTCGTCATAGCGACTTTGCCACACAGCACCGAACATTTCGAAGCCCAAAACTCGAGAACAAAAACATGTTCCGTAGTTCTATTTTGCAGTTTTGTTCTTGGCACACATTTTTCACAAAAATATTTTTTTTCTAAATTTTTAAAATATTGATTTTTTTTTTTTTGTGCATGATTTGAGGTGAAAGTATTTAATAGCCAACATGTGAGGATCATACAGAAAGAGCACATATTCTAATTGGGATGTTTTATCTATAATACTTCTTGCATTCAGAATTATGATGTGTAGTGTTTTGAATTTTACCTTGCCCAATACCCAATAACAGTAAAAGTTGTAATGTAGACACCTTAAAAATTATATCTCAAGTTTTATTTCGGTCTTATTAGTGGGAGCATCATAATAGCAATTAAAATTTCAACATAGACCCGCCCGTTGCAACGCGCTGACAGTAGGAAGGCGCGAGAGCAGAAAGAAAAACTAGCAAGAGCGACGTCGGCGGCGGGTCAGATGACCCTTGCTCGCCACTAAGCTGGCTCAGGAGCCTCGTTTACATGAATGTGACTTAGTCGCATCGAATCCAGTTGTCGCATTCAATGCGGTCATGTAAACGACATAATGCGCTAAGGAAGCACATTGCATTCAAGTCGCTAGACGGAGGTGGATCGAGACGGCGAATGCGCATTCATTCAGCCCTTGTAAACTGAGGTCCCGTTGCATTTTGGAACGGGGAGGATTATGGGAAGGCGCTCGCTACGGGAGCGAGTGAACTGCTGAGATCATGGCAGCGGCCAACCTCTTCGGCGGAGAGCAGTCCCGAAGACCGCGGGCAGAATCTTTATGCTCGCCAAAAACGTTGAGACGCCTTCACTCACATGCGATACACTGGAAAACGTGGTCATGTTGTGCGGCTGGTGCCCAGAAACGCAGCTTTAACTTTGAGCTTTGACACAGCGTGGTGCCATCTTCGCGTAGGGCTTGCTGCACATTCACGTAAACATTGCAACGTCGGCTTCATTCGAAGGACGATTGGAATCGATGCGCTGAACTCGCATTCATGTAAATGCGGCTTGGGATGCCGTCAATGATGTCACAAAGCTCTGGACAGTTAACAAATTGCAAAAACTGTCGCCGCATGCCCAGATTTTTTTTTTTTTTTTTAATGTGGTTTATGTTTATTTTTGCCCCAGGTAAGTGCAATAACTGAATTCACAGGACAAGAAGCTATAGATGTCCGCTCCCAACTCAGATGTCTTGAAAAGTGGTTCAGCTTCAATTTAAATAGGCCCACGACCAAACAAAAATACACACCAAATGACAAAAAAAGATTTAACATTTTTAATTATTAAATTAGGGAACAAAGCCACTCAAGGATATCAACACAAAAACCCAGAGCAACCATCACCCCCCATGTTCTCCAGAGTGAGCCTCGAGTTGTCCGTACCATTTTTACCCCACTCCTGGGTTACCATGTTTGTGTCAAACGTTCTAACAAACTACTTTGCCTGTTTATTCCTGCAATCGAAATGGATCATCTATGCTCGACGTCAGTAGTGCTCCCAACGATTACCTGTCAATCTTATCTTTTGATAATACTGATATTGACCTTGCAATAAACGAACTCAGCAAACAACAAACAAAGTCTGATTTATAAGTCCCATTCGACCGTATCCCAAGCTTCATCGCTCAAGAGTGCTCTCCTATTTTTACACATTTTTAACTTATTAAGGTGAAAGCCTTATATGTCCCATTACACAAAAAGGCGTCGGAGTTGTGCCCGAAAGATGGCCATAAAAATATTTCATCAAGCAAGCGCCACTCAAGGTCAAAGCGGACACGCCTCAGAAACAAAACACAAAGAAAATTCGAAGCACACGGTTAGAGCGCCCTGTGTATCGAATACACACACAACGAATATAATACCAACAAAAACAATGTTAATATGTGTAGACACATTACTCAAAAACATTTCACCAGCAGGACTATAATGCTTTAGCATTCCTACACGTAAGCGGTCTTAAGTGTCTTCGGCGTGTTCGTTGCCTATTACCGTAACCCCACTTTCCCTTCGCTTCGGAAAATCTCTATAACTGTGCCAGTACAATACATAAAAGTGGAAGACTGGATGATGTGAAAAATTATAGACCCATATCTTTGCTATCCCCGTTCGCAAAGGTTCTACGAAATTGTCACATTTAAACGTCTTCCAAACTAATTTAAACATAGGATCACACATTTAGTAACATTCGTAAACTGTCTCATATATTGTCAGTCAGGGTGGAGTTATTTCTAGATTTGCGAGACTTTTCCGCAACAACTTGCCTGCTACAACGGTACCTTTAGTTAATTCGGTCCGGAGTTTTTATGATCGTTATATTGGTCACACAGTTTATTACAAATATAGGAGACTTTTGAAACGATGCGATTGCCCTAGTTTAAGTTCAAGAAGATGCAAGCGAGATTTTATATTTTTGCATCGATGCCTTTATAATTTAATCCATTGACCGAATCTCACGTCACCTATTCATGTTCACATTTTACGTCGAGTTTTGCCAGCTTTTCCAACTTCTTTTTTGTTAAGGGGGACACTGGCTAGAGATTTAGGTTCTGAACTACTCAAGTGATCGGAATGAAATTTGCTGAGTAGATTTAACTTCAGATGCAGGTGCACTGTGCAGACTTTCAGCTCTCTACGACAATTTTACATACCTGCATAAGAAGATCTGTCCCCCTTCGTTAAGAAATGAAGGTATTAAGCACCATTTTGACTGCTTGAATATAAAGAGGGCGGATGTGGGACTTCGGGCTATCTATTTTTTCTAACTCAAATGTAAATATTTCAGGAAGAGTTATTTCCTCAAAATAAGAGGAAATAATTTTTGAAATTATATTTTTTCTCAAAGAGGAGTTCAATTTGAAACGAAATAAAGTAGATGGCCTAATTCCCCAGTAAATTTCAGTTCAGAAACATCTTGATTGTGGCATCAGAATACTTTTACCTTTGAAAAAAAGATTCCTTCGTATGAAATTTGCAGCAAAATGTACTCGAACATTGAACTCCTTTAGTTTGTTACTGCCTCACAGCGTGTTCCGTGATAAAAGCAGCATTCGAACCTTTTGTAGCAGGTTCTGTAGCATTCAAAATATTGGTAAAAGCAGCCGCTGACGCCTTTAAAGGGCAACTCCACTCCATTTTTACAATTTTTGGGTTACGATCTCTTCAGTCGAAGTCGGCGACCCTGAATCACGACATATAATTTGTTTTTCGGTATTGTGTATCGTTTTGTAGATATCGCGAATCCAAGTGTCGTTCCGGCGGAACGGTGAAACCGAAACTACCGGCTGAAGCAGCCTGGCAACACTGATATTAGCGGCGCGTCGTCGGCATAACCTAGTTCTCGTCCCGCGCTCCCGAGCCGACGCACCGACAATGTCGGCTCAGTCGCACGTGGAGTTTCAAAACAGAAGGTCAGTTGCACATTTTCTTTTTTAGCGCTTCACTTTGTTAATGTGCGTCAAATGTAGTAAGTTTTAGTGTGTATTTATAAATTTGCCGGCCGAAAAGCGAATCCGACTGCAATAAATATGACGCGGTCAGTGCCGGCGCAGCGTGACTCTATATTTGTTTCTTGCTCGCGGACCGAGAGAAAAAGAAATAATGGGAGATAGATGGACAGATGTATCCACAAGCGGTCTAAGTTGTTAAAGCTAAGGTGCCTTTATGTGCACGCTAGTTAGATCAGCCACGTTCTGCTGCGTCCGGCCGATCGTGCTGGAGCAGCCGGCGGACGGTACGCGAACAGCGACGGCACCGCATCGTTCTTCAAAGACACGTGTTTCGTGGAGAAACCCACAACAGTCAGCAGCCGCAAATCCGTGTGTAGGTGTCTGACGTAAAGTGCTGGGAGCAGAGCTTCGCGTTGGAGCTTGGAGTCGACGGTCTTCCGAAGTCTATCCGGCGGATGGCACCGACCCACACCTTGTGCCTCTTCCGGTCTCTTGGGAACTTGTGGAACCGCAGCTCCGGGTTGCGCACCGGATTGTTGGTGCAACCCACAGCACTACAAGTCGTGCTCGACCTTGCCCAACTCGAGTCCGGCGAGTCTCTCCGGCTCCACGACACGCGCGTAAGCGAGCAGCACCGCTTCGCTCTCTTCCGCACCGTCGCGGAAGCAATGCTGGAGATAAATGAACTGCCAGGACACAAATAACAACAGGAGAACACAGGATAACGCGGTAAGCACCTCTTGCCGTCTGCAGAATCTAGGGATGTCGCGAACTTTATTCGAACCGAAGTTTCGATGATCGAATCAAGCGATTCGAAAGGTTCGAAAGATTTTGATTTTTCGAACTTTCTATATCGTAAAATTCGACGGAAGTCGAATTTTCGAACTTGTTAAACTAAGAAGTTCGACGCTTTTCGAACCGTCGAACTTATTACGCTAAAAAATTTGATCCTTTTCGAACTTTCGAACTTATTACGCGGCAAAATTCGATGCTTGTCGAACTTTCGAACATGACAGACCAAAAAATGGATGATTTTCGACCTTCGAATTTTTGCACTAAAATGTTCGAAGCTTTTCGAACTTCCTACGCCAAGGAATTCGATAATTTTCGAACTTTCGAACTTATTTATCGAGAGAATTATTAAAGTTTCGAACTATTGAATCCTGAAAAATCAAAAGTTCGATGAACTTCGAACTTTTAGGGTAAAAGTTCGACGTTCGTCGAACTTCGAAAGACCGGCGGACGGTTTCATTTGAATTCAAGTAGTGAGGTACATTCGTAACTTTTTTCTCTCGAATTTTTACATACCGTGCTGCGTTCCTTACGAAAGACAATGCCGTTTATTACAATGTTCTGGCACGCTCAGTTTTAAAGAAATAAATTCCTGACGGGGCGAGGAAGGACGACGGGTTTTTGACGATTGTCGTTTGTGTCATATTTGAAGCGGGCTAAAGCCGAAGCTATTTACGGTTGAGATGTTAAACGTTTTCAGAATGATCTATGTATAGCTTAGGTAAGTGTCGTCTTAAGATGTGATTATTGTTACTCAAGACAAGTTTCGAAGAAATATCCAAACATGTATCTACGTGCAATTATGCTCTAAACTTGGTATTTTGTTTTTCGTCTAAGTTGCTTGAGGTATCGCATTTAAATTACATCTGTAACATATCATTGCCATCTGCAGAATACAAAATAATGTATTTATTGTTTTTTCACGTTGAGGAATAATTTTAACTCATGGGGGAAGATTTCTAATAATAATCAAATTCAACACGTCATTAATATTTTTTTTGTTTTTTGCTTTACGTTTTTGGGAAGTGTTTTTTTTTAGCCTGTACACATTTGAGTAGGAGAAACTTGTTTCGAAGTTCTGAGCTTCTGAATATGCAAGAATACAACACTTCCGGCGGGATTTTTATAGTTTCTTTCTTTTTTTTTTTCTTCAGCTTTTTATCCCAGCATTTATTGTTATGTTTATCTTTCTTTTACTAATGGCACAGTTATTGAGGTCGAAAAGACATAGCTTTGAGCTTCGGAACCTCTAAGCATGTGACAAGTAGTGCCTTCTGACAATGAGTTTCCGACAATGACCACCTACGGCGTCTACGCGATCTTTTATGCTGCGAAGAGCGACAGTAGTTATACATACACATAAATAATTTCAGATTAAAATAAGCTCGACCACGCGCTTTTTCCCCGTATTGTTTTCTTTTACAATCCGAAATATCCGGAAGGAGGCGAAGAGGGGCCAGAGCACCCCCTCCCTCTGTTTTTTCTCTTCCGACGCCACTAGTATGGTAGAACGCTCCTCGACCTCCACTGTTGTGTCGGCTTCTGTGCTTTTTGCGGGGCGTTTCCTCCGTCCCGGAAAATAAACCTCCAGGACAATTACAAACTTAACTAACTATATGCCAGCGTCACTCGGGCGGCGTTCGATTGGATTACTACCAGCGTGCAAGGGGTGGGGAGGTAGTTTGCCAAGTCGCTTCAAGGTTTTTCTGAGCCTCAACCTCCTGCCCGCCCCTGGCCGTTTCGAACTGGGTGAGTATCGTAGAACAGTGCGTTCGCGTGATCACTACTGCGCGATGCACGTTAAAGACCCCCTCCCCCTGGGTTGGTGGTCAAAATTACTGATCTATGGTCACACGCCACTCTGCACTGGCAAATATTCCAGCACATCCGGGACACTCGTCGTCTCATTTAATTGCATGACCAACTTCGCGGAGTCTAAATATCCCACCCAAACTTTTCTAAACCTGATTTCGTGAAAACCAGTGAGTCGTGAAAACGTTCAAACTGAAACTGTGGAGGAACATTAAAACCGGACTTCGAACGTTGAAATCTTGGACTTGAAAAAAATTCAAAATCTTTGAAGTTTTTTTTTTAATTAGCTTTAAAGGAGAATCGAAACTTTCGAACTTTATGTAGAAAGAAATTCGAAATCTTCGAATTGTTCGAACTTTATGTCCATAAAAATTCGAAGCGTTCGAATTTTATATCCAAAGAATTTCGAAATCTTCGAATTTTTCAAACTTCAGATTTCAAGAAATTCAGATTTTTCGAATATCTCGAATTTTTAAGTTAGGAAAGTTCGAAATCTTCGAATTTATCGAACCTCAAGTAAAAAAATATTCGAAATATTCGAACCCGAAATTTTAGAAACCGTGAAAGCTTCGAACTTTTCGAATTCGAAACTCTATTGTGATCGAAAGTTACGAATTTTTCGAATTCGAACCTCGGTCGGTACTGAAAATATCGAAATTTTTCGAATGCGAACCTCAGTTCGATTCGAAAATATCGAAACCTTTCAAATCGAACCTCGGGTGGTTCGCGACATCCCTAGTAGAATCGCAGAATGCCACGGGAAACGAAGCGTCCGAGGCGTCCGTACGAGAGCGTAGGACTAGAACTACGTCATTGCCCAGTGTTACTTCACTAGCTCGCCCGGTGCCAGCGTTGGTTACCCGCTTTCGGGCCGCTAACTGAGCCGGGAGAACATTTTAATGCGAATAGCATTCTTTGGCTACTTCACGCACTTTTCGTCTATGTATCTATCTGGCTATCTAACCTCTTACGCCGCGGGTCGATAAATAAATAAAAAAGACCGGCGCCGGCTGGGATTCGAACCGTTGACCCTTTGATCAGCAGGCAGACGCGCTAACCACAGAGCTATGAAGGCAGTCATTCAACGCACTCTAAACGGTTGTTTATATCTTTACCATAGGACGCGCTTTACAGCGCTGTCACAGCTACCGGTGCGCGCCGTTCCATGCACGAGGGCTCATTCCGCTCTCGTGAGGCTGAGCACGGCCGCTAGCTCACCCTCTCCCGCGCTCAGGAGAGGGTGATGTAGCGGCCGTGCTCAGCCTCACGAGAGCGGAATGAGCCCTCGTGCATGGAATGCGCGCGCACCGGTAGCTGTGACAGCGCTGTAAAGCGCGTCCTATGGTAAAGATATAAACAACCGTTTAGAGTACCGTTGGTTGAGACTAGCTGAGACGCCAGAAAGTCTGGTCGGTACCATTTTGAGTGTTTGTGCGTATGGCGCGTGCTTTGCTCGCCTTCCTAAGTGACACAAACGCACGTGCTGGGCTGCGGAGATCGTGCGCAGGGCTGTAAAAGTGTCAACAAATTTAGAATCGCCTCAAGAGTGGGCTGGCGTATCTAGAGTGTGCCGGCCACCTGACGAACGCGCATAACTCCGCACCGTTTGATGCTATTCGCATTAACGTAGATAATCATTCCCAAAGGATGGGTTCTGCTGATTTTTTAATATTGGTTTTAATCGGTAATGCGGCGTCGGTTTAACGTGATATTTTGGGCATGACCGTATTTTGACCCCTTAAAGCGATATCAGTCATTTCGATACGGTCGACTTTTTGAGTGGAGTTGCCCTTTAAAGCAAATGCCAATGAAAAAAAAAAAAAAAGTGATTGCATATCTAAATGAATTTGTCTGTGATAATGGTTGCCAGCTCCCCTTTGATACTGGAGCATATTACTTATCATATTTCGTGCTAAAAATAAATAAAATGCAAAACAAACAGACAGTTTTTTTTTGTTTTTTTTTAAATAAGGTTTTGGTCAGAGCGGGGTTATTTAAAATAGGTACTAAAAATGGTTGAAAAATAAATCATAGCCCCACCCTTCAGTTGCGATAAAGCCTCCCTCCCATCCCCGTTCTACACTCGGTAGTTTGATTGGCCTGTAAATATAATTTCTGCAAAATTATAACAAAAACCAGCATATCTGCTACACCAATAAAACCGCATCCTTCAAGTTTTATGAACCTGCCAAACTCAAAACTTTAATATTGTAAACTTACAAAAACAGCCTCTGACAAATATCATGAAAGCCCACCCTTGTGTTTTAAATGTGACACTGCTCTTCAGCGGCATAGGAACTAAAGTTAAATCAAAGTTGACTGCTTGGTCATTCGACAGCTGCACAAGAACTACCCTATTTTTTCGAAAATAAAGACCCGTGTTTTACTAAATTTTTTTGGGGGCTTTTTTTTAAAATTATTATTAGAGAATATTTTGCAATGAAGACAAAGAAGGTCGATCTGTAATAATCCTGAGAATGAATTCCGTGCCTACTGAGCTAACCCTCCAACAGGTCAGCTGCTGCTCCTAGCACTCCGGTGCAAAGCGGGGAAGCTCGACGGATGCACGCTCACGTGTGGTGAGATGTAGTGAAGGTTGACGGGACCGGCACAAGTGCCACGGTACTCTGCAGTCACAGCACGAAGGCATGTGGCAGACATGATAATCGAGTGATTTCACCAGGAGCACAAGATCCTGGTTCTGTCTTATCACAGCATACCACCATCCTACTATTTTGCAAAGTTTTCTCGAGACTTTTAGTCCTGACCTCGCAGACATCGTCCGGTAATTTAGACGATGTCGACGATCAACTGGCCAGCGCATCAGCCAGCCAGAGAAATTGACGAACAATCCCTATACTTCGTTTTGACCTGAAGTCAACACTACAGCTGACTCTAAGAGCCCCTGGGACCAATCAAACAGCATAAAAGCACGACATCATGGCATTGATCTCCCTGTATGCGTTTTTCATCGGCTAAACCAATCAGGAGCAGTGAATGCCCCGTGACTCGCGCTTTTAGTATTTGTGTTCGAGGTTTTATGCATTGAAGCTTTCGATTGTGCTCAGACCTAAGATAAAACAAATTATAAGGCGAGTAGAGACGCCGTAAAATATATTCGTATCTTTTTTTTTCTTCTACTTTTCTAAATATTAGGGCCAACCAATATTAAATTATTTTTATATTTTCCTTTAAGCCCATCCTGGCGCAGTTATGATCCAATTTTAAGCGAAAATGACGCTTTCGCACAAGATGTATCAGACTTTCGTTCATGGCGCAATTTGGCGCAAATGGCGCAGCACTTACATCAGTGCGTGTTGAAAATATTTTATATCAACGTAACTATTTGGCATATGGTTTTCAAATTTAGTGTAAGGCCTGGTTCACACTTACAGCTAATCCGCTGCCGCCGAAGCGGAATCTGCCGCGGCAATGCACAGTGGACGCTACGCCCGGCGGCCGAATTCTTGCAGATTCGCCCGCCGATTCGCAAGTGTGAACCAGGCCTAAGGGTGTGTAATTAGCTTTTAAAACCGAAAACCTCAAAATTGAAAACTGAATTTTTTCAAACAAGTTTGAAATTTAAGCCTTAATCAAATCGTCTCAATGCACCGAGAAACGGAGGAAGAGGAGGAGACGAGCTCAGGTTGGAATGATTAGTGGGTGGGTACACAGCTAGCCACCTTTGCCTCCCCTGCAGTGCACTCAAACATAGTCATTAGCGAGGCATCCGCCGTTCCCGAGCAGAGAAAATGAATGAAAGGTCGAAGGTAGGAAGCGGGACAACAGAAGCTTCTCCCCTCTGCCAGCTCGAAAGACACGACTTCCGATGCCTCCGAGCCACCAGGGCGAAGCGACCGATTTCTACCCACTGGGAAGTCTGCGGGGACCCGAGGTAAGTGGTCGACCGATCTCTGATCGGCAAGCAAAATGAGAGGGGCTCACCAGGCTCCTGCTGGCGCACTGCAGGATTGCGATCGGGCTGAGCACCAGGGAGTGGACCCTCAGCCTGTCGAACGGTTGGCCCTCGAACGAGTCTAGCACGAAGATGGTGCCCCTGTCGCCCACAAACTCCTCTCCCGTGTCGCTGAACACCACGGGGAGCCCGTGGCACTGAAACAAGAGGACATCTCAGGTGGCTGCTCACTGCTTCCAAGGAGGAGCTTTCTTTGCCCAAATATCTTGCCGTTAGATAAGACCGGCTTCAATTTGGAAATGGCAGCTTCTATCTACAGTGTTTCTCCAAACGTGGGTCGATTTCGGGAAAAGCATGCATGCGCAAAACAAAGGTTAACGTCACGTTGGTCTCTGCCGAACGGCTCATTCGGGGAAAGTTAACAATGTCTGGTAAAACTAGTTTATTCATTCATTTAGACTAATTACCTTTTTTCTAGTAAATTTAGTGGTATGATTTCAATTAGAAACTTGCTGTCCACCATCAAAACCTACTACATCAACTAATTTTAGAAAGATATTAGCCTCGTAGAGCATTGTATGGCATACCAAGAAAATGTTAAATTCGCACGCATTTGTAGGTTTCGAATATCTATCGGATCGCGTCTCTGTGTCAGCGGTCCTGCTCTCCCTTGAACGAGACACGCAGCTCCCGCCTTACCTCGCCCGATGAGGGAAGAAAGCGCGGTAATAGAGATACTTTGGGTGGCAAACCGCCGAGCCTCCGCCAAAGAGCTGTCGTGGCAAAGATCGGCAATCTATTCACTCTCGCGCCACAAGGGCGCTCCACCAGCGCCGAGGCAGTCATTTCCCAAGCGGTAGAATGCGTCAGGCTGCAGCGCTGCGAAGTTATTGTTTTGTTTTTGGCCAGTTTCGGCTTCCAGAAGTTGCCGGCAATGGGGAACAAGTGCTTCGTGCCACTATGCAGTGCGGGACAGAAAACGTAGACGGAGAAGTTGCCCCTTTTGCTACTCCCAAAGAAGAGGACCGCCCAAAGGTACAGCGTGACGCGGTACAGCTGACAGACTCTGTCCGCGAGAGACAGTTCGAGTCGAGGACTGCGGGCAAATCGTGGAAAGCCATCTACAAGGGCGACATCTTCATGTGTGCCCACGAAAAGCTGCTCTGGCGAAGGACGCAGAGCCAACATGCTACCCGAAGAAGAACAAGAAAAAAAGAAAAGGGTTGGCACACCGTCAGTGCCCTGCTTCCAGTGAACGGCACAATTTTTAACCAAGTTAGTTTTATTTCACGTGGAAATACAAGAGCAGTGCACCGTCACTTTTTGTTCGTCAAATGTTGCTCGCAACTAGAGTAAAGACCGTTTACTTTCTGAATTATGTTCACAAATAAGTTCTCCGTTCAATAAACAAAAGTTATAGATGGAAGCATACTTCTGCCGTGTTTATGCCTCATTGCTCTCGTGCACCGGAACGTTTAATGAGTCCTGTTTTAGTAGACATTTTGGCTTAATGACGCTATAGCAAAAAGCAGAAAGCCACTCAAAAGCAATTTAACTGCACTAGCATGTAAGCGTGGTCCATTAACATATACTATTATTCGTAAAAAGTATGCCAATGATGCGTCGTTTCTTTATTTTTTTTAAGTAGACGTGCAAATGCGGGAAGCATTTTGCCTGCTGTGGAACCAGGGTGTACGTAATAAGCATACCGCAATGGGACTTCAGCGTCCTATCCCTCGTGATCTATTCTGTCGCAAGCCGATATTGCACTTGAATTTGGGGGCCTGCTCTGGCCAAAATTTATCGTTCTTGAGTCAAGACCTCAACAGCCCAGCACATCCAAGTTTATCGCATTACAAAAAAAAGCATACGCAAAAAAAAAGTTGAAAATTACACCGGCCAGAAGCCCTTCTTTGGAACGGTTAATAGCCTTACATAACATCAGGAATATCCACCGCCCCTTCAAAGTGCCACGTTTAACTATCAGATTTAAGGCCCATTCACACTCTTGCAACCGTGAACGACCGAGAGAGACGAGACTTGTTAAAATCTCTTAAAATTTCTTAGGACGAGAGAACACACTGGCACGCTGGTGCAATCTATGCGGTGACCCTGGAACTGCATTTCACAAGAGCGAAGGTTTTGCGGGATTTCCGAGGTCAAATAAGGCGTAATACCTTAAGAAAGGCTCGTTTATAACGTTGACAAAAGATTTTCGAGCCAAGAAAGAAAGGATAATGCACGAGAGATATAGAAAATATGCGGGACCGCCAAGTTTAGACTGCTACCCAATAGATGGCGCCAGCGTCTCCTCTCGTTGTAAGAGGTTTTAAGGAACCCAGTTTTAAGAGGTCGCAAGAGTGTTAACGGGCCTTTAGTTTAGCACGTGCAAAGTTTTGCTGCAGTCGCTCAACGGTTCACTCCTTGCATAGCAGACGCCCTTCGTAAGCCTCGACGACCGTGGCACCATTTGGTGACGCGCACGAGAAACGGGGTTGCTGTTACTCCACCCGAGCCTTCTTACACCGTGGAAGTGTGGCACACATGCAACGCGCACCTCGGCAACTTGAAGCACTACGTTTGAATGTGCGATGGGGTCCCAGTCTTGATGTAACAACCCGACAATGCACCAGCGTTAAGGACACTATAACAGTTTTTTGGACTTAATGGTAGTGGATGGTCGTTCTCCCAGAAGCTAGGCATCCCCCATTAGGTCATCTCATGCAAATGCCTCGAGGTATTGGGTACAAGGCACTCGTCTTGCCGGCATTGGATAATATGACATTCAGAAAACATGCCTAGATTGAAAACGTAAAAGAAAATAATATTTTATCCAAAATAAAAAGCATTCTAAAAGAGCGAATTGCAGAAGAAGACGTGGTCACTGTTCAATACATATAAATAAGCAGATGCTGATCACTGCAGACTTAATTGCAGCCCATTCGATTGGCCCGCTCTAGAGCGGCACCAGGGGAAAGAACCTCAGTGCCGTTCCCCGTGCTCCCTCCCTAACCTACGGCGAGCTGACTGTGAGGTTCGTACAGAGTTCTAGACACAAACAACAGCTCGCGGCAGCGTTGCAGTGCACGACACGCGAAGCGCTGCCAGGGCGCCAGAGAACCAAGAACTGTCACCTTGGAGGATTGCACCAGTTCGCTGTCCTTCTTGAGCGGGCCCACGATGCAGATCCTGGACTTGGGACGAGCTTGGAGGGTGGACACTGCAACATATCGACGCGCTTGTGCCCGACAGGTCCGCGTCCCCGGTGACGCTACACGTACCGTTCATGGCCTCGCTAACACTGACCATCGACGGGCTCAGCGTCATGTCGTGGCAGTGGTTGGCCATCCGTCACGGCTGGCAGCTACGAGGGGATGCTCTTGAAGCAATGCGTTCAGCTCATTCTAACTGAAAGAAAACTGTTGGCGAGAGGGTAAGAGGACGACATTCCTCGCAACTGACGCGGCGACGAAAGCGAGAACGCCGCCCTCTAAATTCGCGGGATATAATTTATAAATGATCTTCCCGGCATGTTACTTAGTAACTTAAATCCTAGGCTGCCGCTGCTTACCTGTCGGTCTTTTTCTTCAAACCGCGTGTAAAGAGGCGTTTTGCATACAGCTCGAGGAGCTTGCACAATTTGAAAACCCTCAACAGTTGCTTTGAAAATGGCGGCGGCGGTGGCGGCGGTTTGACGAGCGGAGCGGAATGCGGAATCGTCCCACGAACTGGAGGAAGACAATTCACGTCATTTTATTTTAAGAAATCTATTTGTATAAAACAAATTGAAGTAAAAATACTGTCGTTTTGAAGCTATGGAGGTCAACAGAATGTGCAGAGACGGCTACGTACCACATCATAGAAGAGGCGCTAGAGGCGGCCCCCGGACGGCCATCTTGCATGTGGCTAAATCGTTTTCCGCTAGCGTTGCAGAGGCTAGCGGGAGCGTGCTGAATACATGTTTTCTACTCGTTCCTGCCAAAAACGTCTTTTTTCTCTTTTTTTTTTAAGCAAGCGATGAGATTTGCCGTTGAGAACACGTGAAAAATTTTACAAAAGTGCAGCGCCGCAGGACAAGGGCAAAACTCGTCGAAAGCAAGTTTCGCCGGTCTCGCGGCATGATCAAAGCTTTTTTGGCATGCCGAAGTGCTGCGTCTTCGTGCCTTCGCCCCTTCGCACGCTTGGATGCCGATCAAGAATCTACGCCTTGTGAATGTGTTTTGCGAGTGCACGTGAAGCCGTATGTGCCTCTGGAGCAGCCCAGTTAAAAAATGCCCATTGAGACCAATTGGAATTTTAGTTGGTGCCAGTTGGATTTAGTAGTTGGCCTAGCCATTTGGAACCCACTAGGTCCAAGTTGCACTAAGGCAGCCACTTGGCTAGGCCAACTGGTATGTGCATTTCCAATTGGCTATCCTAATTGGGTGCAGTTTCCAATTGGTTGGCCCATTTGGAACTATATCCTCCAATTGGCTATCCCAAGTGGGCATGTTTTCCAGTTGGTTGTCTCAATTGGAACCATAGTTTCCAATTGGCTATCCCAATTAGGTGCATTTTCAAACCTGTTTACAATTAGAACCACACTTTCCAATGGGCTGCTCCAGTTGGGTGCAATTCCAAATTGGAGCAATACATTTTACAAATGGTACTGATGCAGCCAATTGGCCAATTCAGTTAGGATGATTTTTACCGAGTGGTTATGACTGCCATGAATTTGTCCTTCCACATGGAATGAAATGACATTTAGTTTGAACATGACAGACCGGTGGGAAAGTGAACTCACCTTATTCCTACCAAACGGTAAGCTGTACCAAAAGACATCAGAACAGCTTCGTCGAGTGCACAGAGGAAGTGGTGTACTCGTTTTCCCTTTCGTGCGGGAAAATAGCACCAGAGCTAACTCTGGTCACCTGGGAATACACTGCCGTGATTGCGGGTGCAAGGCTCACCTGCCATGTTGTACAATTTTAGGTAGGCACAACTAACTAGGGAAATTATTGAAATCCTTGTCCGTCAATAATTATTATTGACAGACAAGACGTTTTGCTAAGGACACTACATGCCATAGATATGCAAGGTAATCATTCATATTTAATCATTTCCATTCAATGAAATGCTTATTTTCAATCATATTTAGTGTAGTATGTATATGTTAAATATTGATGCTGTGTTTCGAGCTCCTTGTTCGTCCCGGCTGCTCCGCTTGTAGCAAGGGCTGCCGTACTCCTACGAGGTGCCCGTTTTAAAACGAAGAAGTGTCTGAAGGCCACATTTTATAAATGCGTTAGCAAAGCAGCTCGCATAGACTAATCCGAGATTTTGGTAGGTGATGTAGTCACTGAAGGAAACCAAAACGTGATCATGAGGGCGACACTGTCGTGATTGTTGTGATAATTCGGTTTGACCACAAGGAGGGAGACGGAACAGACCGTACAACACCAGCGAGCTCGGTCACGCACGCGCACTCAACTGGCTGCTTCCTCTCAGGATTTTATTGAAACACATTAACAAGAATATTACCCTCTCTAAATGGGAGGTGGAACCAGTTCCTAAATCTCTGGGGTCGAATGATTCGTCGCCCAGCTCTAGTGCACTTGTAGGGCTCCTCTTCCTTTGTGCTGGAGTTGATGTCCGAATCCTCTGGAACGAGAGCCAAAGATGAATCTCGCTCTAGATTTGGGAACGTGTTCGGATGTCAGTTCAACGTCGTCGATGCACGGGGTGTGAGCATTCTCTTTCAGACCGGACTCTTGTTCGGATGTCGGTTCTTTGTCCTCTCTTGGTGTTCCTGATGGGACTAAATGGTAGGTATTCTGGATGGTGTCTCCACAACGTATGATCTCGTGCTTTCCTCACAATCTACCCCTGCGTGCCAGGGTCTCTGACCCAAACAGAGCCGCCAATGGGCGGTTCCTTGTGGCTGCTTTCAGCGTGCCGTTGGTCGTATTCTTGGGCCTGCCTCCGTTTCTCTTCTTTAACCTTTCTTCGGAAATCCGCATGGTTTAGCATTTTTAGAATCAGCTGGAATGGCAACATAGGCAAAGTTGTATGTAGTTGCCGTCCCATGAGTAGTTAGACTGAACCTGCACAGGGGCGGATTCAGAACTCCCTTTTGAGGGGTGGGAAAATTTGTAAGGGTACTATTCTTCCATCCTTTTCTGTGCACCGGGGGGTCCACCCATGTCAAATCGCCCTCCGAGAAGGGGGAGGGGGTCGACTTTGTTTGGGAGGGCGGCCGCCCCCGTGGCCCCCGCTTGGATTTGCCCCTGAACCTGCATGGGCCTGGTGCAGTTCTGTAGATCAAAAATGCCAGGTCAGGGTCTTCGGCGACTTGTACTGTGCGTTCTGCTTCTCCGTTACCTTTGGGATACTGTGGGCTGCTCTTTATGCAGCGAATCTGGTATTTGCTCACGAATTCGTGAAAACTCTTAAACACAAACTGCGGTCCGTTGTCTGACCTGAACACCTCAAGTATCCCATGGCAGGCGCACACAGATTTTAGGTGTGCGACAACCGCTTCTGATGTCGTTTGCATCAGCAGACACACTTCTGAACCTGGAGTAGTAATGTGCATACCCTGTGAAAGTAGGGCACCACAGCCGGATGTTGTCCTTCATACTTTCTTTCTGTCTGTAAGAGTTCATCATTTTTTCTACAGCAGTGTACAAGGTGGTACTTGAGTATTCAGAGATCTTGAGTCGTTGCATTTGTGCGTCAAAGCTCTGTCCCCCTTGCGGTCACATGACTTCTTGAGGGCTGTGCTAAGACAGTTGTTGACAATTGCCATTTTAATGAGTTTTGAATGGGAAGACTCGTATTGGAGTACATGTTTCTTTGATCATGGCATGTACATCCAGCACGTATGGTTTAATTGGAATGGTAGCTGTAGATCGAGAAATTAAAGGCTGTTTTTTGTGGGTAGCTCATGCGTAAACTTGGGTCGTTGAGCCTTTTCAGTTAAGACTGAACGTATGTTGCTGACTTGTTGCTCGTCACTTACATCAGGTCTACTGGGTCCATATATCTGTATATTCTTGACACCTGGTTGTTGGATACCCGCTGGGCGATGGTCTCTGCATTTGGACAAGAAAATGTCTCGTGACACTGGTGCTACACATATCAATCCAAATTCCTTTCTTTTGCAGGTAAGTATTACTGCTGAGTGAGACGACTGCAGAAGCTAGGTAGAATGTCAATAGCTCCAAGAATGACCCAAGATGTAGGCCGGGTTTGTTTTAAAGGGGCACTGTACCATTTTCCTCTATACAATCTCTTACAGCTACGGACAAATCACCGTGAGGTATTAAATAAAACAAACTTTCCACGTTGAAAAAAAAAAAAATTTTATACTAGTATGTAAAATTTTTTAGAGCATGTATAACTTCTTCTAAGTTAGAAATCAAGAATGGATCTTTCATTTGGAGGTTTGGTAACTGATTAAATAGGAACCTTGACATAGCTCCTTGCCCTGAACCTTTCTGTTCTAACACCCGCTATGTTTTTAATGTATTCATAAGCCGCTTAGACCGGTGTTTTCGAGTAATTCATATTTTTTGTTCTCGCGGTCCTGTTGAGGTTGCTTCTTTCCGAGCACTGGTGCATTGCAGAGAGGCAACGTCCGCAGTGCATGCTTCCGCGGGTGTTGCTTCTCCGCAGTGCACCGTTGCTCGGTGAGAAGCACACTCAACGGGGCTCCAGAAGGGCACTCTGAAGGGGCACACATGAGCTATGAAAGTGGGCACCACGCGGAAATTTCCATCGCAACTTGCGCGGACGCTGTGACGTGGTGGCACGGCATAGGTCCACGTCACAGCGTCTGCACAAGTTGTTATGAACACTGCTGTGCGGCGCTCGTTTTCATCTCTCATGGTAGACTTGTCATGTGCTGTCTAAGCAGTCCACAATAAATACAATTTCTGAGATACTTATGTCATAGATTTTACAAACGTTTCATGTGTGGCGTATCTGCTTTGTATGAGTAGTCATTCATGCAAATCATAATTTTATCTTGCATCATATATAGATGAATTTCTGATCAAAAGTCGTGGCTCCCCCAGTTTGAATTAATGAGAGTCTACTACAATGGCCCATTGAACTGAAGGAATCTTGACAAGACAAACGGGAAACTTCCTTTTGTCAATCTTCCAAAATAAAAAAAAATAAAAAACTGGATTGGCTTTTATTTAAAGCAAAGTTCTGTGCCCAAACTAAACCTTATTCGTAAAATACCATGTTTTTTTGCTTTTAATCTTGCCATCGTGACTTCGAAATTCTGAGTTTTTCGGATGACTCCGAATTGCCGAAAATTTTACCGGTGAGTGTTTTTCAGAATTTATCAGATCTATCCAAAAACACGGAACCCTAGCTATGAGGTATGTAGAGCATCTTATGGCGTTTTGGAAAGACCCTCAATTTGCATGCGTTTTCTCGTTTCCTGTTGGAGTACATCTTTGTGCCAGTGGCCTTGCCACACCTTGTGGACAAGGCACGCAAATAATATGCGGTGTTACGCATTTTTGGCACGACGGAGGCTAACCCAAGAATAAAAACTTGCAATGTTACGTGAACAGCACATCGTTTCTTTTCAGCACCACACACCCTTTCATCCTACGAGAGAGGCGAGACGACAGTGTGCAAGACGACAGGGTGCCACATCACTGGCACAAAGATGTGCTTCGATAGGAAACCGAATCGAGTGTTTGTTCATAACACCGCAAAATGCTCCCTGTACCTTATAACATTCTAAAATCAATTGATTTGGTCATTTTTATGATGCCCAGAAAGTTTCTAATTAAAGCCATACATTTAAACATACCAATTAAAAAGTTTGTTCCTGTAAATTAATTAATGAACTAATTATGGGCTATATGGGTCCTTTAGCGGAAACCAATTCGACATTAACCTTTTTTCTGCGCGACGCATACTTTTGCAGGAATGATTTGGCCCACATTTCGAGAAACACCCTGTAGGTATGGCACTACTAAAAATATTGAGCAAATCCGGGAACCACAGGCTAAATTCAGCCGCCGTTTCCGAACAGAGCCATGCTACTGCACACAGATGTTACCAAGAACAAAAAATGACCACAACTCGACGTTGCCGAAAGGGCGGTCCCACCTCGGGCTTAACTAGACTTTCGACTTGCTCCGCCCTTTTGACTCAATCCACCATTTTAGGAATAACTGCTGCCACCCAGCAATAAACGGGGTTTGAGGATTCCGGGGATGAAACGATGTGCGGAAAGAGAGGGAAGAGGCATCTTAGAAGGAACTGGGAGGAAAAAGAGAAACCACAATAGGAACACACTGACCTATATTGGGGCTGAATAAAGCCAATTCCTCGATGGAGGGAATGCCCTCTGGAGCACACAAAGCTCCAGAGCCGGTGAAAGGATCCATGAACATAAATGCACGCAGACTGAGGCATGTATAATATCAGAGCGGGCTGGGTGGGCAGTCGGGGACAGTCTGGCAGTTGAAGTGTCTCCGGAAAGAGTCGAGGAAGACGGGAGAGGCCTCGGCCACTCCGAGCTCTCTGCCGAGCTCCCGGCTGAGAGAGGTGACGCCCTTGCCTTGGAGGCCGCAGGGCACGATGTGGCTGAACCAGTCCAGGTCCGTGCTGCAGTTGAGGGCCACGCCGTGCGTCGTCACATACCTGCTGCCGTGCACTCCTGCAACGTCCAAGTGCGCAAAATCAGAGTCTGTTTGCCAGCACGCCCTCCAGGGGATCCCGATAGACTTTTTCAAAACCCCATGAAGCAACATTGGCGATCGCCATATCTTGCGCACAAAGCACTCGATTCTATCAGAGTCCTCGCCAAATGCACTCGTTCCTAATGCGAGCCAAGTTGACGCCAAATGCCGACGCAGCCCTCGCATCCAATACATGCCTAGAGTTTGTGCCCAAACAATGGTGGACTCGGACGACTGGCGTAGCAGCTACTACAGTCGGTGAGGGGAAGCTCTCCTTTCCACTTTGCCTGCTCTCCAGCATGGTCTCTGCTAAAGTGGAAAGAGAAGCTTCCACTCAGAATTGAATAAAAGGTTAAAAAGCGCGAAAAACGAGGACAATAAAGAAACACGGACGACAGGACAGGCGCTTAGAAGCGCCTGTCCTGTCGTCCGTGTTTCTTTATTGTCCTCGTTTTTCGCGCTTTAACCTTTATTCAGTAATGGACCAACTAGCCCAAACCCAAGTTTTAATGCAACATATTTCTTCTGCACTGGGCTCCTTCCTTTTTCGAAGCGCCTGTCCTGTCGTCCGTGTTTCTTTATTGTCCTCGTTTTTTCGCGCTTTTTAACCTTTTATTCAGTAATGGACCAACTAGCCCAAACCCAAGTTTTCATGCTTCCACTCAGCTCTTCACCTGCAACCTACAATAGATGGCGAACACTTTTGAAAAGTCTATTGCGCGGGAAATCGTAACCAGTGCGCAAGTCTGGACGAATAATAAATCTGCAAGGTAACATCGAGTGTCACTAAAGCGCAGAAGGAGGGAGATGTCTAAAAAGAAAGAGCCTGTGCGTTGCTCAGCGAGAAATAAATATACCAACTGTTGGGAGAAGAGAAGCTGTGCGTGCGTGCATGCCCTTCTTTTTATGAGTCTTCTTTCTCCTGTGTGCTCCGCCTCATTTCGAGGATGCGTTGTGCACCTTTCTTTTTCCACTCGTCTACGAGATTCAATTTATGGCTCGGAGGGTATCCTGTGCCCTTGGGGTTGGGCGGGGCATTATGTCACTATGCACACGAGCAGCGCTGGATTGGCCAAGATGGCTCGTTGCGGTACATGGGAAGGTGAAACGAAATATACGAGCACTCCCAACCAAATGAGCGTATTATTTTTATTGCAGCTATGGGCTCGCATGCGGTACTTTTGCTGCGGCGCCGCATGGATTGCAGTCGAACTGTACTCGGTGTTGGCTATTTTGTACTTGGTTGTTACGGCTATGCTCGGCTCACCCTTAGGTTGAGACTAGAAACTCCGCCTTCAGTGCAAGCTCGCTGGCTTCCGCAGTGCTTCGATTGCGCACGCCTTCACACTTGTGTTAGCAAGGACGGAAAGCTTGCGCTGAAGGCAGAGCTTTTTGAATGGAGTACAGAGAGGCACCTTTCAAAGCCTTTCACAGTGCTCCAACACTGTCGAGGCACGAGCACATGCGAATGAGACGCAAGACGAAGCCCTTCGCAGCACCGTGGAAGCTGCGCTAGTCTCGACAATGTAGTACAAAACAGTTGACGAAGACTACTATACTCAAGGTACGAGTCCAAATTTATGCGCGGGTGCACAGTAAGCACCTCTGCCTGACAGAATATGGGTGCCCTTCATTTCGTGGTTAGGAACCCCGGTCGCTTAACATCAGCGATCCTAGTTTTCTGCAAATATCGAAACAGACTCGGTTATCAGTGTAGAATTCGGAACCAAAAGCTCAATCATATTGTCGGGAGGGATCGGGCAAGAAGAAATCGCCAACGCATCTTTCTGTCCTTCGCAGGGGCCGCAAGCGAGACACCCTGGCCTCCACGAAGCAAGGCCGTTTGACGACGCCATTGTCTGCTCTCTTTGTCAATAAAACCATTTTCGACCGTTTCGTCTATTTCCGGAATGAGTGGGGGCGTTACCTATGGCGGCAATTTTATTGTCTCCGATCCAGACGCCAGTCTCTTGCGTGGTGTCGGCACGGAGGCCGAAGTGGGCGCACGTGTCTACGACGGTCTTCTCGAGTTGGCAGACGTACCAGCGCATGCTCTTCTGTTCGTTGAAGGAACCCAGGTACAGGATCGGGTACGCGACCAGCTGTCCCGGCCCGTGGAAAGTGATCAAACCGCCCCGGTTCGTCCTCACGAAGTCTGCTCCGAGTTTCCGTAGCCTGGACTCGTCCTCCGACGTGTAACCTTTGGAACGAATCCCTACCGTGAACACCGGTTCGTGTTCGACCAACAGGAGGGTATTGCGGCGTAACACAGCCGGTTTCGCGAGAATTTCTCGCCGGAGAGCCTCTGCTGTCTGAGTCTGAATGCCGTACGCTTCCGCGAAGGCCAATCTGCCCAGCTGTCGTACCCGCACGACCGGTTTTAAACTCATGACACGGCGTGCTTCGGGGAAAAAATAGACGGTTAAAACTAGCACAAATATAAGTTAAAAGCTCGCAACGCTTGCCGACGCTTCTGAGGTCTTAAAGGGTATGAACGATCGGTCGTTCGAGCCATTCAAAGAGAAGTTGTAGCTGGTTGCAGGTTGCAACGGGTTGTAATCTTCAAAACACCGGGCGACGCCATCTTGGTAAACAGTTGGATAGATAAATGCTAACAGCTGTACCCTTTACAATGTTTGGTAGCTTGCGCTACCTAGTGTTAAAAACTAAAAGTATTATTTTTATGTTAATTTGATTTTTGGCGGATGGATACCACGTGATAGATACAGAGCCGTATATGTAGAGAGTTTGGTCAATGGGAGGCGCGGGCAGAGCCAGGGCGTGCGGCAGACTCGGAAAGAGGGCTTGGCATGCTCTCTCGACCAACCAGAAGCCGAAAAGAATCCCCTAGCGGTGGTAGCGAGAACCAGTTCTGATCAAAGGTCTATGTTCGTAAATGGTTTTAATAAGCGCGTAAGAGTGAAGTGTAGTTACTCTTTGTGGTTGAAAATAGGGTGCACGTGTTGTTTTGATCATAATCATGCAGAAAGATGTAAGAAACGAATGCACCGCTCAACTCTGTTTTGCTCGGACAGAGTGTGACCGCTTGGACGGCAGATTCCCGGCCCTCGGCGCTTGGCTTACGGATTATGTCGATCGTTCCACTAGTCGCACTCTTCCACCATCATTTGAATGAGCGTGATTGAAACATCACGTGTACCATATTTTCAACCGTCGAGAGTTACTCCAATGCAGTTATCAGGTTTGTTTCTCGCGACCACCGCCAGGGTATTATTTCCGGCTTCTGGTTGGTCACATTCGAATTTCTGAAGACGCCCTGGAACACGCCCAGCCCGCTTTCGGCCAATGGTGTCTCCTCATTTGTCTCCTATACTTCCCAACGAATCCAACGAATGGCCAAACTCTCTACATATACGGCTCTGGATAGATACCAAGGGGATTGATGGATACCCTTTGTATAGGGTGGTAGCTTGCGCCACATAGCCTAAGTATAAAAAGAAAAACATGATTCCTCCCAGAATAACCCTTAAAAAATCAAGCAAAAAAAAAAAAAAGAATCCGAGGACATTTTAGCATTATTACGAGTTGTGAATGCGAGAGCATGAATGTCGTTATTCCGCTCCCCTAGTTTGTCAGCGGCGTAGTGCCGTGGACGGCCACGTTTCCCCGGCCGACGGCCGAGCCGCCGAGCGCGCGTAGTTCGCCCGTGCGGGCTCTGAGGCCAGTTGTGACGGCCTGGAGGCCTGGAGCTGAGCCGGTTGCCAGGCCCGCACCTCTTACCGGCAGCCGGGCCGCTGCGTGCGCTGCGCCGCCATGGAGAGGGCTTCTCTGGTGGCGTTCCTTGGAACTACGCCGCGCGAGAGCCAATGGGAGCCTCGTTCCTTGAAACTATGACGCGCGCCAGCCAATGGGAGCTTATCCATCAGATTTCTGCTACAGACGGCAGGCTTCGCTGCCGTTTGGCGCGGCTTCAAGAGCTGATGACGTCGGTTCGCTCCATGCGACAGTTAATGCTTTCGCATTAAAACATCACTCCTCGCATCTTCCCCTCGGCGAGGGAGTCGCCAATTTGGCTCTGGTCAAACCTGTCAGGATTACCCCAGCACCACGAACCCAGTGGGGGACAGGGTTGAAACTTTGGGCCGGAGCCACGCGGGTGGGAGTCCCAATTTTACTGTCCCACCTGTGCTAGTTCAACAACGCATGAGTTGGGCAGTTGGTTATACATCATGAAAGGAACAGCGCAAAATAGACGAGGGACAGGAAGAAGCGTAACGACAGACACGGCGCTGACACATAAAAGAGCCCGATGTACAAGAAATGAAGTGCACAACGCATGAAGTTGCGGTTGGTTATACATCATGAAAGGAAACAGCGCAAAAATAGACGAGGGACAGGAAGAAGCGGTAAGGAGGTTAGTTGTGCACAATTCAATTTTCCCTAGATAATTTCTATCAATCTTCTAATCACCCCTTTGTGACGGCAATCATTTTCTATTCCTCTCTTCCGTCCTACCATCGTCGCCAGCGAAAGCTAAACTTGTTACCCTTCAAAAACACACACACACACAAAAAAAGGAAATTTGTTAAGGTAATGCAAATAAAAAAATTAAATATTTATGCGAAAAAAAAAAAAAGAGAGCAATACGGCGCGAGACGCAATGCAGTCGACCTCCTTTCCACTTGTTTTTTCTCTCCGCATTTCAGGCGCTCGGAGGAGAGGTGGATGGGCCTCTCCCAAGCTTCTCCTTCACGTTGAGGCAGAAAGCGCAAATGACAATTTCGTTGAGCGAATGACCATTCTGTGACGTCATGGACTTTGTGTGTAGAATTTCAAATAATCTGTCGTCGTCAATATTGCTCTAAATTTTTTTTTCGTCTAAAATTTTAACATTTTTTTAGGGGCTTTTTTAGGGAAACCAGGGACAGCCCCGTGCACTTCAAAATCAAGTGCTCTAATGTCTCGTTGTCGTTATGGCAGGCAGCACATAATTGTCTCATTGTCCTCTAAACGGATCCCGTTCTCTCCTCAAACAGTAAAGAAACAAATTCTACTTTCTTATGTCCTGCTTTTGTGTCCTGTACAGTCGCCGCGGGAGTAAATAGCTCCACGCGAGCGCGCGTCTTTTTCCGAGGGCGCTTGACTGGTGGCTTGCGATAGAACTCGAGATGACGTCAGGGCGAGTCCATGCAGAGTGGACGGGGAAGCCGTCTCAATTCAAAGGAATCGTTATCATTCGCCTGTGGGGTGCGTAGTTCGAATGAAACAGGCAGATGATTCCGCAGGGTCATCTCCCATTTTCATTCGAAACACGCTCACCCATCGCAGATGATAACAACGGTTCCCTTGGATCGAGACGGCTTCCCCCGTCCCCTCCACATGGACTTGCCCTGACGTCATCTCTAGTTCTATCACAAGCCACCAGTCCAGCGTTCTTTGGAAAAGACGCGCGCTCGCGTGGAGCTATTAACTCCCGCGGCGACTGTACATTGTTAGAGCTGCTTTTTCCATCATTCTTACCTCCCACATTTTTCTTTCTGCTTCTTTCACTCCCTTTTCCACTGAAGTCGTCTGCTCAGCCCCATCACTAGTCTGTAGGTACTTATAAATGTATACATTTTCAGCTTCGGTTTTTCCATTTTGTGTTAAAACTTTTCATGCATAGATACTTGAATACCTTCCGTGCCCACCGCATATCATCCATTTCGGCCAATCTTTGTTCAAATTTCAATTTACTAATTGCCTCTCTGCTCTCAAAAGACAACCAGTTCATGTCGCCCTGTGTCCTCTCACTTGGCGTCTTAATTTCCATGATCTCCCAGAGCCAATCTGCCTACGCTTCTTTGTTGAATTTCTAATCCTGATTGAACCTCTGACTTCATGCACAGTACTGCATTGCCAAAAGAAAGTCCTGGTACCATCACTCCTTTCCATATACCTCTGACCACTCCATATCTATTATAGTTCCATAATGCCTTGAGCTTCATAATACATGGGTTGCACTGACGTCACATCACATACTTTTGACCACCATGTAAGAGGACAACAGGGAAGCTGCTTTTGTAAGAATTTTGAGCGACGGGTTAATCTTCTATAATCTACTGGGAGGAGAATAGCGACCGCTGTGCAAATCCGGGAGGCACAAAAGAGGGTCCTATAAGAGGCAAGCTCCTTCTTGCCCTCGTCTCTGGTGGTCATCGGAGCACTCTTTGATGGGCAGGAGATCGAACTATAGGGGCGCTCTGACCCATTTGTTTCCCTACACCTCGGTGTTTACTCAACACAAGGCCTGTGCACATGCCCACAGGCCTTATGGGCATGTCCATGTCATCTTCTACAATAGAGCGCAGGGCAGTGTAATGTAAAAAATAATAACAATCGACGAAGTGACATTAAGTGCCGGATCTACCCCGAAAGCAGTCGTCAGAGAATGCGAGTTTGACCCACTTTGGCTTTTGTGCTGAGCTGGGCAGCGTGCATGCTGCATTATTCATGCAGGCCGGAGTGGTAACAAAAAAGCCCCTCCTCCCCTCACAGGAGAACATGAACTCCAGCCGAATGCTGACGCCGCGTTCGGTTATGTCGGCCAAGCGCCGAGTCATTGTATTTGTTGTCCCCATTCGTGTAGTTCTAAAGTTAACCATTTGGGGCGTCACGGTCTGTCCTCCTCCCCAATAGATGAATATTTCTTTCCCTCATTGAGTCAGACTCTTAGGTATTTGTATTTTCCTACATGGTCTATTACAATGTCTTCTATACAGGGGTTCCCTCTTTTCATCGTTAAAGGGGTTATGACACGAAAATTAAATGGATAGATTATTCTTGAAATGGAATGCTCATAGGCTACTTAGTAAGTGCACCAAGTATACATTTTTTTATAATTTTCATCTGGCAACCAGGCAACACTGCCCAAGTTAATCACACCATAGTGTACATGAATCGCGTGATCATAAATGCTCTCTCATTCTAGGCACCCCTATGATCGCCCAAGCTCTCCTTGCCACAGTACGATCAAAACCACTCAAGCAACTCGGTAACTTGAATGCTACTCTTGCCCTCGCCCCCGGCCCGTCGACCTTCCACTCTGCATGAGCCTGCGAGATATTCCTGGGGACGGTGACTACGGCGAGTTCGCCCATTACTCGCCGGCAGGGGAGCTGGTCGCCAGCGAGTCGCAGTCAAAATGAACAGCTTCCAACATCTCTTGATAGCTGTCACTCTCATCGCTGCTGCGATCAATGTCGAACACTTTGACAAGGCAAGCAATGCAGTAGACGTAATCGTCATGAACCGCATGCTCGAAACGCGGAAGGTAAACGAGGAAGCTGAAGCTCGAGACGCCAAGAGAGCCAAGTTTGTGAGTGTGTGCAAAGAGACGCAGCAAGGGAGGCTGGCTACGTAGCCAGCTCCCGCTCCGCCCGGATCCGCCCCTCCGAGGGACCCGCATATAAATCATTTATCCACGAAACTACCACGACATTTTCAAAACAAATTTAGCAGGATTATAGCGACATACAATGGGTCCTAGCAGTATTGTTCTCATATTTTACTTTTGGCGAGTCATAACCCCTTTAACTGGTCCCAGTTTACTCCATTCTCCCCAGGAGTCAAACCAGTTGACTCCCAATTGGGAATGGTTCAAGCCATTGACCCCTCGACTGGTCCCAGCCAGTGGCGGATCCAAGGGGGCACGACGGGGGCAGCCGCCCCCCCCCCCAAACGAAGTCAACCCCCCCCCCCCTCCTCCCTTCTCTGAGGGCAATTTGACATGGGTGGACCCGCCGGTGCACAAGAAAGAATGGGTCCGCCCCCCCCCCCCAAAATGGAGTTCTGGATCCGCCCCTGGTCCCAGCTGATTCCCAGTTGGTACCAGGTAGGGATGTTACGAACCGGTAGAGGTTAGAGTTCGACTTTTTCAAACTTCTTGTGAAAATTTCGACAAAGGTTCGACTCGGGTTCGACTGCTATGCGCATCCGCGACAGGCTGGCCAGTTGGCTTCTGAATGGATGGTGATGGATGAATTAAGGGCAGCACTGATTGGTAATTTCAGTAAATACAGTACATAAAATTAAAGGTGCCCTGCAATCATATTTAGGAGTCTACCTTTTTTGTGGTTTCCACATCTCTTGGGGTTCGGGCAAGCCAGCGGGCATGGAGAGAGTAATTACACAGTGCAATCCACTTATAACGATACCAGATATAACGATGTATTGCTTTTAACGATCAGTTTCTAGACTAGAAATGCTCAGTTTCTGGTCCAGATACAACGATAATCGGTTATAAATCGAATTGTCGGGTTTTCTCATTATCGTTATAAGTGGATTGCACTGTATCAGTGCGTCATATTATAAACGGACGACGCGGAAACCTCCTCCACCTACGGGGGCGACTTGCGGGGCCGAAAGCGCACGATATGTGACGTCTTTGGTCCTGGCCTTACTACTGGTCAAAGCCGCTAAAAGCTTCTTTTTAGCCGAAATACAAAATATAAGTTTTGCTTTTATCCTGTTTAACATTTTTCTACTTATTGAGTCATTGATAAGTGCACCACTAGGGAGGCGTTAAGCTGTTGGTGGGTCACTGAAAATAAGAATAAATAAATAAATAAATAAGTGGTGCAAACCGTTTCAATTATTTATGGAAGTAGGTTTTGTTCAGTATTTTAGATCAGAAAAGAAACAAATGCAGTTTATAAAGTACGGAAACAAGAAATGACCCGTCGACATACTCGCCAGCAAGCGGTGGAAAAGGCGGCGCATATTAGAAAGGGGTAGTGGAATCGGGCACCAACGAGCGGCGAGCGTAGAAAGGTCCCGGATGTATGCGGCGGTGCTGCGATCGTATACGGGCTCGAGGATCCAACCAGTTCCAAGAGTTCCGAAGGCCTCCGGCGAGCAGGTTTGGCTTGTGGTTTGGCCGTTTGGCGGTATGGCAGCGCGAAGTGGCTCCCTGCTCTGAACTCATCTTTACCCCGTGTTTGCCGTCGTTTGTGGTCAATGAAGTGTCATGCCGAATTAGTCTTTAATCGCGCAGCAAATGCAATGCGAGCTGCCCTGGCTGCCCGCTTCACAGCCTAGCCAGAACATGCTTTAGTGGCGCCCTCTCGAGCCGTCGACACGGAGTGCGGGAGCCGTGATTGTTCACTGAGCTCACTACCCCTCCTCTAGTTTATGGCCACTCAAGCAACCAAGGATGTCATGAAGGAGGTTATTTCTTGCTTGCGTTTGTAATTTTATTTTGCCTATAACTTTTAAAATAAAGTGATTAGAATTAGTTTCTTTTAATTGCACTGTTCATAAAATTAAAATAACCCTTGGCATAAAAAACAATTCTCCAAACCTAGACATGCTTGTATCAAGGTCAGGCCACACCGTCCACAAAGTCGAACCAGTCAAATTTGGTTAAAAATTTGAAGGTTCAACCCAGTCGAACCCCGAAAGTTCGACCTAAAAATGCGGTTCGACAAAAGTTAGCAACAACCTTAGTACCAGGTAGTCCCAGTTTAAACCAGTTGAGATGCCAACTGGTCCCAGTTAGAAATTTTCGCCTGGGTAGAGTAGAGCTGGAACGCCATCTAGACACTCTGATTCGCGCGAAACGTATGTATTCCATAAAATACACTGCATTTACCATAGCGGCGCGTCGAACAACGGGAGGCGAGCCGTGGCGAGTGCTGGGGGTACTGCCCGTGCAAGCAGCGTCTATGAGCAGTTCCGTAACTGAGCTGCTCTTACAACGTTGCTCTTGGCGGCCTCTACCGAGCTTTCCTTGAATGCCGCTAGTTGTGTTAGCCTGACCACGCTCTCTGCCACCCGCAGCCATCAACCATGCAACGGTCACGTGCTGTGGTCACGTTGGCCCGATCAGTGAGGAGGGCAAGGAAGAAAATGAGAAAGAGGCAAGGCGACAGGGGAGCATGGCTTGCGGAGGCTACGCGGCTGACGTCATGCCCCTTCTACCCTTTTAATCTCCTCGAGGCAGACCTTCGCAGTCCCACACATGGTTACCAACTAGCTTATGTCTTATTTGCTAGATTTCACGGTCTTCCTACGGACCAATCCACATACTTACCGGTGGAAAAATATTCACATGCCTTTCGAAGCTTTCTTTTTGCATTGTGCGCAGGTGTACGGTGTCGCGTCAAAGCATAACTAAACTAGATAAGCAGCTTCGCGGTATGGTTTTGATAGGCACGCCCAGGAAAATGAAACCGCGTTAAAACCAGACTTCATAGATTTCGACAGAAGGGAAGTTAAGGCAGTGTAATGAGTATATTGCTTTTTATAAGCATTGAATATCTCAGAATTTAGTTTACAACGTTAAATTATCACTGTTTATTTTGCTGTTTTACTCGTTTATTTAGACACAGCCACAAATACAGTTTTGAAGGTTTTGACTGAGCGCTAAACAAAACAAACCAATTACTAAAACAGAGTATCAATTGAGTGATCACTAGAACTTGGGAAATAGATAAATTAAGTATAAAAATTTAGTATTTTATCATTGTTACCACGGGCCCCCACAAGTACGGAAAGCAAGGACCTCGCGCTTGTTGCATTTGCTGCTTTACACGTTAGGATGACACACAACAGTTTTAATCGCAGACAGCAAAAAAGAAAAAAAAAGGTGGTCGTATGTTTGTGCTGTCGTGCACTACGCCAACGAAAGTACAGAATCTTCAACGGTGTAAATGAAGAACCGGACTTCCTATCCATGCGAAGTTGCGCACCAGATGTTGCGCAACTTTTACACTGTTGGGAAGTCCGGTTCGTCATCTGCACTGTTTTCCCGCTAAATTTATTAGTCTTAATTTTTATGGCAGAGCTGTTAAGGGCTAGTTTCCTGAGTATCGTGTCCGCAGGCAAACAAATGTCGACACAAAACTCCGCACAGCTACCACCATCTATGAGCGATGGCAGCAACCAGACAACCGGCTTGCCGGTTGTCTGGTTGCCACCATCGCTCATAGATGGCAGCAGCCTTTCCAGAAATGGTGGCAACCTTTCCAAAGCAGAGACTAGAGCCACGATGAACGACGCTTGAGCCATTTAATCACAGTTGCCAGCTGTTACAAGCTTTATCTGAAATCTTGGTGAACGCTTTCGTCTCCACAGCAAAACAGTCGCCGACCAAGTAAGAACAGCGAGGCACCCCTCCGGAACGCCTCTGGCACGCTCCGGCCATGCCCTGGCTCCATGTGCGGGAGGCCGACGAGCAGTGTCGTCGGCCTCGTGCGGCAGGGAGGACTTCCGTCCAAGGAAGTCGTCCCCGCCGTCGGCGACTATAGCGACGGAGCAAAGAGATATCGGCCGAGCTTGACGTATCCCGGGGGCCTCTTTTAATCCTCTCCAAGTGCCAACATGCTGGCTCCCGCAAGGAACTCGGGCGGTGCTCGTTGCCAGGGGGTAACCCCCATCGGGCCTCAGAGGCCCTTCTTGATGGGCTTGGGGGCGACGAAGACCTTGACCGGCCGGCACAGCTCGATGGTGTGGTCCTCCAGCCGGAGCCCCAGCCCAGTCTTCTGGCTGCCCTTGCTCTGTGCTGCGTCTGTGTCTGCAAAGTCCAGCACCAGGCCCACCTCCACGTGCAGGGCCTCTGCGGGGAAGGGGACCGTCCGTTGGAAGACCTCCGCCGCTTCTCTCTATGGCAGGGCTGGCCAGGCTGACCCGGCCTAAGAGCCGCAAACAAAACTACGAAACTTACAAGAGCCGGGGGGGGGGCAAACTTTTGTCCAGAGCAATAAACGAAACTCGAACTACTTTCAATCGATCCAAGTCAAAAGCAGTCGAACTTCACATAAGGTAGCACAAGACTACCAAACTGCAACCTGTCTTTCGGTTTAAAACTCGTTCCATTTCTCTTTTTGGGGAAGTGCTCCTGTGACCGGGAGGGAGGCGGGTGAGAGGGGGTGCAGGGGAGGGAGCCGCAAGCCGCACTTTAACACGCGAAGGGCCGCGTGCGGCTCGCGAGCCACAGCTTGGCCACCCCTGCTCTATGGGATTCATCTGCATTTACAAATATGCACTTGGTTTTGATGTAGCAACTCATTAGTTTTGCTATTTCGAAGGATTGAAATACTCGTATCACGAAATAAACACCGAAAGGGGGTAGGTAGAAATGAAAGCTTTACGAGGACTTATAAGATTTTAAAACACTTTTGAATTTTCCAGTTTCAAAAGGATTTATTGCAACAAGTTTAAATAAAGCATATTAACAAAAACAAAAAATATTTATGCCATATTTAACATATATATACATCTTATTCGATACCTTGCACACACACCTACCAGAGGAAAGATACATGATGATGATTAGATATGTGCACCTAGAGATATGGCTTCCATAAAATAGCAAAGTGTGTAAATTGTTCAGTAGTAAACAATAGCAAAAAAACATGCACAGACTCATTTTATTATGTTTTCAAGTCAATATTGCGAAATAAGTGAGCCTTATTTCACCAATATACTTCAGGACAAGATGATACGTGCCTGCCAACCTTCAAAAACACAATTAAAAAAAAAATTTCAGTATTTTTTGTTTTAAAGAGCAGTGCCTCCCCTTAAAGGGAACATGCATCAACTCAATCAGTTTGAGGTGCACACATGTGCACATCTCTCAATATGTTTGATGAGAAAAATCGACTGTGAAACGAAATGGACCAGCGGAGCGTAAATGTTACAATGCTCGTTGGAATGTCTCCTGGAGAGAAAAAAACAACAGTTTTGCGCATATAGTTCATGCACCTCATAAAAAAAAAAAAAAAAAAAAAATTGAGTTGTCAGGCAAAAAATACAGTTGAATCTTGTTAATTCGAACACGCTTAACTCGAAATTTCGGTTTATTCGAACTGACGCTGTGGTCCGGACTACACTATATGTATTTCAATGGGTGAAAACGCCCGGGAATTGAACGCTTAAACGGCCGCGCCGGTTAATTCGAACATCCGCGCCGCCGAGCATGCCTTCAGGAGCGGGATAACTCATGCGGCAGCGCCTCCAACGTCTCCAGTTCAAAGTAACCATGACAACCGATCACGTGGTAACCTTGAATGCTGCGATGAGTGGTGCGGTGCTCTCTTGCACGGTGACGGACGGCGCTGCGCCACTGCTCTTCGGCGCGTTTTCAGAGGGAGTGCGACAGTTCCGTTTCTTGTCTTGCACTCGCGCGTTGCTGAGGTTCGACGTGTTTTCGGTGGGCGCACGACTGAAGTTTGCTGCGCCGCTGCTCTTCGCTGTGTTTTCGGCGGAAGTGCGACAGTTCCGTTCTAACGCGGATGCCGCGTTAGAGCTGGTCTTCAAGGTCCAAGCTATCTTTGTTGATTCACGACTGAGGAACCGCGCACAGGCACACCTCACGGATTACTTCCCTTTGTGATCGATGAAAATAATTGCCCTGGAACTCGTCACTCATGTGTAAGCTCAGTGCACATGCGCCGCCCAACGCAGCGCTGCACGTAAGTACTCCATTTAATGAGCTTTCGTTAATTCAAACTTCTTTAATTCTAACAAATTTTCGGTCCCCCTCGAGTTCGAATTAACGAGATTCGACTGTATTTTTACGCTTGGAACACATACGTTAAATAACAAAGAACCATCGTGTGTACTCTCTGGCAAATTGCTTTTATATAAACTATTTTACTCGATCTGACCTCTTTTACGGCTCTATTTCAATCGGCTCGTGCCCCGAGCGATGGCTACTTTAATGCAGCATTGGAAGCGTCTTCGGTTACTCGGGGATAGGAGACAATTTTCCTCAGATTTCAGCGAATTTCGTCCGGTGTCACGGTAGACTCACCAGGACACTGAGGGCTCAAGAACTTCACCATCTGGCAACAATTGCCTTCAGCTTTTTCGTTTCCCTTTCGAGCCGACCAAGTCTAGGACCGCATCTCGTTTTTGATGACGGTGGCGTGTCTGACACGGATCTCAGCAACTCCAGAGACAAGGACACCTCTAAAGTTGATCAGACCCCGCAAAGGACGAGTCTGGGATGCTCAGTGGCACTACTGTGCCTGGAACACATCCCACAAAGCTCAGTTTCCGCCTGTCGGAAAAGTGTCACGCCGTCGCCAACCCCAGCGGTGTTGCAGCAGCGAAAGACGTCCGTTGCACTGCCTTGGACCGTCGAGCCTTTTGCAAAACCCAACCGCCAGGATGGCGACAGCATGACACAGAGACTACCGTTGCAGACCACTTTGGATGCGGATTAGCTTACCGGACCAGACGCTGTGGGAGAGGAGCACGCTGGTGTAGAGCCGGTACTTGAAGTCCTCCAGCTGGCGAAAGTCGGCCAGGCGGGGCAGGATCAGCTGCACCTGCTTGTCCGGGTACTTGACCTGCAACACCCCAGTGTTGCTTCAAGCCATTCTCTTCGGGGTTTGTACAAAAAAGGCCCTGCCAGGTTGTTGCCTTGACTGAGACAGTTTTGCAAGTTGGACTCCCTAGGATTGCTACCTTGAGCACATGGTAGTCCGAACAGAACAGAATGTCGAATAGTACGAGAGAGACGAGAACGACGAAAGAGGCTAACAACCTGTAGCTATACACTCTGCTTACAATTGAGTCCATGCCTGCCCACACCGGGTATGGGACGTACGCTCGAAACCAGATTCGCACAAAGCAGACTGTCCGCACGTGCACAGTGCCAACGGAAACGCCACCGCACTGGCGTGACGCCCCGGAGCTGCTGTATAAGCAAGTAAATATTAAAAAACTTTGAATAACTTGCAAATAGCCCATTATGCTACGCGACCCAATTTCACCGTCAGGATTATTCCAGTTTTTCAAATATTTCGAATATTACGATATCTCGAGAATTGACTCCTTTCTCGTGTCAAGCTTTGCCACCTTGCATGGGTGCTCGGGCGTCTTCACCTCTGGGCACCTGCGTGTCAAGCCTTGCTGCTCGTCTCAACTGGCTCCATGGTCTGCGAAATCTTGCTCGCCAGTTGTAGGTTCTTTGGTTCTAATTATACTTCAAAACCTGATTTTAAGGCTCGAGCTATATTCAAATAAATAAAAGTGCGCCGATTTCGGAGGCAGTGCAATGCCGGGCCGACCCGTGGCAGAGGACCGCTGAAACGCGTTCCAAAAATAAGATTAACACCTCGGGTTCAATTAGGACCACGTATCAAAGATGAGTACTAAAGTGAGGATTTCAACTATTTCAAATAAAAAAAGAAGTTATACTAATATTAATAATAACAACTATATTTTCTCAAACGGAGAAAATAGAGCTAAGCTGGAGAAATCATGCTTTGCTTCCCACGTTACATTGAGTTCCAACTCCCATTATTGGGATCTTTTTTTTTTTTCATACAAGCACGTGAAATGTTTCTTACGAAATAAAACTGTTCCTTCTCATAGGTATGCTTTTTAGAAAAGAACTTCCACCTGTTATTTCTCAAAAGTATCCATGTTCAACTTAATTTGAATGCAAAAAAGTTCTATTTGATTTGCAACTGCAAGTTAAATATTCACATACTTTAGCCCCTACAAAAACCTGAGACCACGGAGCTTTGGGACCTTTCCTCTTTAGGGTTTTCATAATTTCACACAAATTCTTTTTTGTAGGCATGTGGGGTCGATTTTCAGCTCCCTCACAATGCTAATGATACTAAAACAAACATTAATTTCATGCTGTGAATCTCGCTCAATTTTTTACACCATAATTTTTGGAACCTTTTCGTTTAGGCAGTGCTCTCGTCAGGAGGAGCATCGAGAAGGATGACGGGAGGCTCCACAAGGCCAACAGGGTGTTCTTAGACAGCAACAGCATGAAGAAGCAGCTCTCTCACAAAACACAGGGCAGACACAGCACAATACTACAGTCCCGGGCTTCTTTGAGGAGCAGCCAGCCTCACCTGAGCCAGCGTTTTTGATGCCACCCCCCAAAAAGCTCTTCTTAGGGCAAAAATCCTTTGGTTATCGCGCTGCTTCTTGGGCACGTGTCTCTCCCCTTGTCCACAGTTCAAACCAGACAGATTCTGTCTGTCTGAGGTTGAAATATCCAGACTTATGCATGTTCAAACTCAGGGGCGGATGCAGGAATTTCTTGAGGGTCAGGTGTTGGTCAGCATACCACATGTTTAGGAACCCCCTCCCCCTCTCCCTCGTTTCACGCCCTAAATTTTACACATGTAGAAATCAAGAGGGGGTCAGGACATCCGGACCCCCCCCTCTATATTTGCCCCTGTTCAAACTTCAAAGTCGATTTTCTCAGCTTCATTTTTTTCCCCATATGCTCCAGCCTTACGGGCTTTTTTATAAACTTCTATTCAGCCGATTCTTATGAACTTGAAATTATCCTCTTTAGGAATAACTGAACTGCACGCTAAAGCTATTTTTATTATGTCTTTTTTGTTATGATAACACTAATAATTCGTAATTAGACATTGTTATAGCCTTTAATTTATGGCCTCCTAGTAGTCTTGTGTCTTTTCTGCAGATTATATGGTCTTAAAGAAATGAAAATAGCTTTAGCTTGCATGGCATATCTCTTGGAACCAACTATCACCAGTTTTAAGAATATATTTTAATAGGAAAGTGTTTTAAAACCCTGTAAGAAATGAGCTAATTAGTATTTTAATTATGTTTGTAACTTTTTACAAAAAACAAATATTTGAAATTTGACTGCATTTATGAAATAAGCAGAACAAACCATATAATTATGCCAAATATAGAAAAGATAGGCCAATACGGTACATAAAAAAAAAAGTTTAAGACGTCACTTCCTTTTTAAGCCACCTCGCTTGCAGAAAGAGGATGTCACACTTCAAACGTGGACAGGTGAAGGCTTGCGTGTTCTCGGGTCTGCGGAAGTCGAAGTAAGACATAAGTCCAAAGGCTACACTCTTCCGGTGAAGGTGACAAGTGGAACTGGGTGCAACTTGATGGGAAGAAATAGGTTCCCAGCGCTGAAGGTACTGGTCAGCGGGTTACACCATATTTCGCCAAGCCAAGAGGTCCGAAAGGTGCTTCAGGCACACGAGGCAACATTCAAGTCCGACATCACGGGGTCCACCGGTCCACCAGTCCAGCTGGAGCTCAAAGAGCCAACTACCCCTAGATACCTCAAGGTACGCACCTTTTGCTTGCGCCCTGTCGTAGAGTGTGAGCTAATGGTTCTGCAGAAGCAAGGAATTCTTGAACCGGTCCAACATTCAACATGGACTACACCAGTGGTTGTGGTCAGAAAAACTGATGGCTCGGTGAGACTCTGCGGGGACTAGGAGTACGGTGAACATCGCAGCTAAACCGACTGTCTATCCTCCGCGGTGGCACAGTCTTTTCAACGTTGGACCTCGCTCAGGCGTACCAACAGCTGCGAGTGACAGACACCATGACCGAAATGCTAACAATCAACACCATCAAGGGCTTGTTCAGATTGAAAAGATTTCCCTTTGGAGTTGTAACAGCGCCGGCAATCATCCATAAAGTCATGGACATGACATTAGCAGGCATCCCTGGAGTCACTGCATACCTCGAGGACGTTTTCATCAGTAAGGCAAATGCAAAGGAACATGCCTATCGACTAGAGCAAGTGCTAATAAGACTAGAGAAGGCAGGACTGAAACTAAAAGAAACCAAATGCCACTTCGGGGTCAAAGAAGTCAAATTTCTGGGTCACCTGATCGATACGGAGGGAATTCATCCCACACAAGACAAGATTTGTGCGGCGGTGGACGCTCCAGAGCCGACGAACAAGGCAGAGCTGCAGTCTTTCTTGGGACTCTTAGCAACCTATGACAGATTTTTGCAAGATAGAGCAATAGTGCCCAGGCGAAAATCACTCTTCTTCCAGCTGGATTATGGAACTGGAAATGATTCAGTCCAGCTGGATTCTAGCTGGACCGCCTCATTTCCAGTTCCATAATCCAGCTGGAAGTGGACTGATTTTCACCTGGGTGAAGGAGCTTTATAGCCTACTGCAGCGGAAGGCAGAATGGCGATGGGAGGACAGACACCGTAAGGCTTTCCAGAAATTGAAGCAACTAGCAGTGTAGTACACAGTGCTGGCACACTATGATGAAAGGAAACCATTACTGTTGTCATGCGATGCTTCACCATATGGTGTTGGTGCCGTGCTGGCACGGTTGGACTCAGATGGCCAGAGAGGCTCCGATTGCCTTCACATCCAGGACGCTAGGAACCTCCGAGCAAAACTATTCTCAGCTCGACCGAGAAGGCCTGGCCATTGTGTTTGGGGTCAACCATTTCAATCAGCATGTTGCAGGACAAAGTGTGATCATCTACACAGACCACCAGCCTCTGCTAGGCATCCTCGGAGCTGAGAAGCCTGTTCCACAAGTCTTGTCACCGAGGATGACCTGCTGGTGCGTCAGACTGGCAGCAAGTTAAGGTACGGACCAGGAAAATGCCATCAGAATGCGGATGCCCTTAGCTGGCTTCCGCTCTCAACCATTGGAAATGAGCTGGAGGTTCAAGGAGATATCCTGATGTTTGAGGCTTTGTCCGGTCCACCATTGTCCGCCGATCAAGTGGCTAGAAAGACCGTAGCCGACAGCGTCCTTGCGAAAGTATACCGAGCCATCCTAGAGGGTACCCTTGATCTGATGCACTCTGGACATCGCGGGATTGTGGCACTGAAAGCATGTGCTCGGAGCTACGTTTGGTGGCCCGGAATAGACTCTGATATAGAGGCAGCAGTTGCAGAATGCAGCACCTATCAGATGCACCGAAAGTGTTCGCCCAAAGAACCTATCCCTGTCTGGACTAGGCCATCACAGCCATGGGACAGCCTTCACCTGGACTTTGCAGGTCCGGTCAGTGGTCAGGTCTTCCTAATTGTGGTGGACGCTTTTACCAAATAGCTGGAAGTGTGGGCGGTCCACAGTATGACCTCGACCGAAGTCATTAGGGAACTAGGGGCCATTTTTGCGACATTTGGCCTGCCAAGGAAAGTTGTGTCGGACAATGGCGCAGCACGGATGTCCGAGGAAATTAGAACATTTTACCGGAACAACGGCATCCCGGCGGTGACAAGTGCACCGTACCATCCTGCCACTAATGGACAGGCGGAATGCATGGTACAGGAGCTAAAATCGCTCTTGCAAAGAGAGGGAAGGAAGAACTAAGGTGTGCGCTGGCAAGATTATTGTTCAAACAACATACCACGATTCACGTTGGCAAGGGCAAAACGCCAGCTTGGCTGGTGTATGAAGGAGCTTCCATCAGCTTTGGAGCGACTAAAATGTGCTTTGTTTGAAAAACCTGTGAGGACGCCCGATTCCTCTACCCTCTCTGAAGAACCTGAAATAACGGTCGGCTCCACGGACCCACATGAACTGAGCGTGGGACAGGCAGTTTGGACGAAGAAGTTTCCAAGCAGTCAAGGTTGGATTACTGGAGTGGTCGAACATCAAATAAGCCTACGCTTATGGATGGTCTGCACTGATCAAGGGTTTGTGCGCCCTCATCGCAACCATATACGAAAGCGATTGACAAACACCAAGGTGCGAGAAAAAGCGGACACGTGGCCTCCTGTCTGGGACATCGAGATGGACAGCTCGGTTCCCCGCAGCCACCATCGCACAGCTCTGACAGTCAGCCCCAACCAACCAGATCACATCCGGGAGCTGGCGACAAGCCAACGACTTTGCCTGCCTCAGGAACCAGCGTCAGCGTCTTCGACGACGGCTGGCACTAATCCGGCTCAGAATACCCACCGGGCCACCAGAACCCGACGACCTCCGCAACTCTACGGGTACCACAACTAGTTGGAGGAGGTGTTATGTACTGGCTGACAGACTGGTGGTTATCAGCTCGTGGCCACTCGAGGAGCGTGGGCACTGAGCGCTCGAGAGCGCACAGGCAGACAAACGCCGGGCTCCAAATTGATTAAACTGATTTGACCAGTGGTCTCCTGTTCACCGAGTGATGTAACAGTAAGCGCATCAGTTGGAGTTCCAGGCACCACTCTCGGCACAACCGACGCGGGCGCTTACGATCTGCCTCGCACCCGTCCTCGGCACCCCCCCACACGAGCAGGTGGTCTCGGGAGGTGTTGGGGAAGAGCGGCAGAGCAGAGAGCGGCGGACCTACCTTGACTCTGACGTTCCCGATGTCCCAGACGTTGTCGATCTCGGCGTCTAGGGTGATGGCCAGCACGAGGCCGGCGGTGAACTTGTGCGGCAGGTCCGTCTCTCCCGCCGGCTCGTAGAGCGTGGCCCGCGTCTGCTTGATGCGCTCCAGGCCAGTGCCTCCCCTGCATTCCCCGCCTGTGGACAGTAAGCTACAACTGGCGTTACGAAGGTGACTTCCAGAAGGTACAAATGAGAGTTTCTCCCTTCACTGCTAACGTTGCCCTCTCACCCCATAACTAGCGAGATAGAGATTGTATAACCGTGCACCGGCGCGTGGCTCGGACATGCATTGCCTCAACCGAGAAAACACTTTGCCTGGGGAGTAGAATTTGGGCGCTTGGGGAACACTAGAGGGCACTATGGGGAACCCACAAGTTACAGCACCACCTCTGGCGGGCGACCCGTTCGTCTGTCGGTCTACGCAACTTTGAGACGTCAGGAAAAGTTCACTTGACACGCGTGGGTCTCCGTTCCGGTATCTACTGCTCCTGGAAAGCCCTTGCGGCAGAAACGGTGGTGCTACGATCTTGTTCAGCTTGGCGCCAAAGCACGGGTCGGAGCCGGTTGTCTGAGGCAGGCTTCCATGACAATTTCTTAACCGAGCTGTTTCGGTGACATTGGCTACAATGCACCAACGCTCGCGGAGCTGTCCGACAAGACATACGTAGAAGGAATTCTCGTCTCCACCAGGTGGCAACAACAAGCGAGTCACGCTCACTCATCCATCTCTGGGGTGGAAGCTGAGCTTGCCCAGTTGTGAAGAGGCTGTCACGCAGTTCCTCAATTTTGTGAGTAGTACTATGCTATTAAAACGTAGGGATGTGCAAATAGTGGATTTTGAGTCTGAGGCCATTTTGAGGCCTATTGTGGTTTATGCCAAATATTTTCGGATCAAATAGTTTTTCCAAGCCTTCTACTTTTGCACCATGCTTAATGGGATGCTGAACCGAAATCTGGATTCCTCAAAACACGCAGCAAAAGCGTGCAACGGGATGTTACAAACACCAAAACATCACTCATACAGCGATATCTCAAACGGATGACCGTATTTTTCAAGAAAAGGAAGCGCATTTGACAGGTTTGTTGACGTCATGTTTCTCCGAGAAGGAGAGGGAACGGCCTCGCGTCTTCTTCGCCTCGCCGCCTTGAGGGAGCGAAGCGAAGAGAGGAGGAAACTAGGTATCTTGACGTCACGCGCCTCGTCGGCCTGGTTCAATCTCGACCTCTTTTTCTCAAAATACGGCCGTCCATTCGAGATATCACTTACGAGTAGTGTTGTAGGGATTGTAGCGTCCCGCCTACATTTCCTACATTGATTTTCTGAAATCCAAATTTCGGTTCACCATCCCTTTAAACAAACACCCAGCTGAACACATGAAGGCTGTTCCGAAGCCTCCACCTGTCCATTACTAACTTAATTTTAATCTGACTGTATTTAGAGATTGTGGCTTCAGAAAGTCTAATGCTAACATTGGGATGACAAGTGAATGACAGATTTGACATAAAATTAAACCTACAGAGATAAATCTTGCTATATGCAAATATCATTCCTTCAATCTTAAATTTAAAAAGAGAATAATCACGAAGGATGAATGTAGCTTGTCGGGACATCTCTGCTTAGCAAATGCTTTTACGTAATAGGCGGTTTTAAAAGTTTACTGCAGCGTAAAAGTCAACTTTCCCGAAGTTTCTGTTTCCTTTTAAATACACCAGGTGCGTGCGTGTACCATCCCACTTTGAAAATGTGCTTTTCTCCAAAGCACATGACTGCGATATTCATATTTAAGTGCACTCCATACCGAGCACCGGTGCACCGTGAAGAAGCAACACCAGCGGAAGCAAGGTCCGCAGGTGTTGCTTCTCTGCACGGCACTGGTGCTCGGTAAGAAGCGCACTCAAAGAGGCGCTTACACTTACCGACTCCTTAGGTGCCTTAAAACCTCTTAAAATCTCATGAAGTATGGTGTAAGGTGTGGGAGCCGAAGGTGAAAGACGAGGCAGAGGGCACGTGACAGGCGGTCGGCGGGGCAAGTCACGAGCTGGCGCGAGAGAGTGCGAGCTGAGCGAGGCTGGAGCTGAACAGGAACATCGGAGCCGGGCTGCCTGGCCTGGCCCATGGCGAACCCCGGAGCGGTCCACCAGCAAGGTCTGGAGCAAGACCGGCGGAAACGGCGAGCCCGGGCCATATGACCTCGGCTATGACGATCCCGGCATGGTTCCGCAGCGAGACTCGGGCATAGATAGCCCGGGACAGCCAGCCTACGCAGCGCTGGCGTGGGAAAGGCGATCCGCAGGCCTGGACATGGACTCCGACTGCGAGCTCTGATCGACGGGCAACAACAAGGGTCGGCGTGCCTGGACTGCCGGGTCTCGACGACGGGCAACCGAGAGGTACAGTAAACCCATTCTCTGTCTCTCGTTGTTATGTCACTCCCTGGGTGACGGGTGGAGCGCATACCGATCGGGCGGTGATTATTAGTAGAGGGATTTCCATAAAGAACCCCACAAAGGTGCAAAAAAACAATGGACAGAAGGAAGATGATTCCGTGAATGAATGACAAAGCGTGTAGCCCCCGGCCAAGTGCATGCGTGTGGACTTGAGGAAAGTGACGAGATATGTATTTCTTTCTTTTCTGCCCCTCTCAAATATACAGTAATAAAGTCAACAGGATGGCAAAAAAAAAAAAATTTGATATAAGCAGCAATTTGATAAAAGCGAGAAAGCCAAAAAAGAAAAGAAGCGGCAGCAGACTTTAAAAGGACACTGACACCCCTCAAAAATAGTTTTATTTTTTGCCAGGCGATTTATTATAGCGTCAAAAGACTACCCAATCAATATGTTGCTGCAGTATCACATATTTTTAATAAAGCAAAAAATGCAACAGCTTAAAACCGAAAATGGACTGGGGAGGAAGAAGAAATATAAAGGAGAAGGAAGTTACGGGAAGTCACGTGGCTGTGCAACTATTTTTTTCTTCAATCAACATATTTGTAGCTTTTTAGAAGCCACAAAGAACTAGTATCATGTTCCTTTTCTATTTTTAATATTGAGTGCATGCCTTCAATGACCCATGACTATGATGATCTTTGGTGGTTGTGTCTAAACGATAGAAAAATGCACAAGACCACTGAGAAGAGAGTGAGCGCGACTCGAACCAGCCAGTTCTCAATCGGCATTTTCGGGTGGAAAGAAAACAAATTTCGAGCCACAAATTGTGTTCTAAGTAGTTGGGCTCTCATAAGTCATGTACAAATAAAAACCTTGGCAAGCATACCGTAAAATCCCGTAAGGGCGCCCTCCCCGAGAGATCGCCCATCCCGTTTTTCTGGCTAAATATCTGTAACATAAAAAATTCCGAAACATCGCCCACCCCCCGATTCCCGTTGGACGTCAAGCGATGTCCGACGGGAATCGCGCATCAACGGCGCGATCGGCGGTACCGGTGTGTCCGAGAAGCAAGTTCATAGCGGGTTCCCGCGCCGAGATCACGTGCAGACCTGCGATCTGCGCGCGATATCGGCTCGCGTAACACGCTAGTTCTTCCAGCGTGTGTATTGCATCATGAAATGCGAATCTGCTGCGTTCGCGATTTGCAGGTATCCGTTCCCGAGTTCGTAGCGGATTCCCGTGTTTTTGTCCGCGATCTGCGTGTGCGATATCGACTTTTAGCTGTAAGTGACACGCGCGAGTTGTTCCCGCGTGTATATTGCATTGTGAAATGCGATTTTGTTGCGTCCGCGATCTGCGGTATTTGTTTCTGTGACATGCGAGTTTGTAGCGTATTCCCGTGTTTTTGTCCGCAATCTGCGCGCGCGATATCGGTTTCCGTGACAGGCAAGATTGTAGAGGGTTCCCGCGTCTTTATTGCACCATGGAACTTGAATCTGCTACGTCCGCGATCTGCGGCATCCGTTCCCGTGAGATGCGAGTTCTCGGCGGGTTTCCGCGAGTCCTTCGCACCGTGAAACGCGAATCTGCTGCGACGGCCACTTGCGGTATCCTTTCCCGTGACACAGGAGTTTGTAGCGAATTTCCCGCGCGTTTATTATCGCATTGTGAAACGCGAATTTGCCGTGTCCGCGATCTGCGGTGTCAGTTCCAGCGTCATGTGGTTTGTAGCGGGTGCCCCGGCGTTTATCATTAATTTTTGATAAAGTTTTGCTGTGGCATCCCCAAAGATAGCCCACCCCATGTTTTTCACCATTTATCTCTTCATTTTGGGTGGGCGTCCTTACGGGATTTTACGGTAAATACCCTGTCAGTATCCCTTCAAGGTGAATGGGAACACTGTGGAATACCCTGACCGTATATTTAACCGAACAAACCTTGGTTATGAACAACTCGCGGCACCTTTACAGAGTAAAAAAATTAATTAAGTGAAGTTTGCCGATAATTTTATCTGGGTTTCGGTTCTCCCTATACTGCTCCAGGCATTGCAAGAACATTGTCACCGCCGCTGCACTCTACTTTGTTTTGAAACAGCCATAAGATGTTTCGCGTCTCTGCAGTCATCGGCATTTCCCGAGGTGTCTCTCCGACATCGCTTTGTGTTTCCCCTGGCCGCATGCAAGGTCTACGATAGCGGCATCCGTGGCAGGAGCAGCAAGAGGAACGTCCGCATCAACAAGCGCGAAAGAATCAAAGTTATTCTCGGTAGCTTCGCCAACATGTTTGCACACACTCCTGTAGAGATTGTTGCAGCTCTGGGAATCGTGCGCCAGCTTGGCAAGCGTTTTCGCGAGAGAAAATCCGACGTGTGCAAAGCAGTTGGCGATCTTTCATCTTCGGGTTGCGGGCGCACTTTCTCTTGCATGAGCAATTCTCGAAACCGTCATGTATGCCTTGGTTGTTCAAAACGATGGACGGTGCTGGAATGTCGAATTCTTTGGAAATTTAGGACTTGAGTCTGCCACTTTTCTGAACCTCGCAGATCTAAGCAACTTTCGGTAAACACTCCTGCAATACGACGCACGTGCACACCACAGGCGCGGTCGGCTGCGGTGTGCACTTTGAATAATCCGGTTAAAATCCGTGCATTTCAGTCGTGACCACGTCGAACTTCGATTAAATTTATAATTCCAAAAAAGCGATTTCGCTATAACGAGGGATTACTGTAGTTGTGAGTGGTGCCTGTGCATGCGTCTTCTTCCTTGTGTCCATTGTTCTTTGTGCCTTACACCAAGCTTCATAACGTTCACCAACCAGCCAAACTACAACTTTCTCCTAAAATCTCTTAGGATGAGACACTGGCGCCACCTCTCGGGCAGCCGTGCAACGCTTAGCAGTCCCGTATATTTCCGTTTTCGGCCATCATTCATCCTTTTTGGGCTCGAAAATCTTTTGCCTATGTCTAGCATTTTTCGTGGGCACGGCTGCACTGCCACGATGAGGTCATCTAACCTGCCGCTCCACTTTGTTATACAGCTGTTGCTGTTGCTGACGCTGCCTGCTGAATTGCCGGAACCATCGAGCTCGCCGTACGTCATCACAGCGAGCAAGGAAACACCGAGCTTCGGCCACTATCGCGGATTAGCGTTTGCTGACGCGGGCTTCGGCGAAGAGGACACGGTCTGGACGAATTTTCCATCCATCAAGCTGCGTGGCAACAAAGCGCCAAGAGCATCAACATCAACTGAGCTTCGACCTACAAAAGAGGCGACACCGCTCCACTGGGCTTGTGGGCACGGCGGCACTGCCACGATGAGGTCATCTAACCTGCCGCTCCACTTTGTTATACAGGTTGGTACGGTTGAATGTTACTCTGTAAAAAACAATGATTTGTTTTTGGTGGTGCTGCCGTGCCTGGGAGCAGCTTTGAAGCGTTTTCTAGACCTGTTATTGCTTTGCGGTGATATCGAAGAAAACCCCGGCCCAACTAATGCGGAATTGAATGTGTTAGTAACCGCCCTTCAAACTACTGTTCAACAGTTGGAGACAAGGTATGAGGCCCTGAGACAGAAAGTGAGCGAACTTTCCGAGGAGCGTACAAATGCCAAAAAAGAACTATCAGAATTGACAGAACGTGTGTGCACGCTGGAAAAAGAACTCGCTGTCTCGAGGGCCGATCCACTAGTGACGCAAAACAACAATTCTAAGTTGGAAGCTGCACACGCCGAGCTCTCTGTTCTAAAAACGTGCTGTAATGATGTAGAAAGCCGGTCACGCAGATCAAACCTCGTATTCTTCGGACTGAAGGATAAAGATAAAGAAACGTGGGCGGAATCAGAATCTCTTATCTTGAAACTTTGCGCCGACAAAATGGAAATAAAACTAGATCCCCAAACCATTGATAGGGCGCATCGAATCGGCGCGTACAATGAAAATAAGAAAAGACAGATCGTAGTAAAATTTTGCTTTTTCAAACATAAAGACTCAGTACTGGCTTCCGGTTACAAACTTAAAGATAGCGGCTTCGCCGTTAGTGAAGATTTTCCGAGGCCCGTTCAGTTGGCAAGAAGAAAGCTAGTTGAATTCGCAAAAACCCAGGACTGTCGATTCAAGCTGTGAATGGACCGACTATATATTGATGACAGATGCTTTATGTTTGACCTTGAGAGTGAAAATGTCCGTGAGGTCGCCAAATAACAACCAAGAAAACCCACGGAAGTTCCCTTAGCACCAAGTATATTACCATCCTCGCCATATGGCACCATACAGAATGACTCTGCAAATCACGCTGTGCACTTCGGCTGTTCCGGTTCAGGTGGCAGATCAAAGCAAAATAAAAAAAGAACTGCTAACGGTCACTTGGACGTTGGAACAGTAATGGTTATAAATTGCCGTAGTATTAAAAATAAGGGGGATGAATTTATGGGCTTACTTCAGACAGTTAAACCTGTGATTGTCTTAGCTACAGAGTCTTGGTTGGATGCCAATGTGGTTTCAAGCGAAGTGTTTCCAGATAATTATACAGTATACAGGAAAGATAGAAACCTACATGGTGGAGGTGTTTTCATTCTTGTGGATAAGAATATTCCTACCACGCCGATACTCATTCCGGATGTTAACATAGAAACAGTGTGGTGCCAAATGTCTGTCAATGGTAAACTATTCAGTAGGTGTTTTTTATCGCCCCCCAAACGAGGGCAGCGAAGTTTTAGAAGAACTAACAGATATAATCCTTGAGGCCTCTAAGGAATATGTTCTTTTGGGTGGAGATTCTAATCTCCCTTATTTGGTGTGGGAGGATGGCAAGGCCCATGGCTCGGGAGGCTCACTTCATACAAATATTAATGCCATTCTAGAAATGTTCGATTTAACAGAATATGTCACAGAGGGAACACGTCTTTTAAAGATTTTAGATCTTCTTCTTTGCAATTTGCCGGGTGCGATTGATAACGTTTGCGTAATACCTGGTATTTCAGATCATAGGGTGGTAACAGCAGCGCTAGCTCACCCAACGGTACATAAAGGGAAGTGTCAAGAAAGGAGAGTGTATTATTATGACAAAGGAAACAATGATGCCATAAAAAATGAATTGGTTGTTTTCCTAGCATATTTCTTAAAACAGGTTGATGATATTGGCATTGATGAGCTCTGGAACATCTTTAAGCTCAAAGTTCACGAGCTTGTTGACAATTACGTTCCCTCTGGAATACAATCTTCTAAAACTAAAGACAAACCTTGGGTGACAAAAGAGGTAAAGCAGATTATTAAGTGAAAACGAAGAGCTTATCTACGATTCAGAGATAATGGGGGAGCAGCCAACAGGTCTAGCTTAGAGCAAAGTGACACGCTTTTTAAAACGGCAGTTAAGGGGGCAAAAGAGAAGTACTACGAAAAGTTAGACGTAAAACTAAAAATGCACCCTAAAGAGTTTTGGAAGGCAGTTAAGGTAAATAAGAAGGATGATACGTCTGTTCCTCCACTTTTATTAAATGACCAGCTGATAGTGGACGAGAAAAACAAAGCTACGTGTTTAAATAATTACTTTGAATCTGTTTTTTCGAAAGCTGCTAAGACGATCTGTTACCCTACTGTGCGATCTGTAATGGAACACGCGATGTCACCCGTAGAGATTACGTACAACGGTATAGCTTTATTACTAAGAGATCTTGATGTAAAGAAATCATCCGGGCCTGATAATATTTCTCGTCTTATATTAAAGTATTGTTCCGTAGAGATAGCAAACTACTTGTGTGTGCTTTACAACAAATCATTAAGGGATCAAAAGCTTCCAGCAGACTGGAAAATCGCAAATGTTGTACCAATACACAAATCAGGATCCAAGAACTGTGTGGAAAATTACCGACCTATCTCTCTAACGTGCATATGCTGCAAACTTATGGAGCACGTGATTTATAGTAATCTTATTAGACACTTGAACATAGATAATTTCCTTATCCGAGATCAGCATGGGTTTCGATCTGGAGCGTCCTGTATGACTGTGCTTGTTGACGTTTTTCACTTTTTGGCGGGCGCCATGGATACTGGACATGAAGTAGACTGTTTGTTTTTAGACTTCAAAAAAGCCTTTGATCTCGTAAGCCATGAATTGTTAAACTACAAACTTAGCTTACTTGCCATTGATAATAATGTTTTAGGTTGGCTCCAGGACTACCTGAGAGAACGAAAACAGTGCGTTGTACTAAATGGTGAGAAGTCTGATTACGTTGATGTTACATCTGGTGTCCCCCAGGGTTCTGTTCTGGGACCTTTGCTCTTCCTGGTATATATAAATGACATTATTAATGGAATACAATCAAATATAAGACTATTTGCGGACGACTGTATTATTTATAGAGTAATTAATGATTCGAATGATGTAAATTTCTTACAGGCTGATCTTAACAATATTTCAATGTGGTGCAACGATTGGAAAATGAATCTGAACGTTAAAAAATGTGTGCACGTGAGATTTACTTGAAAGAAAAGCTCCACTGGTTCAACCTACATAATAAATAATGAAATAATTCAGGCTAACTCAAGCGTAAAATACTTGGGTGTAATTCTGTCTAGTGATTTAACGTGGAAAGCTCATGTGGAAATGATAGCTCTGAAGGCTGTACGTATGCTTAATTTTATACGACGGAATTTTCGACAGGGTTCATGCAAAATTAAAGGAACTCTGTACTTTACGTTTATTCCTCCCTGTATTGAATATGCAGCAGTTGTGTGGGATCCCCACCACAATAACCTAATAGAAAAACTGGAAAAAATTCAAAATCAGTGTGCTAGATTTGTTTTAAATGATTACCAACGCGGGGCAAGTGTCACCACCATGAAGAATAATTTAAACTGGGAATCACTAGTTTCACGCAGAAGAATGTTTAGGTTAAAATTTTTACAGGATATATATAACAGTCACCTTTTAATCAGTCGAGAAATGTTTTTACACAAACCTTTTAATGTATCAGGAAGGGCGGACCACCAGAACAAAATCCGACCTTACTTTTGCCGTACTGATGTTTTTGCGTTTTCGTTTTTTCCAAAAACTATAGAAGAATGGAATAGGTTGGCTATTGAAGGATGTGTTTAACGTATATACAAGTTTGTTTGTGTTTCGATGTTTTTGTTAGAATTTAATGTATTTTTATGTACTCACCCCTGCTATAATGCCAAAAGGCGATGCAGGTCTCTATGTAAATAAAAAAAAACAACCTTCGCTCTAGTGAAATGCAGTTCCAGGGTCACCGTATAGATGGTACCAGAGTGCCAGTGCGTTTTCTCGTCGTAAGGAATTCCAATGAGTTTTAAGGCACACGGTCCTAAGGAATTGCAATTAACTTGGAGCGATTGAAGCTTCGAAAAGTACAAACATTGCAGTTCATTTTGAAGCAAATCTCGAATACCACGTAGCCACCTTCAGGACAAATATCGCGAGACAAAAGCAGCAGCAGCAGCGCGAGCACGTTTGCAAATTACGGTATACGAGCTTCGTTTACGAGACCGAAGCCAGCAAATGATTTTTTACCCCGACAGTCGGCTGTCCAATTACTCAGTCCCTACAAACCAAGTATTCTAAATCACTATTCGAAACCAAATATTTCCGCAATCCGATCGAAAAGATAAGCCTTAAAGGGCAACTCCGCCTAATTTAAAACCTTTCGAAGTAGTGGGCAACCTTACCTCGAGAAGTACTATTGAACGGTACCACAGCCCCCATTTCTCAAAAAGCGACACATTTTTCGAGTAATCTCGCTTTGTACGCAACCACGAACGAGCGTTGCCCGTGTCGTGGCGGGCTCCGGATCGACCGGCGTCTGCACCACGGCGACTTTCCCATCTTCGTACGAGGAAAATGAAGCGTTGGAAAAGGGGTCAAGTGGAAGATATGTGTCGACGCGCCATTCATTCATTATCTACTCATTCTTGTACTCGTCCCCGCGTCTGTTGCGCCAATCGTTTTCCTCCTGACATGCGTCGACCCGTCCACCTACGAACGTCAACGATAGGTGCCAAGAACTGTACCGAGCATCCAGAAATATGTCAGCCTCAACACGGGAGGGAGTTCCTTCGTGGCCCTCCACCGCCTACAATACCCGCAACATGTCCTTCACTGGCGCGTGTAGCGTCCCGGCAGGACATCAAAAAGCGGCAACGAACCGCGCAAGCCGGCAGGTCACGTCGTCGGATGCCGCAATCCTGCTGGTTGGTGTCACCCGGCAAAAGGTAAGAGAGACGGCGTTGGTCTGCCTTTGAGGTACGGCGACGCTGGTTTACGTTGTAGACGACGATTTACCCCAGCGCAGTACCACCGCTAGCCCGGGGTCGCACATTGTGCAGTAGCGATACACGACTGCACGCCGGTACCGTACGACGCTCGTCCGGATCGCGAGGGGGCGGAGACTGAACCCGGGATCCCGGGATCCCCGGGTCCTGCAGCGCGAGCTCTCGTACTGCATGCTCCGAGAATTGCGCTCGGCCACCAATTGCCCCGAACGCAAGTGTAGCCGTCGTCACGGGGTCCCAACTCCCGGCTGTCGGAGCTTCCGCGGACTGTCGAGTTGGAGAGCAACCCGCAGCAGCAGTCTGCCCAGTCCACCACCGCCGCTGCGACCACACTCGTGCGACGGGTGTGAGTCGAAGCATTAGAGGACGCAGTAAAGGAGGAGGGGCGACGCACCCGCGAGGGCAGCAGAGGCGCAGGGTGGGGCAGGCGTGCGCCTGGAGCAGGGGCTGCAACACCCTGGCCACTGAGCCAGGCTTGGGCTCCTCCAGGGCGTCCATGTCCCGCAGCATGGCCGTCGTGAACGGGTCTGGCTCCAGGCTGTGCTGCTCCAGGAACCTGCGGTGAGCGTCCGGCTTTCCCGCTCAGTCCATTTCGCCCACTCCCCACTCGGACCTTTCCCCCACTCTTATCCTGGCAAGAGCGGTGGCAATGCGGGATGTAGTGTGTGTTGCTTGGCAGCGGCTCATACTACTCCATTCAAGTTACTCTATCTGAAGTATTTTTGGGAGTAACTCGCTGTCTCGCAAATGCTTTTAAAAGTCGGCATTTATGTACTCTAACTTAAATAATTTTTAAGTAGGCTATGTACTTTTGGGCGTTTTTCTTTGTTAAAAATCGGCGGATGTTTTACGGTGTTTATTTCCAAAATACCGGCGCATTTTGAAGAATTGTCTTGTGCAATCGCTTGAAACAGCTTTTATCAACGAGCTGATGAAACCAATGAGACAGCGTCAAAAGCGCACCCTCATGGTGTTCATCGTGTTTCTGAACGTGTTCTATCAGTGCTGCGACTCAAAACAAGCTCTAAACATGCACATTCTGCATATAAACACGCACATCGCGTATAAACACATTCAGTATAGTCCCTGGTTTCCTTGACCTCCCCCTGCAGGGTGTCAAGCAAATTATTATTTTGAAATTTCCCAACTGGTGAAATTCCCCGACCACTGTAGAGGCGGTTAAATATGTAAGAACATTACAACACAAGGCAATAAGCATTGAGCACTTTGAGGATCATTTTGCATGGGCTTAATCCAACTTGCATATTCCAAAATATTCAGGTTCGTCCAGTCCGGATTAAACGAGCACTTTCTTGCCGCAGACATCGTAGTGAAAAGGCCACTTCCGGAAACACAATGAAAACATGACGCTCAACCACAGACGTCAATAACCAAACGGCAGTATGGCAGCCAGATGCACACTTTCAGATACTTGGATTGGGGTCTGTGGCTTTCCCATTTGTTACTAAATCTAGTACAGTGTAATCCACTTATAACGATACCACATATAACAATGTACTGCTTAGAACGATCAGTTTCTACAGTTTGTAAAATAGAAACGATCAGTTTCTAGTCCAGATACAACGATAATCGGTTATAACGATTGAAATGTCGGATATTCTCATTATTGTTATAAGTGGACTGCACTGTAGCTCTAACTGGATCTAGCCTAGTGTCCCGCCCTCAATCCAATCCAATCCAAGGCATAGACTGGATTTGTCATCTGTCCTTTTTGCATCGAGTAGCACACTCTACATTGAGCATGAGCAGAGCGCATGCTCCACTCTAAGCAGAATTTATTGCCTATTTTTCTGCCCCCAAGTCCTGAAGCCTTTGCTCGGGGCACTCGATGGCGTTTCCGGCTCATTTTTATTTTTTTATTTATTTATTTGATATGTGCCCACAAACAGCATGATGCCTTTAGCGTGGTGCACAAAAGGAAACAAAGCAAAGAAAGTATGTGAAAATAGGTAAAACAGCGAGGAAGAAGAGAAAGAAAAAGAAAAAAAGAAAAAAGAGAAATGAACAAATATTATACATGACTGTATAATACATGACTCTACAACACAAAGAAGTACACTCAGGCTTTGAACAAATTTTTCACAGCCCGGGCAAAAGTATCATAACCATCAAAGATGCTCAGGACCAGGTGCCTCGAGTGAGTTGTATACAAGTTGTGCTCTCTGGACAGGACTTTTGGGATTAACTGCAGGATAAAAAAGTGGCGAGGAACGACATCGTGTGGGGACATGAAAACTGATCGAATATAATAAATCAGCACTGACTGAGCTTGCTTTTTGACAATATCCCTGACGATTCCCAGATTTTCCCGGTAATTAAAATTTCCCTGACAATTCCCAGTTTTCTTGGTCACTAGACAGCCTGATCTGGCAATTTCTTTTTCTCTTGCAGCTGAAAGGATGTCATCAAAACTACAAGTGCGAGGGAACGTGCTCACGTTGATACCCCAATAGATGCGTTAAAACATGCCGTTTAGAGCTAAACGATTCCTGCACAATGCAAAGAAGCAAAACGTCACGTTGGCACTGAAGGCTGGTTCAGACATTTGCCTTTGAGTGTAACAGGCTGTGTTAGGAATCCTGGCATTTCACGGCAATAGTCTCGTCGTAAGCAGTTTGCAACACAGTTGGTCCCACTTAAGGCTGGTCCAGACAGCTGCATTTGAATGCGACCAACTGTTACAATCACTTATGACCACTTGCAAAAAGATGGCACACAGATGCCTTCTATTGGGTAGCCCTGACCTGCTTGCTTCCTTTTCTCAACAAGGCTAAAGGTCTCGCTGTATCTGCGAGATCACACCTGTACACCATGCACGGTCGCTCTCTAGCTGTGAGAAGGAGTGGCGCCATCTTATGTAGGACTCCTTCTGTACTCACTGTAATATTCCGAGTCATTGCCCACCCACCCCCTGCAGCCTGAAATTCATAAAAAAAAGTGGGATGGGCCATGTCTTCGTGGGTAAGCACTAAAAGTATAAAAAAGCTAAAACAGCGCCTATTTTTCTGCACGTATCTAGCGCGGCTGCACAAGAAATACATTAAACTCGGAACTCGACTTAGTTTTATTGTTTTATGCAAAAAATGCTCATGAATGTTTTAGTATCGCAAAGTCCGTTGCTTGCATCTCTGTGATGAGCATCGCCGGTTGGTGTACGGCGACCGGTGTAGATTTCGGACTTGCACCAATATCCCGAAGCTCGACTAAAACAGATTTGGAGCACTTAGCAGACACCTTCGCTCTGTACACCAGGTCAGAAGTGCTCGCTGCAAGCCGCCTAACAGTTTAGTCTTCCCCAGCGTCAGAGGCTTGTCGTGCGGGACTGGCACTGCGGCCCCCAATGGTACATCACCGTCGCTCCGTCGGTGTAAAGGCCGCCCAAGCCGAACCGGGCATTCGTAGATCGAGCCCGAGGTACGGGTAACGGCAAAAACAAAATGCATTGAGCAAACGCTTTCTGCAGTCATGCATTAGAACCGAAGCAAAACGGAAGTTCAGCAGACGTCCGGACGCAGCGGTCCCTACGAGTTATCCTAGCCAATCCCGCTCTGTGAATGTAGTCCGTGATACGCTCTCCAAGGTCACGTGACACTCGCACAGTTCCGACGGACGTAAAGTGAAACGGAGTATACAGTCAAACCCGTTTATGATGAACAGCAGGAAACGCTACAATCAGTTCAATACAGCAAGTAATTCGATATAGCAAAAACCATTTACAACGAACTTCCAGGATGCGTTCATTGTAAGGCGAGGGCTTCTCTTCCTTGCTCATCTCTTCGCTTCCCCCTGTAACAACGCGTTAGAACGTTTTTTTTTTTTTTTGCATGTTTGCAGAGTTTTTTTAGCTTATCTTTTTTTCTGAATTGCTTCTCTTCGTGGCCACTTGTTCCAAGATTTTTTTCTTTTTCTGGGCATGCGTGCAGAGTGTATCTTTTAGCTTTCTCCCCTTCTGAATCGCTTCCCTTTGCTCAATTTTGTTCGCAACTTGAGCTTTTGGAATTATCTTTCCCACTTTTTTCTTTTTGGGGGGGAGGGGGAGAGAGGGACAGGCTACAAGACGATTGTTTACGCGTTTATGGAAGCCTTCCCGGGGGAAAAGCTTGATATAGCCAATATGTTGTTTATTTTAAAAAATACTTTTTACATGCATTTTTATTAAAAATGTTTCGTGAGTTCAATATAGACAATAATTCGGCTGCACATGGGTTCATCCTAAGCGGGTTTCACTGTAGCTACTGGGAGGGAGGGGAGCACCCACGCTTGCAGCAGCTCCACCTGGTCCAGGAAGGCCTCGCACAGGCCCAGGGCAGAGCTGTTGCTGCCCCGGATGACCACCACCAGCTGCAGGGCCAGGGCCCGCAGCCGCAGCTGTCGCAGGGCCGCCTCCTCCTGCCGCTCCAGGCCCAGGAACTGGTGGTTCAGGCTCAACGTCTGCTGGAGCAGCTGCAAGGGCACGTCCCCACCACTTCTTTCAAACTCCCTTCTAGCCCAACTCAAACTGAAATAGTTTAATATATACATATACAAAAAGCGTGTTAGAAAGCAGACACGACTGTAACGCAATTCGGTGACTATTATTACAAAAGGAGGAGAATCTGGAAATGAATTCAAGTTAGTTGAGCTTAAACTAAAGGAGCGCTTCTTCCACATTGACGTCGTCGCTTTCGCTCATTTCGTCTTTGAAAAAGGGTTTTCCAGGTTGGTAGACACCCCGAGGTCGATTCGGCACTCAGTACGTCGTAAGACGTCCCCGCTCAAGGTGCGCGCGCCCAACGTTCTTAGATCAGTTGACAAGCCTCATGAAAGAGAGTCATTTGAAAGCAGTTCTTGGTTGGCCGCATGTCACAAAGTACAGGTGGATGGCGTTCCTGGTGCCACCAGCAGCGACGGAGAAGCACCGTTTCTGATTGACGCTCTCCGGGCTGGAACTTTACGTGGCAGTGACGAACGTTGTACCGGCCAGCGTCGACCCGCTGTTGGTCCTTTATGCGAAGGCAGGCTAGCTGGTGTATCTTTTCAGCCCGTTGGGTGACCAGCTGGGAGTCGTCGGTGCCGTCGTTTGTCGGATCTGGGCAGTGGGGCAGCATGGCATTGAGCATCATCGTCGCCTTTCTGCCGAGCACCAGCTGAAAAGGTGTCATCCTAGTGGTTTCCTGAACTGCCGTGTTGTACACAAACGTGACATGGGATGAGCAATACCTCATCCCACGTCTTGTGTTCCACGTTGTGGTCGGTTTGCCTTGCTGCATACACGACTCGGAGGAATAACACGGAGCCAACGGTTTCAACAACAAGAAACTACATTTAATTGGACATGGACGATTATAAAACTAACAGAAAACCAAGAAGCACCGGCGGCGCCTGAATCCAGACAGCGACTCCTCGTGTGTCACCTGTCATCCGCTTTATCTAGGCGGCGCGTGCGATGTGCGCGTGGCTGGCGTAACTTCACCGCCTTGCGGGAAAAGTTCCCTCTGTGTCCCATAGTCGGGCAACTGGGCTGGGGAGCCGCCAGGGTGCCCACAACGTCCACGTACATCGAGATCATGTCGGCAATAGTCTTATTTAATCGCTCCGTCAATCCGTTGGTCTGCGGGTGGTATGCCGTTGTTCGACGATGGCTGGTGTGGCCGAGTTGGAGGATCTCCTGACTTAGCTGTGCCATGAACGAGGAGCCTCGGTCCGTAATCAGGACTTGGGAAGTGCGTGTCGGAGGAAAGTACACTCAACAAAGAACTTGGCTACTTCCACAACAGTTCCCGAAGGTAGTGCTTTTGTCTCGGCTTACCGGGTGAGATGATCAGTTGTCACGATTATCCAACGGTTTCCCCGCGTCAACGGAAAGAAAGGTCCAACTAGATCCATTCCAATCTGCTGGAATGGTGCAGTTGGGGGCACGATCGGCTGCGGGGGGCCTGCCGGCTTCATCGGCGGTTCCTTCCGTCACTGGCACTCGTGGCACGATCGTGTGTAGAGGTGGAAAGTCTTCGGGAGCCTGGGCCAATAGTACTTTTCTCGGATCCTTGCGAGAGTCCTGCTGTAGCCAAGGTGATCAGATGTTGGGTCGTCATGGCAGGCTCAGAAGATCTCTTCCCGAAGAAATGTAGGAATCACCAGGAGACACGTTAAGTTGCTGTCCTCGAAGTTTTTTGTAGAGAATACGTTGCCGCATGGCGAATGTTGGTAGGGCACGTAGAAAGGCTCGGGAATCCTTCCCTCTCGTCCCTCTAAGTGATCGATCAGTGCGTGAAGTTCAGGACCAACCTGTTGGAGAGCTGCCATGCCGTTAACACTCACTGCGCCAAGAAAGCGACCGTCGTCGTCATCTTCGGCACAGCCGGTAGCTGACTTCGACGGGGGCTCTGGACAGGCAGTCAGCGTCGCTGTGTTTTCGGCCTGACATATAGACCACGGTCACGTCATACTCTTGCAGTCATCGTAAGCTCCATCGAGCGCGGTGTCCCGATGGGTCTTTCAGGCTCGCTAACCAGTACAGCAAGTGGTGGTCGGTCACCACTCGAAAAGGACTCCCGTACAAATAAAAGTGGAATTTCGTGATGACCCAGACAACGGCCAGACATTCCTTCTTGGTCAACGAGTAATTGCGTTCTGCGTTCGCCAGCGTCCGACTAGCGTATGCAATCATACGCTCTGTACCCTCTTGTCGTTGGGCCAGTACCGCTCCGAGTCCAGTATTGCTGAAGTCCGTGTGAACTTCCGTTTCAGCCGATTGGTCAAAGTGGCCGAGAATCGGTGGCGACTGGAGTCGTTGCTTTAGCTCGTCGAATGCCTATTGCTCCTATCCACCCCATTCAAGGTTCAAGGCGTCTTTCGTGAGGTGCATGAGCGTGCAGAAAGCTTGGCGAAATGCCGAACGAATTGCAGGTAGTGCGCGCAAGTCCCCAGAATCTTCAGACGGACTTCTTGTCGGTGGGCGATGGAAATGTCGCTACGGCGCGAGTCTTCTCAGGGTCAGGACGAACACCTTCGTTGCTCACAACGTGGCCTAGGAACTTCAGTTCGCCGCAGGCAAACGGGCACTTCGTTGGCTTGAGGGTGAGTCCGGCAGTCCCGACTGCTTGAAGAATGGCCCGAAGGCGTCGCAAGTACTCATCGAAGTTGGCCGAGAATACCACGACGTCCTCGAGGTAAACGAGACACTTCTGCAATTTGAGGGCTGCCAGTACGGTGTCCATGACACGCTGGAAACTTTCCGGCACCATGCACAGTCCGAAGGGCATCACCTTGAACTCGTACAGTCCAGTGTGCATGACGAAGGCAGTCTTCTCCCGGTCCTGTTCGTCGACTTTGATCTGCCGGTAGCCACTCTTCAGGTCCATTGACGTGAAGTATCGGGAGTGGTGCATCTGGTCCAGTGTGTAGTCGGTGCGGGGGAGCGGACACACGTCCTTCTTCGTCACAGAGTTGAGTCGGTAGTCTACGCAGAATCGAAGCGTTACATTCTTCTTCTTAACCAGTACGACTGGAGAGGCCCACGGGCTGCTTGAAGGCTGGATGATGTCGTCGTTGAGCATTTCTTGCACTTGTCCATGAATAGCCTCTCTTTCCTTTGGGGAGACCCAGTACGCCGGCCGATGCACAGAGAAAGCATCGTTGTTTGTAACGATACAATGTTTTGCAACTGTTCGTGCGCGCACTTTCGACGTCGCCGCAAAGCAGTCGCTGAATTCGGCGAGGAGGTCTCTGAGCTGACGTCATTCTCTGGTACCAAGCTTGGGGTTAAAGGGGAACTCCACCGATTTATTAAGCTACCTAATCCAAAGGCACCATCTAAATGCAAATGGCTTCCTGATTCCAAAATGCTATCTCGTTCCCCGAGATACACTTTAGTTAATTATAGAAGTTATATTTTGCTCGCTGCCAAAACCGAAACATTGTTCTCCCTAGTTTTTCCCCAGTTTTCCACGCCATCCAACATGATGTCACTGGCGGGCAGGGAAGATGACTTTGGTTTTGCATAGCCACCATCACCTGGAAATTTGCATGCCTCTCCTCACAACATTATTATTTTCATAGTTTTAAAAATCTTACAGCTCTATATAACATTTCTCCGTGATAGAATAAAATAAAGACATTTCACCACCTCTTCGCCGAGAAAAAATTTCATGCCAACCATTTGAGAAACCAGGCGATGGGTCTATCATATATTAAAAAGCTCAACCCCGACTCCCTAGACCACTGTAAGACCAGACACAAAATAGCAGTGTGTCAAAAGTCATGTCTAAGCTCAGACTTGAACTTTGTTTAGACGTTTCACTTCTCGTCTTCAAAAGATCGGCCGCGTGAGTGGAACTCCGAGAGTAGCTCGAGCAAGATTCGATGTCCGAAACAAATATAGTGTTTCATGAAAAAAAATCCCGGAAGCAATCGTGAACAACAAATGTCACTGTGCCAAATGTCGACTATAGTGCTACAATGTGCACTATTTTTCTCAATATTATTAGCGCTCCTCTTTAGACGGATGTTCTAGTGGTTACAGCCGGCTTGAGTCAGCGCTTTCCGCTCTTGAAGCCGTGCCACCTGCAGAAGGATATTCAACTCGCAGCACGAGGCTTTAAAGTATGTAGCCACATACTCAAGCCTGTGACTCTATGAACTATTCCGAGCATAAGCGAGAATGCTTCATGCGACAGTAGTTCTCTCGGCACACAGTTCGTGCAAAAACACTTTGATGTGGCTGGCCTCTATCGCTTCCGGGGAGCACATTTTTTTCTCCCATGAAAACAAGGGTAAAAAAGAAGATCCTCCCTGCACTGCTCCTACAATCTACCGCAGTGCACAAATTGATATCCATTGCAAAAGAACTTTTAACCTTGAGGCTCTGAAAAACTAATCTCTAGCCGCTTCGTGGCTGCCCCGGGTTGCCCGTCCGTCTGCGCGCAGGTGATGTACATGGGTAGGAAAAAGTAGGGATTTTTCATTGTTGCCAGGAGACAGTCGCCTCCTGGAAACCTCGCGGCCGGCGTAACTTGAGAATTCAATAACTTCAGGGAAATATTTTTGTTTTTTGTAAAATATTTTGGCTATTAGTCGAGAGAGTTCTTAACGCGAGAGTATTAACTGTCCCATGAAGCACAGCCAGAGTTGATTATGACCGCGAGAAAAGAGCAACTATTTTGCGTTAAAAGAGAGGTCCAAAGCGGACGCGCCTAAGAAATACAAATGAAAACACAAAGAAAAGCACAGCAACGCAGATGCGTCGTCACAGAAGCCGTGAAGCCCGCAAGGTACGCCACGCCTGCACAGTAGGGGAGAGTGATTTCACCACCAGAACGCCGTGAAAAAAAGGAAGACGTGGCGCGCGGCTTGCAAGAATGCTTTCGCATTCCTACACATAAACAGTCTTAAGTGTCCTCTTTAGTCTTTTTTACTTCAAGCTTTGCTACCATTGTCCGCAATTATTTTTAAACCAAAGGTACATTACAAAAAGGTTATCTTAATTTTATTAGACCACGGCCGTCGTGAGCAGACTTGATAAGGAGGTAGCGCCATCTACCAATACGTGTGCCAATTGCTCCCCGCCACTAGACTCGGCCGTCTGCGTTGCTGTCCGCCATTGAGCCTGGCAAGTTTCTGGGCCCTACTTTTTACAGAAAGGGAGGTACGCTTTGTAATTTTACAATAAAAAACCGAAATGTGAAATACGCCTTTGACGACAAGTTTAGATTGCTACATACAGGCGTCGATTTCTACGGTCCTTTTTAGATCGAGCCTGGTTGTTTCAGTCACCCCGTATATTTGCTAAAAAGTGAGATTTATCGAAGCAAATATGTATGCTTCTTTCATCACCCGCCACCAGAGCGAGGCCAGTAAGCTGGGCAGTCACTGGCCAAGGGGTCCACCGTCTACAGCTTCTACCGCACTGTCCGCGGCTGAAACACGCATCGATGGCACCCCAACTCATAATTTACAACCGAAAAACAGGTGACGATCTAGCCACTCTGTAGAGGCAAAACTTTTTGCGGTGGCAGATAGCATCTGCCCACAGCAAGCCCACTGACAGCATCTGCTTTTCGTGCACTTTCCTCCGAGACAATTGGACCAGTTCAAATCCAACGGAAAGGTACTGTGAAGAGCGTCTGGGTTACCTGCTCCAACAGCGATTTGAGGGCGTTGCTCTGCAGAGGCGACGCAGCGGAGAAGTTGAGCCAGCTCTTGTTGGACAGGATCTGGGCGGACGGAGGGAGGGGTCAGACGTCAGAGTCCTCTTCCCCTCCTCGCGGCACCCACCTTTGCGAGGAGCAGCTGGCACCGGACGTAGAGACCGGCGCAGTCGGCGGCGGCCGTGAGCCGAGGCTCGATCTCCGACAGCCTCCGCAGGTCCCTGAGGCGGAAGGCCATTGGAACTCGGGGTGGGGGAGCAACTGGGTCTCCCTACGGTGCCCGAAACGCCTCTCTGAACGGTCTGTCGCCTGCGGCCTAAGAATCCGTCCCTCGATTTCTGGCCGAGGACGTTGCACATGCGGCTGCCACCATGGCAGACGCCCGTTCTACCGCAGGTCGCTCTGCAGCTCTGCGGAGACCTTGTTGGCTTGGTCTCTTTGCCGAGACTTCTAGCATCCGGCAGCCATATGACAACGCACCGGCTTGTACGACGTCACTCGTTGCCACTACCGTACGGGCGGATGGTCAGAGATGCATTTCAGGCACCGTGGCCTCGCTCCAGAGAGACTTGAGGGAGAGATTCGCTTGGCCTCACCTGATGGCCGTCTCGAGCCAGTTCTGCCTGGCCACGGACTGTTTCAGCTCCGCGGCCGACACCCGCTCCAACACCTGATGCAGGAAGGCGTGCGACTGGGCCAGGGACGGCGAGGACGCGTCCACCGCCTGGCTCTGCTGGTTCGGGAGCTGCCAAAGAAACGGTCCTCCATGTGTCGCCACTCGCGTCTGCCGGCTAAGCTAGGGGAGTGCGCAGGCTCCGTTGCACCCCTCAAGCAGCGTGCTCCTTCCAGTTAACCCCTCAAGTGCCACGCCCGACCCTTACTCTGGAGTGTTCCAGACTGATTTTCGTATCGGTTCGCTCCCTGCCTTTCCCAACTGCGCTGTCCTTTTACTTATGGATAGCGGCACTCACGAGCGAGCGATGAAAACAACATTGTGTGTCATAAAGCCTTTTAATGCGAATAGCATTCTTTGGATACTTCACACGCTTTTCGTCTATGTATCTATCTATCTATCTATCTATCTATCTATCTGGCTATCTAACCTCTTACGCCGCGGGTCGATAAATAAATAAAAAAGACCGGCGCCGGCTGGGATTCGAACCGTTGACCCTTTGATCAGCAGGCAGACGCGCTAACCACAGAGCTATGAAGGCAGTCATTCAACACACTCTAAACGGTTGTTTATATCTTTACCATAGGACGCGCTTTACAGCGCTGTCACAGCTACCGGTGCGTGCGCGTTCCATGCACGAGGGCTCATTCCGCTCTCGTGAGGCTGAGCACGGCCGCTAGCTCACCCTCTCCCGCGCTCGGGGAGAGGGTGATGTGAGGCGGCCGTGCTCAGCCTCACGAGAGCGGAATGAGCCCTCGTGCATGGAACGCGCGCGCACCGGTAGCTGTGACAGCGCTGTAAGCGCGTCTATGATAAAGATATAAACAACCGTTTAGAGTACCGTTGGTTGAGACTAGCTGAGACGCCAGAAAGTCTGGTCGGTACCATTTTGAGTGTTTGTGCGTATGGCGCGTGCTTTGCTCGCCTTCATAATTGACACAAACGCACGTGCTGGGCTGCGGAGATCGTGCGCAGGGCTGTGAAAGTGTCAACAAATTTAGAATCGCCTCAAGAGTGGGCTGGCGTATCTAGAGTGTGCCGGCCACCTGACGAACGCGCATAACTCCGCACCGTTTGATGCTATTCGCATTAACGTAGATAATCATTCCCAAAGGATGGGTTCTGCTGACTTTTTCTAAGGGCGCATTATTTCTTTTTGTTTAGGTGACTTGTTTCGGTATTAATACAAGGATCATTGTTAATTGCACGACCCTGAGCTACGCCGCCAGGGCCGACTGTACCATATGCTAGCGGGAGCAACACTGCGTGCACGAGAACAGACCAAAGGAGCGCGCGCTAAAAATAAAGAAGTCGTTCTTGTTGCTGGCACTGATCGTGAACACACCTCGTTTACATGGTGTCAGAAGTCCAAAGGTAAAAGCTCACGGCATCATGACAGATCTTCGACCTCCGGAACCGCTGCAACTTGGCGACAACGCGGCGGAGTCGTGGCAAAGGTTCAAGCAGCGCATCGAGCTTTACCTCCTAGCAACGGAACCCACGAAGCCTCGCAGTAAGCAACAGAAGGCCGCCATATTTCTACATATCGCGGGCCAGGAAGCTATAGACGTGTTTAACACACTGAACTTGACAGTAGAGGAGCAAGCCGACTATGACGTACTGGTCAAGACTTTTGAAGACTACTGCCTGCCCAAATGTAACGAAACGTACGAGCGCTACGTGTTTCGCACGCGTCGGCAAGCTCAAGGAGAACCGTTTGAACAATTTTTTAGAGACCTGCAACTGAAAGCAAGGACGTGCAACTTTGCAGACTTGAAAGAATCTCTCCTCCGAGATCAGATTGTTTACGGGATTGCTAGCACGGTGTTGCGGGAAAAGCTGCTTCGAAAAAAAAACCTAACCCTAGAAGTAGCAGTAGAGTGCTGCAAGGCTGAGGAGCGTGTCGAAGCACAGAACAAAGCGTGGGATGGCGAAACTGTGAAAATTGACCCCGTTCAACAAGGACAAGCCAAACAGCGTGAGCAGAGAAGATGCACTTATTGTAATTTATCTCATCCGCCGAGAAAGTGCCCCGCGTATGGAAAGACATGCGCCAAGTGCACCAAACGGAATCACTTCGCAGTCTGCTGTAGGAGTAAGAGGGCAGCGGTACACGACGTGGCCGAAGGGGACGAAAGCGATGGCGACTTCGACGTTCTTGAAATTTTGGCGACCGGGACCGAGCGTTCTTCCTCCAATCGCGACTGGATTGTCACCACGCGCATCGAGGGAACCGTGGTGAAAATCAAGGTCGACACGGGAGCGCAGGCAAACTTATTGCCCAGAGCGTTGTTTGAGAAGCTCAGGACGAAGCAGAAACCCCGTCCAACCAGAAGCATTCTTCGCCACTACGGGGGCGGCGAAATTCAACACAGCGGAAAGGTTCGTCTGTCGGTGCAGCTCGACAAGCGACCAGTGCAGCTCGATTTCTTCGTGGTGAAAAGGAACCAAGCTATTCTAGGTCTCCGTGCATGCGAGCAACTGGGCCTCGTGAACCGAGTAAGTTCAGTGGAGAACAAGGCCTCCAACCCAAACATAGAGTCGGAATTCCCGGGACTGTTCTCCGGTATTGGCAAGACACGACGGGAGTACAAGATGGTACTCCGAGATGACGCCGTACCAGTGGTCCAGCCCGCCAGACGAGTGCCGCACGCACTTAGGGAACCTCTCAAGAAAGAACTGGAACGCATGGAGGCCGCAGGCATTATCGCAAAGGTTAAGAAACCCTCCGACTGGGTGAGTCCCTTAGTCATCGTACGAAAAAAAAATGGCAAATTAAGAATCTGCATGGACCCTCGAAACGTGAATCGGGCACTGAAAAGAGAACATTTTCAGCTCCCACGGCGCGAGGAAATCGAGAGCGAGCTAGCGCGTGCCAAGTATTTCAGTCGCCTTGACGCTAACAGTGGATTTCATCAGATTCCGCTTGATGAACAGACCTCGGATATTTGCACGTTCAGCAGTCCGTTTGGTCGTTACCGATATCTAAGACTACCCTTCGGAATCGCTTCAGCTCCGGAAGTATTCCAGAGCACAATGAGCCAGATATTCGACGATCTTCCTGGTGTGCGTGTGTACATAGACGATGTACTGGTGTGGGGCGCCACACGAGAAGAACATGACAAAAGGCTTCGCCAGGCGTTGGCAACAGCCCAAGCTGAGGGACTGACTCTGAATGCGGACAAATGCACCTTTGGCCAAGAAGAAATAAACTTTCTTGGTGACAGAATCAGTTCCAACGGAATTGAACCGAACCCAGACTTGATAAGCTGCGTTGCACGGCACCCTACTCCAACGACAAAAAGGAAGTTCAACGCCTCCTTGGTGCAGTGAACTACTTCGGGAAATACTTACCACACCTGTCGTCTCAAACGGAGGCCCTACGCAGTCTGGTTAGGAACGACACCATTTTTGAATGGACCAGCGTACATGATCGTCAGTGGGAGCAACTAAAAAAAATGCTGACGCAAACCCCAGTTCTAGCCATCTATGATCCCGAGTTGCCCAGCAAGTTGTCAACTGATGCGTCCGCATTTGCTCTAGGGGCTGCGTTGCTTCAACAGCATGGAATGGACTGGCGTGCGGTAGGCTACGCGTCTCGGGTGCTCACTGATACTGAACGCCGGTATGCTCAGATTGAAAAAGAGGCCTTGGGCATAGCCTTCGGTTGCGAAAAGTTTAACGACTACGTACTGGGAAAACATATCGCCATCGAAACAGACCATCATCCGCTGTTGGCCATTTCAAAAAAGAAATAGGAGACATGCCTCCTCGTCTCCAACGACTATTTTTACGACTACTGAAGTATGATTTCGAGTTGCAGTTTGTCCCCGGTAATAAGTTGGTGGTTGCTGACACTTTATCGAGGATTCCATCAGATCCATCACAGGGAGAGGCCACGACGGATGTAGAAGTGCATGCGGTGGGCGTCCTATCTGAGGTAGTGGGCCAAGGCACACTAGCTCGCTTACAGGAGGCGACAGTCAGCGATCCCGCTCTCCAGCGAGTCATCACCAGCCTCCAATCATCGAAGCCTGTGGAAGGTGAGCTGAAGCAGTTTACACCAGAACTTTCGGTGGTTAGCGGAGTACTGCTAAAAGGAAAGAAAGTAGTCATTCCGACAGCTATGCGAAGGGAGATGCTGAAACGACTACATCAAGGCCATCTGGGGCTGGGTAAATGCTTGTCTAAGGCCCGAAGATTGATGTATTGGCCAGCAATGACCGCCGATATTACCGCTTTCATCGACAGATGTGAAACTTGCAAGAAGTTTGCCTACCGACAGCCAGACGAGCCTCTCTCTATCCGCACCGTTCCCAACCATCCCTGGTCCAGGGTAGCTGCAGATCTCTTCCAACACTCTGGTAAACACTACTTGGCTGTGTACGACGCCTATTCAAATTTTCCAGAAGTGGAACACCTTCGAGAAACCACAGCAACGGTGGTCATTGACAAGTTAGCTCGAATATTTGCCCGCTATGGTTTACCTCTAGAAGTGTGCACGGATGGGGGCCCACAATTTTCCTCGAAAGAATTTAAGGATTTTGCTGCACGTTATGATTTTCGGCATACTGTTTCAAGTCCAATATTTCCAAGGTCTAACGGTCTGGCTGAAAAAGGTGTACAAGTGGTCAAGCGTCTACTACGCAAAACGGAGTGTGCCAAAGAAGACTTTTGGTTGGGCCTCCTCAACTACCGGGCAGCTCCCCTTGAAGATGGCCGCTCACCCGCAGAACTACTGATGGGCCGAGAACTACGAACCCTACTTCCCGACTTCACCACGTCTCCCGCATCTCCGGTCAGAAAGCACATCCAGAACGAGACGAAAGGAAGACAGCTAGCTCCTCTTCAGCAGGGAGACATCGTGCGAATCCTTAACAACGGGCGATGGGAGCGTAAAGCACAAGTGCAAGGCTTGGTGGCCCCAAGGTCATACACAGTGCTTACCGAGGACGGCCGGATTCTCCGCCGTAACCGACAGCATCTCCGAAAGACACCGGAAGGATTCTCCATCTCCATCAACGACAGCGACTCAGAGGACGACAACGACGATTCCCGGCCACCATCAAGAGATCGATCACAGCCCCCTCACCACCAGAGCCTCCTCGAAACGACGATTCCCTGCCACCATCAAGAGATGGATCACAGCCCCCCTCACCACCAGAGCCTCCTCGAAACCAGGCGTCGCCTCACCCACCAACCTTACCCGTCCTTGGGCAGGCGTCATCAGGAGCCGGACCTCAGTCCAAGAGACCTAGAAGGCTACCACAACGCCTGGGCTACATAAAAGGCTTCCAACAGGCAGAACTAATCTAAACGAGTACAGCCCGCTTCACGCGTTGCTTGTGGTTGTTTTGTATAACTTTGTTCCTTCAAAGAAAGGGGGATGTACCATATGCTAGCGGGAGCAACACTGCGTGCACGAGAACAGACCAAAGGAGCGCGCGCTAAAAAATAAAGAAGTCGTTCTTGTTGCTGGCACTGATCGTGAACACACTTCGTTTACACCGACGACCGCTGCCAGCAACCCGCCAATACCAGCATCCGGCGCCCCCTCAGCGGGAAGCCTCTATGCCACATTACGCTTGGTGCACCAGGAACAAGCTTCATACATCCGAGCTGAACCCCCAGTGACAAGGAAGACAGACATGCGGCACGCGGCCGACCGATGTCTACTGTGCTACCACTGTGGGGAAGCCGACCATGTCTACTGCCTTTGCCTGTACCGGCAGCTGGAGCTAAGCGGCTTCCACCCCGATGACCCGCACTTACGCTACGGTGAGCGACCTCAGCAGATTGACTACTACACCTACAATGACCACCCTCTCCAATGCCTCTGCCTGGACGTGGGTCCCAGTCGCCCTCACCACGCTGTCCAGCTTCGCCGATGTATAGGCCTCGGCGTGAAAGCCTCTAAACTTAAAAAATTGGAAGCGGGTTTCTTCGCCGATCGGCACGGCCAATCACACTTGTAACTTGCCTGTCATGTAATTTGGAAAAAAAGCCAGTTTTTGTGCGTCACGCATGGCCAATCGGGCTTGCAATTTGCCCACCGCCCATTCTCTCTAGGTCAAACCAATATTTTATGTTTCAAGATCGAAATAACTAGATTTTTTCCAAAGAAATGTACGGGCTCTAAGTGAAACCCCTGAACAGGGTCGAATTAAACGACAAGTCGAATTAATGTGAATCGACTGTATTGACCAACAAGCCGTTTACAAACAAGCCTGTGCAAAAACTAGATTCGCGCAAAAAGCGCCTGCGCACGCGCAGGGTCTATGGCATTGCCGAAACAGTGACAGGACGTCGGAAAGCTGAGTTGGCGAGAGGGAGCCTGAAAGTGGTACTCACGGTCAGCTGAGGCACCAGGCTGGGAAGGAGTCCTTGAGGTATGAGTAGTGCCTGAGCGTGTGCTCCTCAAACAGCGGCATCATGGTCGGACACCCCGCCGCCGCATTGAACACCAGGATCAGGGTGCTGATGTCTGCAGGGTGCTAAGGAGGCACCCTCTCCTCGCACCAGTGTAATAGGATTCGAGGTGACTGACGGTCAGGCCAGAAAGTTAGCGGGCGTCCTAGGCACCCAGAGCGGACGAGGCACGAGAGAAAAATGGCCCCTTTCCCCCACTATCGTGGCAAAGGGAATGCAGAATGTGATGCAGCTTCGAGCTAGATGCAATCGCGGCGCAAGCGTTTCTGTTGCCGTGACAACTCCAGCACCTTAACTGCGGGAGCAAGACATGACGGAACGGAGATGATGGAATGCGGCGTCGTGAACTGCATTATCGAGAAAGCACATTCGAGTGAAACAAACAATAGAAAGAAAAGAACCACCACATTTAGCACATGCTAGGAGTCGAGGGCATTGCTGGCATCTCTGTACGTTTGATCACGTTATGTGAAAACTTGCACCACTAGACGAGCAGCTGGCTCTCGTCTCCAATCAGTGAGGAGATGTCAGCGTTTGGCCTCTCGTTCCGTCACTGCAGTAGGATCACAAATGGCTAGGTGCCAGCCACACGAGGGATGAAAGGAGAGGGCCGGTGTGCATTCTTTGGTGGTAGTCGCAAAATGCCGTGACAGGGGACATGGGTCAACACAACGTTGGGCGTGACTGCGCCGTGCCCGGGAGCAGAGTTAGGCACCCGCAGTCCAGGACTTCCGTAGCTCGATAGCTCGAGCACGAAGGCGATCACCCGAGAACTTTCGTCAATAAAGAAGTGACCTGCTTCTTGTACAGGTCCAAGTTTTTTCCCACCTTGACTAGCGCAAGGTTCTGCTGTCTCTTGAAACTCAAGGTCCCGGAGTAAAAACACACTACCGTAAAATACCGTGGAAGCGCAAACATTCCCCAGACTTGGAAATTCTGCACATTTTTTATTTATTTATTTGTAAATACTGCGCGCCCTTCTGGCCGCTTTAGAGTATACAATAAATTATACAATGAATGAGCCGATTTGATCGGAGAAGCGCCAATGTGTACATTAACCCAGTTTTCAGTAGAAGTTGGGTGGGTACTTCTCCGGTATCTTACGATAGGTGCAAATGTAACACAATTCCGAGAAAGATGTCAACGAATCATTTTAAAGATTTTTAAAACATTGTGGATTGGGGAGTTCCTGTAATGCTCTCCCATTCATTCATCTCGAGCAACGCCCACATCTTTCGAACAATGTCCGAGGAGCCCCTCCTGGACCTCGCAATGATGCAACAATCCGGCGTAGAAGGCTACAGGCACTATGAACTGTAATGCCAAAGACCAAGGAGCGTTTGGCACACAGTCAATGAATGGCTCCAATCTTTCCTTAGAAAACAGTAACCGGAAGAACAGTTTACTTGGGGGGAGGAATGATATATGGGGGTGAACCCTTGACCTTGACGGTGCTCTGGGGCTTGAGAACCCAGGCTATACTTCGTTTCAGCTTAGGTCCAAGCGCGACCGATGTTATGAGCCGAAGGGCCAATCGAACAGCGAAAGAGGCACAACGTCATGGCGTGCTCTCTGCAGTTGATAGGACGGGCCAGTATTCGCCGTCTCTCTGTCCGTGCTCCTCCTCTGGCTAGTCCTATCAAGCGCAGAAAGCACGCCATGACGTTGCACTTTTTGACTGGCCCTTTGGCTGATAACATTGGCCGCGCTCGGACCTAAGGTAAAACGAAGTATAGTACCTCCGCGCTCGAGAAAAACAAAGTTGAAGGACATTCGCCGTGCACACTGAGCAGGGTGGTCAACCTCAGAAATGTGTCGGTCAGTTAACATGCCTCCCCTCGATGCAATCCTGAGTGTGGACAGGTGAGCTCCATGGGGCATGTCCGACTTGGAGCTGCACATGTAATGCCCCCGTGGGTTCTACCTCGGCTATATACGGGGGCAAGGTTAGCATAGATGAGGGCTCTAAGGGGGCAAAGCATGGGCATGCCCAACTTGGACTACCTGTCCAACTCCCAAAATTGTACTTTTTGCTGGTATTGAACATTTTTACTGCACAATCTGAAAATTCGATATAGGAGCCTGTCGTAATTTGATATCAAATTACTGATAACTAATTTTAAGCACGAGGATTGCTAGGCATGCAAAACCTTATTAATAATTATACTTAGTGTGTATGTTCAGAAGGCCATTTCATGCGGGGTGGAATTTGCTACGCAGTTTCGTATTTGAGGGTGAATTCCAAACACACTCGTCGAAATGTCGTATTTTTTGCTAAAACTCGGTGTGTGTAGTCGGCTCAGGCTGGCTATGTATCCCGTTTACCTGTCAAACAAAATCTCAAGCGGAAATGTGCACAATTTTCTGTTTCATATCGTACACTAGAAATGCCCAATTTTCCATGGTCTTGCTCGACGTTTTAATGACCTATCGAAATGGTAATAATTTTTCTACTAGGCACACAAGGAAAGTGAGGCCTGGCCATTTCGGGATGCACTACAATTCCCCACACCGTAGGGAAATGACGAAATAACCCCAAGCGAGATGAGGTTCCCCCTAGGCCCCCTGCGGGCCTTACGAGAAGGACCCTTGTGGGCTGCCACTGCGTGTTACTTGGGCACTTTAGTTATAAGCGGAGCCACCAGATGACTCTTCCATCAGCGGCCACGGATCACAGACCTCATTTCCCATGCTTTTCTACGAGAAACATGCTCGTTTTTAAAGCCCCTTTCTGCATGTGCCGGGTCATGTAAAACTTGCTACTTGCACCATGTGTGTTGCATGGACACAGCTTTATCATTACTTCTAGTTTCCTGCCTCAACAGCAGCAAGTAGAGTTTTATGAATGCGCCGAAACGAAGAGATCTCTGGCGCGGCGTTCAAGCGAGCGTCTGTTGAGCTCGGAGCAGACGCGCCGAGCGGAAAGCGCACGTGCTTGGGTGCCATAGCAACGAGATGCATTTTCGCTTATTTCTTTCTCCCACAGCTACGCCGTTTGATCCACAGAGACACTGTCGGCTGTGGTCCCATTTTACATCTTACACCGTGGCTGTGGCAGAGCCAACCACCAGTGGCACAAAGAGCACCAAAGGATACACGCAGGATCCTCTACATCGGGCTCAGGGAGGTCGAAGTACGGGTGAATGCCCAGCAGCTCGGGCACCAGGGGAAGGACCAGGTACGGGTGCTTGGTACCCAGCAGCCGGAGACACCTGTCCAGGAAAGTGCCCCAATACAGCCATTGCCAATACGATTACCAAACAATAATGCCATTATGCAGGGGTTCTCAAACTTCTCCAGCTCACATGCCTTGAATGGCAGCTGTCCCTGCATTGATGCAATAAAGCGCAAGTCTACGCATCTTGGAAACAATGATGTGCATACTAGGGAGTGCTTGGCTCATAGGTATGCAAGTGGCTCAGATCTGCTCGAATAAACTGGAAAAACACTTTACATAGGGGCAGGGACAGTTGATGGGGCGAGCTAGGGAAATTTTGAGGGTACTCTGGGGTACCCGGATTGAGAATGCGGTCACAATATCTCAGCTTCGAAAGCTCCAGGTAAACCTGAGAGCTGGGCGAGTCACATGCTTTATCGTGGCAGGAGCGCAACTTTTGCACTCCTGCCTCGCTCGCGCTCGTGAGCGAGGGAGTGAGCGCAACTTTGTGCTCACTCCCTCGCTCACACTCGTGAAAGAGGCAATGGCTGCGACAATGCGTCTTCACTGTGCCACAGAAGTCCAAGGAATGGCATGCCAAGATGTGTCGTCCGTTTACTCTCCTAGTCAGATTTGCATTTACTCTCCTTTGACTTTCCTAGTCAGTTTTGGGTCATCAAATTATGTACACGGTGTTTTAGCAAAAACAAAAATGTGTGTCAGCCACAGGCATTACGTCTTGAACAGCACCCAGAGCTGTCCCAAGTCCCGCAGATTTATTAGACAAAATCAGAAACCAAATTCCTAAAACTAAAAGCCATAAACGCATTCCCTAGAGGACACATGCAAAAGAAAAAAAGAGGCCGCCTCTCCACGTGGTGAATGATGTTGATTGGGGCGAAGCTCTGGTGGTGCTGATGATACTGATTTTATTGTTCATACTGATTTTATTGCTCTGGTAGTGCCGATTTTTTTTATTGCTCATAGATAGTGCTGAGTTCCGGGTTGCGTTTCTACTTCATTATTACTGCTTTATGGTCGGTGAAATGCAGAGCCAGCGGTTTTTTAGCGGATCAGCTTGGATCCGCTAGAAGCCGTGGAAATGCATCTTTACCGCTTAAGTCAACGGTCCATGCCAGAAAGAGAATGTGTGGTAAGAAACTTGGTTATATACGCATTTGAGCATTTGACCGCAGCGCCCTCTCGTCTATAAACGTTGAGCCAATGCATGCAAAGTTTAACGCGATTATATACGCATTTGACCGCAGCGCCCTCTTCTGTATAGACGTTGAGCGGCTACATGCAACGTTTCATCCATGACAAACAGATGGGATGGCAATCGATGTGAGCACGGACGCCGGACGGATGGACAAGGCTAGACCCTAAGGAGCTTGGCTCCTAAAAAACATTTCTTTTAAACAGCCCAGATAGAAAAAGAATGTTATAAAACGAATTTACATTGAAGAAAATCATATTTAAAGCTATATTTACGGCGCGAAACGAATTTGTGGTTGGTGCCAGCGGGAGCAGCCGCTGGTTACGTAGTAGACCTGTGCACCGCCACGCTGCGCCGCCGCCGCCGCACGCAGGGCGCGGTGAGACACCGGTTGAGAGCGTTTCTCCACGCCGCCGCTGCCGCTGGAAGGAACGCTCCCGGCGCGCCGCCACCGTCAATTTCTGACACGCGCACAGCTCTATCACGTGGTGCTCTTTCAGAAGCTTCCTTTGGGCTCTAGAAGTTACTCATTAATCTTCGTTTTTTGTAGCACTTCAAACAAGGATAAATAAGTAAATTTTAGAGACCATAGGAAGCTTCCGAAAGAGTGCAAGCACCAAGCGATAAATAGCGGCCAGTCAAGTGATAAATAGCGGCCACTCTTCTGCGGGCGCCAAGTACAAATTTGTTTCGCTCTGTAAGTATAGCTCTAAAAATTTTTCTTGTTTGTTATAAATTCATTTTATAACTTCCTTTTCCCATCCAGGCTGTTCAGAAAAAATGTTTTTGCTGGGCCATTTCATGGGTTGAAACAAACTTCAATCCGAAGAAAAAGCTTTCTCGACGCGCAGACTAGAAGAAAAGGTTTGTGCACGCGTCGAGAATGGAAGCCCTCTGTGGCAAGCATGGGGGCCCACCTCCAGAGGGAGCGCTTGTCCTGCGGGTAGCGCTTGAGGTTCTCGAGTAGGTTGTCCACGCAGGCCTTGAGCCCCTCCTTGGTCGAGAGGCAGCAGCCTCCCAGCACCTCGTGCAGGGCCTCCCGGATGTCCATCGAGAAGTCCTGCCGGACAGAGACGCTCCCTGCCGCCAACCCGCTTCGAGCCTTCTCCGTGGTCGCCACACCCGCCTCGCAAAAGTCACCTAACCGATCGCTCCGCCGTTTTTTCTAACAGCCGGCAAAAGGTCTTTCAACGTACCAAAATGAGTTGCTGGGCGAGTTGGATAGACATCTTGACTTAAACAGCGCAAATAATTTACGTAAGGAAGAGACAACAGGAAGGAAAGAGCGCTGACTCACCTCAGTTGTGAGTCAGCGCTCTTTCCTTCCTGTTGTCTCTTCCTTACGTAAATTATTTGCGCTGTTTAAGTCAAGAGGTCTTTCAACGGATTGCTCCGAACATCTTCTAAGAAGTTACGCTCACTTGTGAACCAGACACTGTAAAGTTTCTGCCACGAACGACGGTAAAAAATTGGGGAATATTGTGTGCCAGCTAGCAGGACGTGTCTCCTCATCACCGAGGCTTTTGATGCCGTCCTTGGAGCTTGTGAAACACATTTCTGGCTCGGGTCATAGCCCATACATCCAAAGTGGTCCCAGTGTGGCAGTGGGCGCCACAAGTCTCGGCAGAAATGTCCCCAAATCTCAACTCGTAGCTGCTTCCGTGGACTGCCAACTGGGGGCAACCTGCAGCAGACAAGCGTCTGCCCCATCTGCCACCGGACACTGCCAGGATCGCAGACACTTGTACGACGTCCTTTGAGGACGTGGTAAACAGACTAGTCGAATCCCATGGGTATGACATTGTAGAAAAGACCCTGCACGTTGCACGACAACTTTCACCGGTGGCTTCGGAGGACCGACGGAAGCGTTTTATACGCATCACGAAATAATGTCGCGCTCAATTTCATTAACGGCGTGCTGCGTAGTGCACCACGAGGGAATGTGAAAGCAACGAGTCAGAAACATGATATCTGTTCCGAAATCTTGATAATGAAGACGAACCATTTTTTAACTTGGAATATATTATAGCGGAGGACTTGGCACTTTCGAGCGTTATGAAAGATGCGTTACAAAAAAGTGTAATGAAAAAGCACGAATAAACGGGTAGCGGACATTTCATAGAACGCCGTTTCATTGAACGCCGTTTCATCGAACGCCTTTTCATCGAATGAATGGACATTTCATCGAACGCCGTTTCATCGATCGCTAAGGTCCATTTCATTGAATTTCTGTGTACCGAGTTTTGGGGCATAACAGTGCTTTATAGATGTTTTACCTTGCATTTGTTAAGACTAAGGTAGTCACTTGTGAAATTGTTTTGAAGGTGGTGTCAAATTATTATAAACAAGAACAATACGTATAAAAAGATATAAAAACAAATGGGTATGCGACTTACTAAAAAGCTTTACTCATGTGCATGACTGAAACCATGACACTGCAGGTAAGGAACTGACGCTTAAAACACTTTTAAGTGTCTGTGTCATTTTTTACCTGCTGTCTCGGGGTTTCAATAATGTGCTATTCACACCAGCTCGTTTGCACCCTTAAGCTTAGTTCAAGGTTTATTCATGAAAAGCATTTAACTGCCAGGACAGCACGCTTATAATATAACGATACTCTGCCAGGAGAGCACGCAAAATAAAATATAACGATACTCTGATTATCAACTTTATGCTCAAATTAAACTTTTCTGCTTTATTTTAATTTTTATTTTAGTTTTAATTTTATAGAGACAAAAGCTGCAGAAAGAGTCTGCCAAGATTGTTTCGTGCTACACCCGGACTGGAACCACCTCCCCTTCACTGTCATCTTTATCACCGACCCTTTTGCCTATGAATGATCTTCAGGACGCTTTCTTAGGAAGGCCAACCCGCACCAGACAATAGTAAAGCCCTGTGTGTACTCTGTCACCCGAGAAGACTGAACCCTTCCTCATCCTCACATAACCCAAGGTCACACGCACACGCTGTCAGACAATAAAACACTACCAGCTTCCCATAAAGCCCATCGAGCTTTCTGTTTTTTGTCTCATTTTTAATTGTTTCATGTGACATGAAGAGGGATCATTGTTTCATGAAGGCTTTCTTCTCGAAGCAGGATATGTTCATGATGGAACTTATCTCGTCACTGCGCCCTGTGATCTAAAAAAGGAGAATTAGAAGACGCCGTGTATAAAAATTAAAATAAATTACAGGCTGTAACGGCGTTCGATGAAAAGGCGTTCGATGAAACGGCGTTCGATGAAACGGCGTTCGATGAAACGGTGTTCGATGAAACGGTATTCAATGAAACGGCTTCGATGAAACGGCGTTTAACGAAATGTCCGGACCCACAAATAAACAGTGGCGGACAGCGGTCCGTCATATTTTTCGCTAAAAGTCTCACCTGTTAAGTTTAGTGGAGTTGGGTGACTATAATGTATGTTAGAGTTTCGGCTGGCTCAGTGCACTTTTGCGAAATAAAGCAGGATGCAACGAGTCTGAAAGTGACCTCTGATAATGCACCGTGCTTGATTACAATGAAGATTTTTAACATACTAATATAGCTTAAAACATTTCCCAAACGAGTCGATGAAAACATTGGTCAGTTAGTCTTTCTATTTTATATTTGTGGCATTAAGGGGTAACACTGGTCTGGGAGCTTTCTTCCTTATTTTTTTTTTGGCCAAGCCCAATGAAACAGCACAGGCTTATTCATACTTTTGTGCTGATCTCAAATATCTGTCATTATTATTATTTTTTCTTTAATTAGTAGGTCAGTTCTCAGGATCATTATAATTAACCAGACTGTTTCCAGAAACCATATTGAAAACCCATTTTTAAAGAAAGAATGTTTTAACATATGGTCAGATACTACAAAATATGAAGAATATGATGTTGGAGGCACTTTTTAGATTGAAACACTATTAGTGACTTTATAACACACTGAATTTCAGTGCCCAACATTTGGCTACCAAGCAATAAAACAATAGTACAGTTACAAATATTCCTACACCTATCTTGAAAATTCTGCCTCCAACATCGCACCTTTTGCACATTTAGCCAGATGTTGCTAAAAAAGTTATATTTCTGTCTGCCCTAGATGCTGAGATATCCCTCCAGGGAAATTTCTGTTTTGAGAACGTGCAGTTTCAGCACACATAGATATTATAAAGTGATATTATGGCTCAAATATGAATATTCAGAATAACAAACGTGGCAGATAAAAAGAAATAGCTGTAAAATTCAAAATCGCCATTTAAAAAAAACAGTTCTTTTAGAAATTTTTGGCTCCAGACCCATGTCTCCTCTTAATTAAACAGTGCTAAGATAGCTTCCTACATGCAGTTATGTACAAGGCAGTTGCTAGAGGTTACATATTTGTGCATAAAAGAAACGTCCAAACAAAAACAGAATTAAATCTTACACAGTGCCCAAATGGACACAAATGTGGCAAATCAGGCAGGAGTCAGCAAGAACTATGCAGTAACACTGGTTGAGTACCTACATGTTGTGCATGCAGACATTCAAAAGGGGTTGAAAGCCAAGAATTTAGTGTGATTAGCAATAAATAATTTTCGTTTTCTTTTCTCTGCTGACGCATCGGCGCAAAGATAGTTTCGTTCCGGGATTCAAAACATCATCCACATGCTCGAAATCTTTAAAATAGAGAGAAGCCAGAAAACAATTGGTGCTAGACGAAAGCGGCCCGGCATATGAAAAAATAAAAAAGGCTGCTTTCTTAGCCTGCATACTCTTTTTGTTTTGCATGTGTTTCCCACTCGTTGCGTGAAAGGGTCATTTTCACGACGTGACAGACCTGCCGCATTAGCAATATATGGGAATGTTGGTGCACTTTCAATACGCATGTTTCTGTAAATTGTCTTAGATTTATCCCTTTTCGTTACGTAACTGCTGCAAAACACAAAGTTTTGACCCGAAAAATTGCAAATTTAGACATTGCTCACTGACCAGAAAAAATACGGCAACCGAAGCAATTACCCTTTTATAAAGTTACATACCATTCGCTACGACCCAAGTGACAAAGGCGATTGCCACTACTGCCCGCAAAGAGAAAGCACATTTTCCCGTAAAAACATGCAGAAGCACCGCAAAAGAGGAGTGGTTGTTGTCTGCTTCAACTTGCAACCCAGAAGTCATGTGGGCACTAGAGCGAGTGGAATCCCTAACGTACATTATAATAACTATTGCGATATCCCGGGAGATGCCCCACCCCCAAAAGATTGCCGACTGTTCAACATCTTTTTTGTTTAGTGTTCTCAGTATATTTCCTTTTTTCCAAGGGCGCCGCTTGTAGCTGCTGAAGTTATGGGGGTTTAGGACTAGTCAAGCTGTATCAACAGCTTTTTTCCAAAGCCCCACCAACACTGTACTTTTTGTTGGAAAAAAATAAACCTACCGTAAAATCCTGTAAGGACGCCCACCCAAAATGAAGAGATAAATGGTGAAAAACATGGGGTGGGCTATCTTTGGGGATGCCACAGCAAAACTTTATCAAAAATTAATGGTAAGCACCAAGGCACCCACTACAAACCACGCGACGCGGGAACTGATACCGCAGATCGCGGACACGGCAAACTCGCGTTTCACGATGCGATAAACACGCGGGAATTCGCTACAAACTCCTGTGTCACGGGAAAGGATATCACAAGTGGCCGACGCAGCAGATTCGCGTTATACAGTGCGAAGGACTCGCGGAAACCCGCCAAGAACTCGCATCTCACGGAAACGAATACCGCAAATCGCGGACCTAGCAGATTCAAGTTTCATGGCGCAATAAAGACGCGGGAAATCGCTACAATCTTGCCTGTCACGGAAACCGATATCGCATGCGCAGATCGCGGACAAAAACACGGGAATACGCTACAACTAGCCAATCTCGCAGTTTTAATACGCTACAAACTCTCATGTCACAGAAACAAATACCACAGATCAGGGACGCAACAGAATCGCATTTCACAATGCAATATACACGCGGGAACAACTCGTGCGTGTTACAGCTAAAAATCGATATCGCGCGCGCAGATCGCGGACAAAAACACGGGAATCCACTACAAACTTGGGAACGGATACCGCAATTCGCAAACACAGCAGATTCGCATTTCACAATGCAATATACACGCGGGAATAAGTAGCGTGTTACGCGAGCCGATATCGCGTGCAGATCGCAGACAAAAACGCGGAAGCTTGCTATGACCTCGCTTCTCGGACACACCGGTACTGCCAATCGAGCCGTTGATGTGCTATTCCCGTCGGACAACACTTGACGTCCAACGGGAATCGGGGGTGGGCGATGTTTCGGAATTTTTATGTCACAGATATTTAGCCAGAACAACGGGATAGGCCATCTCTCTGGGGAGGGCGCCCTTACGGGATTTTATGGTAAACCTATTATAATTTTGGCATGATTTGCTATTGTGCCAAGCATACGGTAGGTTTGCTCGGCACATGTCCAACTTTGGTGATCAATGCAGTAGTGTCACCGCGCAGCAGGGCTCTCTCAACAGCAGTGCTTCACCCCATTGGCTGGCGTAAGCAATCATGCGACCATAGGGACATCCAATGGTGTTCTCGTCGGAAGCCACCCTATGAGTCTCGGAAAGATTGCACTGAGATTTACCAACCCAACCACGACCAAAATGTCGCAGCATTTTTTTTCGACTTTCGGGAAAAGTTAGTCTAGTATATTGCAATCCACTTAGCTCTCGAGCCATGCCGAACCCGTTGCAGTCAAAAGCGACTCTCAGATAGGACAAGCATGTGCGTCGCAAGCCGGCAAAGGAACAAAAATTACTTCTGTCCACAAGTTGAGTGAGTAAACACCAATCGATTTTCTCCAGCATTTTCCGTAACACTTGACCTAAAAATGACTGCGTGTCACGTAATACTATGTACGTCAGTGACGACATGCAAGCAGCACTTCGTTCCGGGCATTTTTCCCACATAGCGAACCTACGACACTGTAGCATAGCATTCTCTGTCAAGAATGTTTATCTGTGAAAGACAGACTATTTAATAAGTTAACTGATGTCAGCATGCCTTCAACCTAAGACATATTTCTCGTATTGTACTTTTCAAGACACGGTACTATGCAGTGGCACTTTGACTCTGCATCCTGAGGTCACTTACTCGGCCTTCGTTCATTTGGAACTCGCTTGTTTTCACAGTCATCGAACACCGAGTTCATTAGTAATTTCTAGACCTCAGTGTTTGCCACAAAGCGCAAGGCTGAGCGACATAGATTTGCCATTCTGTAACGACAAAAAAGCGTACCGAAGCAGGCCCAAACAAAAAAAAATTACGTGCCTGGGAAAAGGGACATCACAAGATAAAACATCACTGCTCGGTCGTGCATGGCGCAACACATTATAAGGCGCGGTTGGGAGGGGTAGGGAACAAACCGAAACCACACAAGAACAAGTACTGGAGACTTTACCACTTTTATGGCTTGGTCTTTAGACATTTCTGAAATATCTGATTTGCTCGAGAAGGCTAGCGAGCGAACCTGCCGCCACAGGTTTCTCTTCTAGCCGCTAGGTGTCGCCAATGCTTGGGCGTGACACTCGACGAGTTAAATGCCGACCTAGAGTAGTAGCGCACAGGCAAAGAGACTGTGAAGAGACAGGGGGGCAAAGGAGGGACGGGGCCCACCTCAAGCACGGCCAGGATGGTCTCGAGCTGGTCCTCCCTGAGCACGATCTGGTTGCTGATGCGCCCCAGGCACTGGATGGCCTTCAGGCGCACCTCCTCAATCTCGTCGTTGAACATGTCCACTATGAAGTCCAGCGACTGGGCCGCAAAGGAGTGGAACTTCAGCGCCAGCTTGCACAACGAGTCCAGGGTGGCCAACCGCACCTCTGCAAAGCCACGCACTCTGCTCTACACCCAAACTACCTAGGCAAAAGAAAACAATGCCTGGGACACATCGACTGAGTTGTGCAGCACACACACCACAGGGTGCCTGCCGTAGCAACCAAACTAGCAGAAAAGGGTCTAAAACAATCAATGATTTAAACACACTGCACCCAGGCGTTGGGTAGGACGCTCGCACTGGAGCTGGGACCACTCCTATCTGCCCTTCCCACCTTGTCAGTGACTGTACTGGAGGAGATTGCGAGCCCCCGCGAGCACACAGGTGTTTGGAGCTCCCAACGGTGGCTCTAAGAGTGTTCGCTCAATATTGGTGGGGATGCCGACTCGCTAGAACAATACCATTGGGCTCTCCTAATATATTAACACGGGCTAGTGAGTTAGGTATTTTACACGTGAATGACGCCTCTACCATCTAGTACTTGAAGCACTTGTCTGTCCTTGGCGCTATTTATGTACGAGTCTGCCGAAGGCAAACATTAACGTAGACGAGCAATAAAGAAATGTTTCTTGGCAGGTTTCTTCCGAAAAGTGCAGGGTCTTCCCCTAATTACTAGGCGACATCTACAACAGACTAAATTTCCCGACAGTCGGAGGCTTTAAGCGTTCTCCTCGTCAAGGAATGTCCCGAGAGCGTTGCGCTAAAAAAACTGTGCATTTCTGTGCGGCAGTTTCGCAAGTGACTCGCACGATAGAGCGAGCTGTGATTTTGAGGCCTAAAATGCCATGATTTCTGTCGCATAGTGGGCCCATTCGATAGGCGGGGGCTCGAGAAGGTTTTATTCAGTTTGTGGCTCTGTATCTCCCACCAATGAAAAGGAACGACCCAACCAAATGTAAGAAATTATGCGTTTTTTTTATTGTGCAACCAAAATTTGACAGTGGACAGCGCCATGATCGGTCTGCTTCAGATTGCGGACACCTCGTTTACAACGAAGGCATTTCTGTGGGCAAAACAGCCAAGGAACGTTTGTCCATCAGCTTTTATTTCAGGCAAAAACGAGACAAACATCTCAATATAAGCATAGTTTGTCTCGTTACGTTATCATGTCCCAGAAAATTGGTAACCTTGCATGGCATTGCCACCTACCTTCTGTACTGTAGGGGTTACTTTAATGACCTTGCAACTTGGGTGCTTCACAGGTCAGAAGTCTGGTCAGTCAGAACGTCAAGTTGGCTCTTTTCTGCGTTGCTACGTATTTGGGGAATTCGATAAACTACCTTGGAGACTCGGCGTCTTCTCCATTCGTCCCCTCTTTCTCGTAACCACCGCTGGCCTCTCGGTGAGCTTCACCCCGTGCCTACTCTTTTACGCCTAACGTTCCGTCCCTTTCGTCGGGATCTTTCTACTTTCGCGAATGGACGAAAGGGTCGTCGCTCTAACCGTCGACGCCGTGTCGGGGTCGAGGCATTCCAGGCTCATGTAAGTACCTGGCACAGAGCTCGTATAATAAACTTAGAGGAAAAGTCTGCCATTTTCCCACGCATTTCAGCCACGTCGGAACGGTGGAGCACAGAAGCAGATGTCGGCGGGTGAAGATTACCAGCGAACCTATAATAAACTCACAAGGGCTGTGTCGTTTTCTTCGTTTCATTTAGTGAGAAAACAGCTGCGTCCTACAGGAAACCGAGAAAAACTCAAGACGACAAGTAACCAAACTTGAACTCTCTGCAACAATTCGAAAGTGCCTAAGCTGTCGTCCGCATTCTTTTTGCGTAAAATTGTATTCTTACTGAAGCTAACTCAGATTTGAAAAAATTGAGCGTGCCAAGGTTCAAGAGAGTTGGCCTAGTTGACCAAGCACCTATGCCGCAAACTCTGCTCGCCACACGAGGCAACTGTGAAAGAAAACAGAAGAAATAAACAGAAGAAACAACCAATTTCTGGAGGAACCTTGGCGCCGCTGGTTTGTCTCTTCCTTTTGTACCTTTTTGCGCTGTTTTATCTCATTATGTCTGAAACCAGAAGACGCAGAAGAGAGAGGACTCTCAGATGCTTTGAGAGGACTTTGCCAGCTTTAATAGCTTAAAGAACAATGAGAACAAGAAAGTGCACAAAAAAAAGGATGTGGCAACACTAGACACGGCGTCGTGTGCCTGGAAGGTCGAGACTGGAGTTAGTGTCAGTTGCGTTCCTCATGAAGCATAATTTTGCATACGTTCCATTTGATCCGTAATTTTCAGATATTCCCTCTTTGAAGACCGTGCAAGATGACGAAAGTGGTTCGCGATATATTAGAAACTTGACTCTTGACTTTCGCAGATGACAATATCGTGTTTCTAAAGCTCATAACAAGACACAACAAGACACAAGTGATGGGACAAACATTGAGAGGGATCCTGGAGTACAACGAGCTCGTACCGCGTTTCGTTTCCAAAACACTTCCGACTGGATACATTTTGGTTTGGTGCATCAATAAGAGAGATAGGAAATGCCGAAAAGTCAAGGCAGAGTGGTGTAGTATTTAGGATGCCCGACCAAATCAAGGTGTCTATAGTCCGTTGCAACCTAAGAACGAAGGGTAAGACGGGCCGAGGAGAAGGAAGCAGAAGGAAAGCTGGAGAAGAGAGGGGGAACCCTCCTTCTCTCTTTAGCGTTCCGTCTGCTTCCTCCTCCCCGGCCCGTCTTACCCTCGCCCCTCGTTCTTAGGTTGCAACGGACTATAGCAAATTATTATTTTGAAAGTCCCTGACTTTTCCAGGTTTTCCCCGATAATTTCAGATGAAGTTCCCTGACCACTGTAGAGGTGGTCAAATATTAAGACAATTACAACACAAGGCTTTGAGCATTTAGCACTGTGAACATCATTTTGCACAGATTAACCCAACTTGCATATTCCGAAATGTTCGGGTTTGTCCAGTCCGGATTAAACGAGCCCTTTCTTGCCGCCGACATCGTCAGTGAAGAGGCCACTTCCGGAAACACAATGAAAATACGAGGCTCAACCACACACGTCAATAACCGAATGGCAGCATGGCGCATGGCCGCCAGATGAACACTTTCGGATACTTTCGGCTTAATGCTTGGATTGGATTGGGGTCTGCTGCTTTCCGATCTGTTACTAAATCTAGAAGCTCTAACTGAATCAAGCTTAGTGTCGTGCCCTCAATCCTATCTAAGGCTTGGACTGGATTTGTTGGCTGTTCCCTTTGCATCGGGTAGCACACTCTACATCGGGTGAGCAGAGCCCACGCTCCGCTTTGAGCAGAATTTAATGCCTATTTTTCTGCCCCCAAGTCCGAAAGTTTTTGCTCAGGGCACTCAATGACGTTTCCGGCTCATTTTTCCTGACTGGGCTCGCTTTTTGACAATATCCTTGACAATTCCCTAATTTTTCCCGTTAATTAAAATTTCTCTAACAATTGCCGGTTCTCCCAGTTTTCCTGGTCGCTAGACACCCTGCAGATATTGGGAGACCCAAAGTTTGATTCCCGGTGCCGCCAAAAATTTTGTCTTTCGTAACTTTTGTTCCATTTGATCGGTATGGTCAATTCATCCGCATATTTTCGAACATTTTCTTTTTGGAGGAAGAGGATGAAGGTGCTGGCCCTCACCAAGGAACTCGTCCTCGAGGCCGTGGACGAAGGCCCCGCAGGCCCCGGAGCCCATGAGGCTGACACTCTGGGCGTCCAGCTCCTCCCGGGGGCGTCGTCCGCCCACTTCTGGCCCGAGGACCACTCCCGCTCTCGTAGCTCTCCTTCTGCCGCTCGTGCGCCGAACGCTTGCGCTGCAACACGTACCAGGTCAGGGGCGGACCCTTTTGCAGTGCCACCAACAGGGAGGGCGTCCCCGTTCCGCCCGTGTGTAACCAAGCGAGTGGCCAAAAAGGACGTCGCAAAAGACTTCGCTACCCTAGTGATGGAACCTTCGGTAGCAGAATTTGTAACGAGCAAAATATTGCTTCAGAGCAGACACCAACAAATAAAAAAGTGATGGCATCGCTATTCGCGACTCCAGCGAACTATAGAGGGCGCGCTGGTCAGGCAAAATGGCGGACGAAAGGAGGTCGTTTTCGTCGTTCAGCACGCGGACCACAGCAAATTCCTGCATTGCAGCGTAAAATCAGTGTTACATTTGAAAGCAAAGCGATTTTTCGACAGTAGAAACCTCCTTCTAGTCAATGCGTAGGAATGACACGGCGCAATCATTAAAATAATTACTGGAAACAATGTTTGTTTCTATGCTGCCTACAAGAACCAAGCAGCGATAGCAGACGACGGAGTCTAAACGACCTCCTTTCCTAAGCTTTTCGGCGCTGCCGCTACGCGGCGTCGATTTCGCTGGAGTCGCGAATACAAGTTCATCCTTGATACTGAAGTACTTATTACCTTTTGTAATAAGAGCAGATAGGGTGCAAAATGAACGCAAAGTACGTTATTTAGAAATAAGGCTCTGGTCAGAGCAACTTACATTTACAATAAATACAAAAAAAAATGGCTAAAAAATTGATCACACACTTCAGTTGCGATAAAACCTCACTCCCATCCCACTTTTACACCAGGTAGTTTGTCTGTAAATATATCTCACGTAAAATGCCAGTATATCCACTTTCACGGCCCAGAACTGCTCCCTCCAACACCGTCGAAGATCGTTGAAGGATTTCAAGCGAACAGACTACTGGGCATCTCCACATGATGAACGACACCTGTGTCTTCCCAAAAATAACAATGCCGGCACCTGCTTGACTCAGCAAAAAAGAAACCTCGTGACCAAGCAAAGTGTTGCACAAGTTAGCCCAGCCGTTGCCTACAAAAGCAAGCGCGGCAAGGAACATTGCAGGATTCTTTAAAAAAACCCTGAAAAGAAAAAATAAATTTTTTTTATACAGTTTAATTGTGACACACATGTCAAAAAAAAAAAATATAAAGTGAAAAAAAAATTTTCTTTTTTTTTTAGAGCAGTGCTGACAGTGCGATTTAGTCGGTAGTCACCTTTCTTTCCACTTGTTTTCTCTCTCGCGATTTCGGGCGCATGAAGAGAGGTGGATCGACTTCGCTTTTCAACCGAGATGGTCATTCTGACGTCATGGACTTTGCGCACAGAAGTTCAAATAAATCTCTCGCCGTCAATATATATATTTTTTTTTTTCGTGTAAAATTTATTTTTTGACATGCGTATCCCAATCATTGTTTAAAATAAAGGATTTTATTTCTTTTCAGGGGCCCTTTAACACGGTCGAAAATCGTTGCAGGTGAGCACTAAGCTTCCCACATTCGAACTTAGTTTTCACTTGAAGTGGCTGTGAATCCCCAAATTGTGATTCTGTCTTAGCTCCAGTGCATTTTTGTCATGGGTGTTGACGTTGCTGCCTTCAGAGCAAGCATCTAGGAAGCTCCTTATCTGGAAAGCGGCTTTACCGCATCGCATGCAGAGAAGCCGTCATGGCATGCCGATAGGCGCGTTTCGAGCGCTACCGGCGGAGACGGACAGTCCGGCGGAGATGACGGAGAAAGCCTAAATTTAAAAGGGGAGCAGTAAGCATACTTGCATTTTATTGTTGCGTGGCCAGTGTGGCGAGGAAACTGGGCGGAGAGGTGGACACGTTTGCAGAAGGTGAACGCTTTTGAGTTTTGACTCCTTGCATGCTGCTGCTCGTTTTGCAAATGCAGCCCACAAATTACGTGACCCTGATCAAGCAATTGCCCTATACATGCACATACAAAAGAAGTACAGATGTTTGTAATTTTTTTGTATGTGCGCGTTCAGTCCCGTTAAAGCCTCTCGTGAGATTGGCGGTACTTTTAAATAATAAATTAAATAACTCCGATGCCTCCGGCGTGGATCATTGGAGGTTTTGAGGCTGCACAGCTTGCACAGTGCATCTCAAGAGGACGAAAAAGAAGATCAAATCAGCGCGGGCCTGCCTTTCGAGGCCTGACCTGGCCCCGTTGGCGGTGCCTCGACAGTGGGAAATGAAGCGTGACTGGGGCCCCGCTTGGGTTTGAGAACAATGCAAGCTAGCTGGCCCGTCCGAGCTTTCGGTTTGGCCCGGGCCCATATAGAGCTCTAGGTCGCTAGAGTGCGAAGACGCACGATCAAACTTTTCTTGCGCATACGGAAATGTTCCGCAGTTCTAGTCACTTGCAGGATGAGAAGAGCGGGGCGCGTCTTTCAGACGCCTGGCCACCAGCGCGCGCCGTGACCTGGCTTCGTGCACGCGCTCGAGGTGCATGAAACGACCAGGCGTCGCCGAAAGTAGGAAGTCGGTGCGAGCGAAGCTCCTCCCTGCCATTTTCAGCTCGTCAGCGTATAAAGGTGCTCTGGCAACCCGACCACGACGTTCAACGGACTCCCCAGACGGTGAAGTGCGCGAAATGTGCGAGACGGTACCTCACCCTTAAATTGGACATGAGCTTCTTGTCGAGCGTCTGCTCCAGGAAGTGAGAGCTCACGTGGTCCATCGTGCCCTGGAAAGAGTCGGGCTCAGCACGCCCCTCAAAGAGCCGTCGGGGTGCGGGTTGCGCGGGCGGCCACTTGCCATGAGGGAGGCGGCCTCTATCCTGACGTTCATGGAGAGGTCGCCGATCATCTGGCAGATCTTGGCAAAGGCGTCGTCGGCGAGCCGGGATCTGCTCCTGGCTGTTCCGGACCCGTACCAGGCTGCGAGAGATGGATGCCAGGTCTGCCCGTCAATGACTCCGCAGACCTCAGCAACGGCCGAGTGCCGACTCCGCCCGGAGTTTACGGTGCCTGGAATGCGTCTGCAACCCGCATGTATTCTGCCCGCGCATCGAAAGGGCTCCCAAAAGGAAGGACATCCCGAGAGCTGGCGTCTCGTGCCGTCTCCGTCCCGGCGGCTGGTGCTATACGGAACATGAGCGTCCCGGTGGAACGCGTTTTCCCGACTCTTGGTTGCCGAAACCTTCCTCGACTGTCGGAGAAGGACCCGCAGCAGTCCGCAACACTTCCAGGATTGTGGCCAGAGACGCACACTCGTACAATGTCCTCGGGCAGAAATCGAGGCTTTTTACAATGGGGTAAACGCACCAGTCGCAGACGCGTTCCGAGCACCGTACTACGGCTGCGGAGCACCTCCCGAGAAGTCATGTGTAGGAGCGTTGGCCGCCATCGGGTGCGGTGGTACGACGCCAAATCGCATTTAGATCTATCGTTGCAGAAACTAGCTTTTATTGGCACGCATGCACTATATCCGCAGAAGTTAAAGCCGCAAATAAGAATTGGGATAGAAAATGGAAGCCATTAGACAAACAATTATTGGGACATACAATTATCGATATATAATGCTATCGTTATATATCGACCTTTTCATCTTGGTAGTTACTTGACCGACGAAAAGAGGGTGCTGACGTGCTCAGCACCATTAAAATCACTGGATCCTGGGAAAGTAGCGCCATTGCCTTCCCTACCTGCTAGCCGGACACAAACAAATACTAACATACAAACGACCAAAACCTCGCAAGGCGATTGGCTAACCTGTCTACGTTGTCATGGAAATCGCCATCTCAGTACATTCAAACTGAGAAGCTTCCAGGGGGTCGTTCTAAACCAGTTGCGCCAAGATCACCATGGAGCATCATTGTACTGGACGCTGCCTCGCCAATGTAAGCGTCTTTGGCACTGTGTATGCAATCAACTTATCAATCATGCCCATCTCCACGGATCTCTTACAATTATATTGCTCTTCTTACGTATTTTAAAACGGTAAACTTATTTTTCAGTGCCTCCAAGCACCGACACACCATGTGGTGGTGGTACGAAGATGTACGCTTGCAACAATGTGACGTGTTGGGCTAGTTGGTTTGAGGTGAACGTCTTGGAAAGGGAAACTTTGTTTTTGAGAACTGTGGCGGGGGGCTCAGGTTCACATTTGAAGAACCCAACGAAGGGGTTTTCTAACTCCTTGACCTTTCTTTGCACTTTAAAGAAAAACGTGTTTGTTGGTCATTTAGTCCACGCACAAAAAAGGCCATTCTGGCCATGCCACTCGAAATTGGTAAAGAGGAGTATAGCGGTCTCTTGTCTCAGGTCCGCCCTAAAAAAGTCCTGCGTCCACTTGATGAAGGAAAGCTTTAACGGCCAGGTTAACAGATTGACACTGTCAGGATTTCCCTCTGCCCTTTTGACCAAGGTGGCTAGCTTTCTTTTAAAAAAAAAGCTAAAGGGAAAGAGAGAAAGACTGAATTTGACAAAAGAGAAAAAGAATGGTTGTCGTGCCCTATCTTCATCAGGTTTCCCATAACCTTAAACAAGTCGGAGGTCCCACAAAAAACGGGTCAGATATGTGCAAAGGTCAGTGCTATTCCCGAAAAGCGGTAGAAAAACAAAGGCACCAAAAAGCACGCAGTGCTGTTTGTGGCTTATGTGTCTGGCGTGGTTTATAAGATCACCTTGTCGTGTGGCAAGGTGTACGTTGGACAGACGGGGCCGCTGCCTAAATGATAGATTTAGGGAGCATTCGTATTCACTCAGGGCTACAGTCGGGGGTTGCTACCTTTACACTGCAGGGACTGCATGTGTCAGCCTAATTTTAGTGAAGCCACTGTTTTGGATAGACAGAGTGACAAGGGAAATTATCGAGGCGTTCTTTATCTCAGAACTTGGCGGGTGATGCGTCAGCAAACCGTCAGTGGCGTTATCTGACAGAGAGTTCGGGTACCTGCGATCGACTATGACGGGCATTACGTAGCCACTGATTTGGCCTATCGTGACATAATACGCTGCTTGGTTGGCGCGTTTGTGTGTGTCTATATAGTTTTTCTGATTAAGATGCCTCTTGTTTTCTTCCTTCCCCCTTTGTGTAATAAACAAAAGTTGTTAGTTCACCGCCGCCCTGTCGTGTTTGTTCCTTTACTCTTGTCCAAGTTTCTTTACCGCTGTTCCTTCCCAAGATGTACGCTTGTTTCGCCGGTGTGTGGATAGCAAAATCTCGGTACAGTATAGACCACTTACAACGTAACCGCTTACAGTGCAGGACCGGGTATAACGCGGCTTTTTTCAACCACCGGTTCGCCTCCCATACAACTCCATGTAATTACATACCGCTTAAAATGCAGGCGCGCGAAGGGAAATACCGGTTATAGTGCGGTTTCCGCCGACCGACCGGCGCAGCAAGCACGCTTCCCTGTGCGACACTAGATAACGGCGCTAGCCGCAAGCGGCACTCGCGGAGGTTGCTCAAGGAGGTTGCTCAAAGAGGCGAGGAGAAGCAAAGAGAGAGGCGAAGACGAATGACTACGCAGCGAGTTGCAACGCAGCGAGGTGCGGCCGACGCACGCACGCGCGTGCTCAACTCCGAAAGTTTTATCGAGCCACCCGCAAGCCTTTCACCCTTTCGATTTCACCCCTTGCTGCCCTCGCTCTAGTGACGCAACACAAACCTGCTTTCTAACACCGCGCGCGCGCGCAAAACGAAGGCTGGATAGCTGGATAGTTTCTAGTTTCGCTTCTTGCAGTTTGCTAACTTGCTCCACGTCGTCTGTTTGGACCGCGTATGGATCGCGTCAAGCATATCGTGCGGAAATCGACCGTCCATCCCGATCTCTTCGTCTCCCAAGCCCAAGATGGCCAAGAAACGACAAGCCCTGTCTCTCGAAACTAAACATGTTAGCGGTTTATGTCCGCGTTTTCAAATAAAGACGCGAGCAACGTCGCGAGTCGCCGTAAGCAACAAACAAAAGTAAACTTTTTTTTTTTGTGTGTGCGTGTTTGCGAAGGAGAGAAGGGAAGGGGCAAGGAGCAAGGTGCATGGCTGGCATGGCGCAACCCTTGCATAGCACAGCGTGTCCTTCTCCCTCCCTTTCCCCCTTGCGTAGCGAGGGGCTTGGGCAGGGCTTGAGGAGCTCCCGCCAGCGGAGGGGCAAAGGCGCGAAACCCGACGCCCGAGGTATGCGCGCGAGCGGCGGCCACGGCTGGGGGCCTGCTGCTTCCCGATCGCACTCTCGCTATGAGGTAGACCCTGTTCCGGCCGCAAAGTCTCAAAGGAACGTGTCACGATTTTGTTTTGTGCAAACATGGACGGCTCCAACAAGCGGCGCTTGTTTATCATCGGGAAATACAAACGACCCCGTTGCTTCAAGAAGCGAGAATGTCTGCCTGTGGTGTACACAGCAAATGAAAAGGCGTGGGTGACCCATGAGTTCATCTAACATAAAATAAATTGTTTTACAAAGGTAAGTTGTGTCATGGCATGTATTTTGGCCTGAAAAATTGATGTTTTGGTTATAGCGCGGTACCGCTTATAGTGCGGATTTTCGCGACTCCCGTGACATACGTTATATGCGGTCTATACTGTATACAAGAAACGCCTCCATAAAGCTACTTGTCACCAGCGAATTTAGATAGGCTCACAAAGAACGGCAGGGTCAAGAAAAATTTCTCATTTTACGGACCAAGATGGTGACCATAGTGGAAGCTTAGCACTACTTTCCCAGGATCCAGTGACTTTAGGTGCCATAAGGCAACTTCAATTTGGTTGGTTTTGTTTTCAGCGCACTCGCGGCTGTGTTGGTGTATTATGTTGTTTTCGCTTAATTTTGGGACACAAATGTCTCCCTTGTGGTACACAACCAATGATATACAATTGTACTACGAACCTAAACTGACATATTTTCTTATTGAGACCTTCGTCCGGTCACGATCGTCGTTCGGCTGTATTCTGCAGCTAGACGACATAACTGATGCAGGAGGAGGATTACCATTATCTATTGGTGCAATGGCCGTATCGGTTCACACTAGTTTCCATAAAGATAAACTAATAAAGATAATAATGCACCAAGGCATAGTGCAAAAGTGGGTCGACAATCTAATTTGCTCACATTTTGTAATGAGATGCTGAATCCCAATGAACAGATATACTTGCAAGTTTAGTGCTCGCTGTTTAATTTTTGAGGACACCAACGTTTTCTGAAATTTGCCAATTGGAAAGCCCCCTTGTAATGAAGCAGTAAAAAGAAAAGCGATATTGTCTCTGGCTGTTTTCTTAAAAAGAAATTAAGTATTCGAGAGATGTTTCGATGGTTCATCCTAGACCGAGCAGGAAATTTTTCTATTGGCCTCGCTAAGGTATTTATTAACAGCATTTCACAACCTTAGGGGGTTTGTTCTGGATTTGGGGAGATATGGAGACAAGGCCTGCATGCGAAACGGGGGTCGTTTATCATATTCTCCTCCCTTGCGGGAAGAGCTACATCGGACAAACTGGCCGGTGTATAAACGACTGAACAAGGGAACACGCAGCGTCAGTGAAGGGTACATCAGCGGGACATCTGTCAGCTCATTGCTGGACCTGTGGATGTGATACAGAGCTCACCAACAAAACCGTCCTTCGTAAGAACAAGAGCTCCTTCGCGCGTGAAGTGCGGGAGACCTTGGCCATTGAAGAAATGGGAGAAGATTGCGTGAGCACCTCGTCGATTACGGTTCACGAAAAGAACGACAATATTTGCACTTTGCCCCATTCCATTGAGCGTTAGGCAAAAAGTTTTTTGAATCGCGTTTAATGTGCCGTAGGAGGAAGAAGAAAGTGCCTAGCCTGGTAAGAGGATAAAGTAAAAGTCAGTTGCTAGTCACTGGTGTATTTGTCCAGTCCCTTTCTGTGTTCCCGTTTTTTTTGTGTTCAAATGACTTGATTGCCAACAGTAATTGCCCACCCATACACTAACATTCATCCTCCCGGACCGTTAGCACCGCGGACCGTATGGTAGGAGAGTACCACGCCAGGACAAACATGTGTGCAAATTATTTTTTTGTTAAAACCATTGAAGAGTGGAATAGGTTGACTGAAGACCAAGTGTGCTCAACAAATGAAGATATGCTTTTATTCAAAACTGCAACCCCCTGCAATAACACCTCCGGGCAATGCGGGGTAAACTTTGAATAAAGAATAAAGGAGGACGTCTCTGACAAAGTAATACGAAGGAGAGAAAGCAACTTTACTTTGTTTACGCACATCCTTCCCGATTTCCGTGACTCCAAAGTCAAAGTACATTCGTGCGAAAAGAAAACGGTGGAGATAAGAGAGTGAAGCTTTGTTTTGTTTACAAAAAGGCAGGTTCGAAAGGACAAAAATAAATCGGAATGATAACACTAGCAGTAACCCATCCGGGGATTGCGAGGTCAACAAGGACCCAATATCCTGGAGTGCAACTGCGGAATGTAAGGTCAAAGATGTTTTCTTTTGTTCATAGCTGAAAGCAACTCCTTTGAGTCCGTCTCCACCGAAATAAGGGCACCGCGAGTACCTGGTCCTTCTCCCGGAACGTTTCGACCGCGGTTGGTAGTGTCGTGCGATGTTTGGGACATAGACAATGGGCAAATAAAGACTGGCCAGAACACAATTGTTTCTGAAGCATCCTATTTCAAGCTCTGCGTTACCGTGGTGTCCTCCACGTAGCAACACCGCCTCAACCCGCATTGACAGAACGGACACGCATAGGTGCGCACCAAACCAGAAAGTTGCACAAGAGTTTGCTCCTCGTGATTCACAAGGCGCCCGACTTGACCCACGCCATCATCGGCATTTCCTGCCGTGTTTGCACGATTCTAACACGCACTCTTTTCGCGAGAATAGGTGCCCAAAAATACATTAGCGTTACAATCGAAACCAAAAACCATAACTCGAAAAGAAAATGCGATATCAATACAAGGTGGATAGCCCCATCGCCATCGTAACGTTTGTTTACGTCATATGTATTTCATTTTGGTATTCGTATCAAATGCATTCTCTTACGTCTACGGACTAGTGCCTGCCGTTAAGATAGAAAAACCAAACGAAAATTCGACTAGGAGGCTTTGGCCATCATGCTGGCGGGAAAAGAAAACAACGGAGCAGCACTGCGTGGCCTCGCAATTCCAGCGGCCTGATGAGCTCGCAAAATTGTTTGGAAGACTACCCTCCCAGAGCGACTGTCGCGCACTCGTACAAGCGCAAGAAGCGCGGCACCTAAAACGCTCCAGACGAGAGCATGTATTATATTACCTGTGTGGACAACGGAGAACCATCGTTGGACTCCAACAACGGCGACTAGTGCACAATATTTTTTTTTATTATTGGCACATGTTTTATAAAATCTGTTCTGTGAGGTATGTGTTCAACCTCATTGTTTTACCTGCATCGTAGAATCGGCAGCAATTTTCTTTTTAAATATCTGGGAGCTACATCTATCTGAGCATTAGAATCAGGGGTGCGTTAGAATCTTGCAAACACGCTAGTTCCCCACCACTGCCCTCCGTAGCTTCTTTCACTCGCTCGTTGTGCCTGCTTGTTTTTTCTTTTATTTTCTGCTAGATTCCTTTTTTACTATATTTTTTTAATTTACAGATCGGCGGAGACTATGAAGTCTAACAAAGGAATCATCGTGGTTTTGAAAATGTGCTCTCATGAAACAAGCGTTAACGCTGTATGCTGATCAGCAGTGTTCATTGCGCCTATGCAAGCAACGGACTTGGTGATAGGAAAACATTGTTTCGTGCGCATTTTGCGTATAAAATTATAACACACATAAAAAAAATTTAAAAAAACTTTTTTATTTGTACCTTGCTTTTTTTATGAATTTCAGGCACGGAGTCGGGATATTAGGGTATTTTAAAGCGAATCACAATGCCCCATGACCTTGGAATTATCGAAAGTCAATTGTACGAATATTGGGACCATGCATACAGTGTGCTGTCAGAAATGCACTTGTGGGAGATGCAGCGTGCCGACTTGGAGAAATGCACAAACCCGTCGGTTGTTGGTTTGTTTTTCCAGCGTCACAGAAATGCCCCCTCAGGGTGTAACAAATGCTCGTTCTTCTCTGCCATGGACCATCAATGAGACTAGGCTGCCTCACCACCTTGTCCGTGAAACTTACTGGTCACTGTAGATGTGGCTCAGTACTTCTAGGAGCTTGAGGGCCGCTATGCGAACGCTCTCATAGTCATCGTCTAGTGCAGACGTGACGTGCTCGTACAGGGACAGGTCCAGCTTCAGGCCACGGCTGTGGAGGCGCAGCTGCAAACAAATGTCACCCATAAGCCGCGGTAACGTCGCTAACGTACAAAAACCGTCTGCAGACGTATGTGCAAAGCAAACAAACTTCAAACATGCGCAACCTTTCCGAGTGTGACCTTGTTAAGGAATAGACCGCTGACTGAGCGGTAGGTTCACGCTCCGGTGGAGAATTCAGTAATTTGAGTATGACATTTACAAAACCAAGATTTACATATTTCGCTTCACGAATGCTATATTTCTATTTTATTATATCTACTATTTATTAGGGTTGTGCGAATATTCAAAATTTCGAATAGTAGTTCCGAATAATACACTATTCGATATTCGCTTCGAGAAGAACTGCACTATTCGCGTTTTTCGAAGTGTTGATTGCGGCGGGTTAGCCCCGTTGAGTGCGCTTCTCACCAAGCACCGGTGCGCTGCGGAGAAGCAATACCCGCAGAAGCAAGCTCCGCGGGTGTTGCTTCTCCGCAGCGCATCAGTGCTTGGTAAGAAGCGCACTCAATGGGGTAACCCGCCGCGATAAACACTTGGAAAAGTATGAATATCGTAATTGCGTGCTTGGAAGTAAAGCATACATTCAAAGCGGGATGGTGCACCTGTGCCGACTGTATTTGAAAATAAATGAAAAGTTTGTGAATGTGTATATCTACATTGTAGTAAAAGTTTCAAAATTAAACTGTTATGCAAGAGTATACTATGTTAGGCAGAGATGCCCTTACAACCTGCGTTCATCATGCACGATTCATTCTTTTTTAACTCGAGATTAAAGAAAGAATATTTTATATAGCAAGATTATTAAATTCACTCAACTGGGTATAGTTGGCCATCTCTACAGGATTCATTTTATGTCAAATCCGTCGTTTACTTGCCATCCCAAGACACCAGACCTTCTGAGGTCACAGTTCATAAATATAGATAGATTAAAATTAGTTTATAAGTAAACAAGTGGAACAACCTTCACAAGTTTAGCTGGGTTTTCGTCTAGGTATTATGCAATGGTAGTGAAAGGCGTGGAAAAACTATTCGATATTCTAATCGAAAATATTCGGGCAAAACCACTATTCGCTGTCGAACTCAAAATCCACTATTCGCACAAGACTACTATTTATACTACTTCGATTATCTGGAATTGGATGACATTTTCAACCCTAACTTACCTCAATTTAACTAGTGCTCACATCATATCCTAAAATAATGTTTATGCTTTGTAACTATTCAATTCTTGCATTGTTTCTAGGGATGGGCGAATATTCTGTTATTACGAATAGCCAATCAAATTCTGTTCTATTCGGCATTCGCTTCGAACCGAATTTAAGTATTCGACAATATCGAATTATTCGACAATATAGAATTATTCGACCGTTCCAAATATAGTCAAACCTGACTACCGTATTTACTTGCACAATGAACACACTTTTTTCCCCCAAAAATCGAGGCAAAGTTGAGGGTGCGTTCATTACGCGAGGTAAAATTTTTGCGTCCGTATTTACTCGCATAATGAAGGGACCTTTTATCCCGCAAAAATCGACGTAACTTCTTATCTCTTTGCGCGCGGCGCGGCAACCCCAAAGCCAAACTGCGATGCGCAAAAAAAAGAAAAGCCCCTCTCCATGTGTTTTTTTTTTTGCTTCCGTGTTTGTTTGTTTTTTTCCGTTTTTTGCAAGTTGTTTTGTTTGCCCATGCTTTCGCGACCTCGCTGCACCAGGATAGAAAAGTGTGTTCATTTCGAGGGCTTCTCGCTTCTCTTTCCAAAGTGCGACGAGGAGGCGAGGGCAGGATCTTCATTATGTGCGCTTTGCTTGGGCGAGGGCTTCTCTGCTTTTCTTTCTATCTCCTTGCGCGCGGCGCGCGACCCTGAAACCAAACTGCGTCGTGCGAAAAAAGAAAAAAAAAACTCCTCTTTATGTTTTTTTCTTTTCTCTTAATTCCGTGGATTTTTTTTTTTTTGCCGTCTTTCGCAAGCTGTTTTGCTTTGCTTAGGCGAGGGCTTCACCGCTTCTCTTTCCTATCTTCTTGCGCGCGTCGCACGACCCAGAACCAAATTGCGCTGTGCAAAAAATTAAAAAAAAAAAGATCCTTTTTTTTTTCTTTTCTCTTGGTTCTGTGGATTTTTTTTTGCCATCTTTCGCAAGCTGTTTTGTTTCACTTTGCTGAGGCGAGAGCTTCTCCGCTTCTCTTTCTTAACTCCTTGCGCGCGGCGCGCAACCCAAAATCCAGACTGCGCTGTGCAAAAACAAAAACAAAATCTTTTTGTGTTTTTTTTTTTGCTTTCGTTGGATCTTTTATTTTTTTAACGCCTTTTACAAGGCGTTTTGTTCGCTCATGCTGCCCATGCATTCGCGACCTCGCTGCACCAGGATAAAAAAGTGTGTTCATTTCGCGGCGTGGAGGGAGGGGTCAAAATTTTGACGTCCGAGCTGGGTGTGCGTTTATTACGCGAGTGAAAAAAAAAGTCGAAATTTTGAGAGCCGACTTGGGGTACGTTCATTACGCGAGTGCGTTCATTGTGCGAGTAAATACGGTATATCGAACCCGTTTACATTGAATTATTTCTTATATCGAACAATTTTTGTGCACAGTAATGTTACAGTGATAATATATAGCAAAAACTACGGTTACATCGAACAAAAATAGCAGCCGCAGCCGACATAGAGCCAGCTCAACCGAAAGAGACTTTGCATCACGAAGGCGGCAGCTTACGTCCGCCTCCTCCACAAACTTTTGTCCCTCGCTACTTTATGCTACCATGCCTGAGGCATATCTGTGGATAATTCTGCCATCGTGCCTGCAGCGAACACTGTGGCTTTTGGGTGAAAATAGCATGCAGTGAGGGCGACAAAAGCTGCTCTTCTCCAGTGCAAACGTCTGGACGAGCCCGAAACAAGGAGCAGAATTTTAAATCAAGTAAAGAATTTTTAATTTTTTTTTATGCTTTACTTTTGTACACTTATTGTTTCTGAAAATCTTTTTTGGTACGTTCAAAATCCTTTAAAATTCAACGGCATAAGCTTTTGACCCCTGGTCCATTCCGAAGCGTTTACATTCTTCATACATCTCGCTGTCCTCCACAGTTTGCGAACGCCGTTACGCGGGAGCCTCACGACAACTGCTAGCAACAGCCGACATATAGTGCAAATTAACTTCTTCAGAAGGCTTTCCGAGAGACTACTCCAAACCCAAAAGGTACGTCGAGCTCACTCATAGACCAGACACTGTAAAGGCCTCTGTCGTAGGCACCAACAAACATTCAAACTTGTAATCAGGAAATTTTAGCCTTGTGTGAATAGCGATTTTGACTTCAAAGCGAGTAGTGGTTTGGGCCGAATATTTTTGATTCGAATGTCGAATAGTTTTCTCACACCTTTTGCTACAATAGCCTAAAGCTTAGATGAAAACCGAGCTAAACTTTTGAAGGTTGTTCCACTTTTTCATTTATAAGCTAAGTTTAATCTACATAAGTTTATGAACTGTGACCTAAAAAGGTCTGATGTCTTGGGATGGCAAGTAAACGACGAATTTGACATAAAGAGAGTCCTAAAGAGATGGCCAACTATGTCCAACTGAGTGAATTTACGAAACTTGCTATATAAAATATTCTTTTCTTAATCTCGATTTAAAAAAGAATGAATTGCGCATGATGAATGCAGGTTGTAAGGGCATCTCTGCCTAACATAGTATACTCTTGCATAACAGTCAGTTTAATTTTGAAACGTTTACTACAGTGTAGATTACACATTCACAAAGTTTCCATTTATTTTCAAATTTAGCCGGCACGGGTGCACCATCCCACTTAGGATGTATGCTTTTCTTCCAAGCACGCAATTGCGATATTCATACTTTCCCAAGTGTTCATCGCAGCGAGTTAGCCCCGTTGAGTGCGCTTCTTACCGAGCACCGATGTATTGCAGAGAAGCAACACCCGCAAACCTCGCTTCCGCGGGTATTGCTTCTCCGCAATGCACCAGTGCTCGGTAAGAAGTGCACTCAATCGGGCTAACCCGCCGCAATCAACACTTCGAAAAACCGCGAATGGTGCAGTTCTTCTTGAGGCGAGAACCCGAATAGTGCATTTTTCGAAACTACTATTCGAAATTTTGAGTATTCGCACAACCCTAGGAAATTAAGTATGTTGCAGCCTAAGGCCATCCAGCAGGAAGCGTCTCCTCGTCAAAAAAGATTTCGATGCCACTCGTTGACAATTCGAAGCTCGCGAAAGCCGAGAGAGATCTTCCGGGCAGTAGTCCGGTCACACCTACAATGAGCGGAAGGCGTCTTGAACGGTGCTTTTAGCTTCCTATCCCGCCCACGAGTCAAAAGTGGTCCCAAAGCGGCAATAGATAGAACCCAGTGTGGTACCACACTGGGTTCTATCTATTGCCATGTGGTATGGTGTATGTATTGCCGTGTGGTATGGTGCGGTACTCTCGAAGAAGGAAGCCGTACCATTGCACAGAAGGCCTCCGTCCTGACCCGGGGTCCTGGTTGTTGCTGAAGTCACTCAGGGTGGAGAGCAGCCTCGAGGTCGCCTCCGGCCGCTCGTCCGTCGGCAGGAGGTCGCTCAGCAGCCGCAAACACTTGCACTTCACCCTGTGGTTGCTGTCGCTCAGCGTCTGCAAAAACACCATCCATCAGGCCACACTGTGTTGTGTGACTCCCATATAGGGGAAAAAGGCACCGTCCATGACTCCCGTATAGGAAAAAGCATTTCACACCAAGACCATGCACCGCCGGGCAGGCACGTAGCCAGGATTTTGTTTCGGGGGTGGGGGGAAGGGGGGGGGCCGCCCATGACAAAATGCTGTATGAGGAGGAGGGGGAAGAGGAGGTCCCAGCAAAATGAAAGATTTTGGGGAGGGGGCCCGGGCCCTATGGCTCCCCCTGGCTACGTGCCTGCTGCCGGGTCACCGTAAGAAAGGAGGGCAGCAACAAACAGGTAGCGGCCATACAACAAACCACCTCTCTTTCTTTTTGTATTTGAGGAAGAAAGACCGACAACCGGCTTCCTCTATATTTTCCCAGCTTACCCTCCTCTCCCGGTGGGAGCAGGACAATGCACCGAGGGACTGCAAAAAGAGGGTAAGCCATAGGCGAGAGGGGCCCACAAATGTACCGTATTTACTTGCAGAATGAACACACTTTTTTCAGAAAAATCCATGCAAAGTTGATGGGGGCGTTGATTACGCGAATTAAAATTTTTGCGTCCGTATTTACTCGCCTAATGAACGGACCTTTTATCCCTAAAAATCGACGTAACTTATTTTCTCTTTGCGCGCGGTGCGCAACTCCAAAACCAAACTGCGATGCGCAAAAAAAAAATGCTCCTCTGTTTTGTTTTTTTTCTTCCTTTTTTTTTGCGCGCTTTGCTTAGGCGAGGGCTTCTCCGCTTCTCTTTCTTAACTCCTTGAGCGTGGCGTGCAACCCAAAGTTCAGACTGCGCTGTGCAAAAAAAAAAGAAAAAAAGCTCCTCTTCATGTTTTTTTTTGCTTCCGTTGGATCTTTTTTTTATATTTTTTAACGCCTTTTGCAAGTTGTTTTCTTTGCCCACGCTGCCCATGCATTCGCGACCTCGCTGCATCAGGATAGAAAAGTGTGATCATTTCGAGGGCTTCTCGCTTCTCTTTCCAAAATGTGAGGAGGCGAGGGCAGGATGCCTTCAATATGTGCGCTTTGCTTAGGCGAGGGCCTCTCCGCTTTTCTTTCTTATCTCCTTGCGCACGGCACGCGACGCGCGACCCCAAAATTAAACTGCGCTGTGCAAAAAATAAAAAAAATAAAAAGCTCCTTTTTGTTTTTTTTCTTTTCTCTTGGTTACGTGGTTCTTTTTTTTTTTTGCCGCCTTTCGCAAGTTGTTTTGTTTGCCCACGCCCACGCATTCGCGACCTCCCTGCACCAAGATAGAAAAGTGCGTTCATTTCGAGGGCTTCTCGCTTCTCTTTCTTATCTCCTTAAGCGCGGCGCGCAACCTAAAATCCAGAATGCGCTGTGCAAAAAAAAATAGAAAAAGCTCCGCTCCATGTTTTTTTTTTTGCTTCCCTTGGATCTTTTTTTATTCTTTTAACGCCTTTTGCAAGGCGTTTTGTTCACCCACGCTGCCCATGCATTCGCGACCTCGCTACACCAGGATAAAAAAGTGCATTCATTTTCGCGCGCGTGGGGGAGGGGGTCAAAATTTTGATGTCCGCGTTGGGGTGCGTTTAATATGCAAGTGAAAAAAAAAGTCATAATTTTGAGAGGCGACTTGGGAGGTGCGTTTATTACGCGAGTGTGTTCATTGTGCGAGTAAATACAGTACAGATTGTTTTTTCAAAAAACAAAAAAGAAGAGGCTTGGAAAATGTTTACAGATAAGCGCGACCATCTCAATACCATTCCTTTGTCGTGTTCTGTTGCTCTGTCTCCAAGTTTTGGCGGCTGGTTCTGGCACTTGTGTCGCAGTCTATCCCCTATATAGGAGGCCATACGTATCCAAAAGAAAAAGCAATAAGATTGAGAGACGTTCTACAATCAGCGAAATACCGCGAGTAACAAAATATGCAGGGTGTGCGAGGTATTTGAGAAGAGAACTTCAGGGTGCATCATTTCTCAAAAGCCATGTTTACATGAATGCGACTTAAGCGCATCGATTCCAACAGTCCTTCGAAAGAAGTCGACGCGTCAGCGTTCACACGGATACGCATCGAGCCCTACGAGAAGGTGGCACCACACCGTGTCTTTTCTCAAGGTAAAAGCAGCATTTCCAGCCCCAGCTGCACCACGTTTTCCGGTCCTTCGCACACTAAAGTCCTTTCGACGCTTTTGCCCGGGAGCAAAGGTCGTGCACGCTGTCTTCAACGCTGCGCAACAAGTTACAAGTTGCAAGAAACATCGGAACCCAAGCGCCTTGTGCCCCAAGCCGCCGACCGCCCTAAAAAAGAAGCGACGTGGGTATGCATGCCCTGGCGAGTGAGACTGTTTTCAACCACTCTGCATGCCACCGCGCTTCGCCAACCACGACTGGACTCCGAGGCCGAGAGGCACGGGCAGGAACTGCACCGAGGTAGGAGCCGCTTGTTCAGCAGTGCCATGAAGTGCTCGCAACTCTCGGCGTCGCTCGCGTTTGCTCCGAAGCCTTTAGGGACTCTCTCGGACGCGCAAGTCGTGATTGGCGGGGCTGGACGGGGACCACCCTCATTGAGCACCTCGGCTATATTCCGCTCATTTATGGTGCCAATAAAAGCTCGCGTTTCTTCTCAAGGGAAAACTGCGGGCGACCATACAGGACCGCTCTCCGCCACCGAAAAGGTTGGCTGCCCCCATGTTCTCAGCTGTTCACTTGCCCCCAGAGCGAGCGCCTTCCCGTAATCTTCCCGTTCCGAAATGCCACGCGACCTCCCTTTACATGGGCTGAATGAATGTGCATTCGCCGTCTCGATCCACCTCCGTCTAGCGACTTGAATGCGATGCGCTTCCTTCGTGCATTATGCCGTTTACATGACCGCATTGGATGCGACAACTGGATTCGACGCGACTAAGTCAAATTTCTTGCAAACGAGGCTATTCTCTTACTTTACATCTGTGTAGAGACGACCTTGCCTTCGACTGCATCTATGTTATCTGTCTAGTGTATCAATTTCTATATGACAGCTTCCGGTCCAACACAAGAAATGAAAAGGCATGCCGTCCTGTTTACCTTGGCTGCCGAACACAGTGATTTGGATATAGCCTTCTTCTTGAACGTGTCGAGGTCTTTCATTTTCAATGTCAGAAGACAGCTTTCAGATTCTGACGGGGACGTTGCATCCGTGGCCGAGCGAAAAAGCATCCCCAGCGGTCAGACGTAATCAGGACGCCCAAGTTTGTCCAGCTGGTGCAGGACATTGTAAACAACGACACCAGAAAGTTATTGAAGGCCATTGCCAAACAGCCTGAGGTGGCAGAGTTTGTTATCAGGCTTGTGGTGCATGAGGACCTTAGATACCAGTCGTACGTTATAAGTAGGGTTCCGCGTTTTCGGTGTCTATTTTTTCAAAATTAGGCATACTTTTTTCGGTGTTTATTTTAAAAAACCAATTTTCGTTTTTTACGGCGTATATTTATGCCCACAAAGGTTTTATCGTTTTTTTCGGTGAATATAAAATAAACACCAACGGACACGGATCAGATGATCCTTCTAGCTCTAATATTTGTGATCACTCAAAAGAATAACGGCACAGATACATTGAAAAATAAATTAACACTTTATTTGGCAAATGCTGTTGCAACTGTAAAAGAAACTAGAAAAAAAAAAACACACAGAAGTGCGAACAAGTCAGATACTGAAGCCTATGCCGAAAAAACATGTAACTACACCTTCTGCACATCAGGATTACGTGATCTTATTATAGTACTTTTAAACATGTACTTTTCCAGGTTCTCCTCGTGATCCGCACTCTTTCTTTCCTGTTAATATGACCCTGAGCTTCGAGAATGCTCTCTCAACGCTAACACTGGACACTGGCTGGCTGAGGAGATGAAGCGCTGCCTGAGCCAAAATCGGCCAATCAACCAATTGTGACCGTCAAAGAACCGCGATGCGACGTTTTGAAGCACAACACAACATGCAGTGCTTGCATCAAGTCAGTCTTCCTAACAACAAGGTTGAAAACAACTACAGTACATGGCGAAGTCATGGGGCATTCGGACTTCCCGCTCGATCGATGATGTGCACATTAAACCAAAGCGTCTTGATGGCATCCGTGTACCCCATGCATTCGGACGCGTTTGATTGACACTGCGTTCCACTTTTTCGCCACGGCTCTGTGATGCGACTGGAAGGTCAAAGTGGCCTTTTCCGGTTAAAACTGAATTTTAGAAAATGGATCCGATGTAGTTTTATCGGTTTTTGTCAGGTCTAAATTGAAAAATGCCGAACTTAAAAACTGACCTTTCTCGGTTAAACCCGAATTTACGAAAATGGATTCGGCGTACTTTATCGGTTTTATCGGTTTAGACCGAAAACTCTGAACCCTAGTTATAAGGAGAGGGCAGTTTATGTCCCCCCAAAAAACCAAGGAAAACCTTGTCATCTGGTCCAAGCGCTTGTTTAACAAGCTCAGGCACCCTGAGGAACCGGACGTGCTTTGTTTATTTTTTCTGACGAGAAGATCTTTGATCAAGACAGGAGGAATGACAGGTGGCTCTGTGCGAGCCCCGATGAGGCCACTATGGTCATGCGGACAAACCATCATCTGTGATCAGTGGTGTAGCCAGAGATATTTTTCAGGGGGTCTTTTCTTTCAGTGGTTCAACGTAAAAAGAGATAAAGGACGTGTGTATAAACAAAACCCTACGGAAACAGTTTCACCTCCCATTCTCACTGTAATTCCCATATAACAAAAAGACAAGCGCACATACGACTCCATACTTTCGATGGCTAAGCAAACACATTAATGCATGAGTGACCAAAGAGCACACATACAAGTGAGAGTTATATGTAAAGGTTTTGCTCTTGACAAGTGTGAGCGACCGGATGGCTTCGGACAATGCAGCTTGTGCAGCCGAGGCACCTGCTGACAAAGGAGGTTCTGATTATAGCCTTCACTTCATTTGGGAAATCATAAACCAAATGAGCTCGTGCTCTCCATAAAACGAAAACCAGCGGAAAACCAATTCACATAGTAGCGTTTGGTAAGCCAAACATGACAGCGAGTTCCGGGGCATCCAGTATCAGCTCATCACTCGGCACATGAAACACGGTCCTCGTGGTTACTCCTGCTCATATCTCGGCATGTGCCAATTGTAAAAGTAGGGGAGGCACAGCTTGAATGCTGTTCACTCTCTCTTGCAACTCTGTTCACTCATAAGCTGACAGTGCTGTGCAAGCTACATGCTCAGTTTGACCAGTTGTACGTCCATCCGTCGCCACGTGATCATGTACCCGCCTCGTATACCCATGTGCAGAGAGAGGGGACTGGTGATAAAAGGAAGCGACGATCAGGGGCCTTGAGGGAAAGGTCACCTCTACCTCCAGCCCTCAAGGTCACTCACGAACATCTGTGGGTCTGTAGCTGGGCACCTGCTTTAGCGAGCTCCAGCAAGCTCGCGGAGGGGATTCGGGCACTAATCTGGGCGAGTTTAGCAACAGCTCAAGGCTCAAGCGTTTCTCCCCTGTCCAGGAACCACATTTCTGACGTTTCTCTCTGTCCATGGAAGACTTTCGTTTCTTCTTCCGATTTGAGAGGAAAATGGCCGGGATAATCTTTGTGCACTTGGATGCCTTCTTGGGCGCTTATTCCTATTTCTATTTTGGCAAGCGGAATGGACCGAAAACGCAATATCCAATTTTTTGTCTTGATAATGCGGCGAGTCATAAAAGAAACATAGAGCGCCGTAAAACGAAAAAGAGTGATTGGGTAGCGAGCAAGAGGGGGGTGACAAGCAAAAAAGTTTCGGGAGTTTTTAGAGTGCAGCTCTTAGGCACCCGTTTCCGGCTTGAGCAGCGTCGCCGCCGCTGTCGGCGTAACCGCAAGGTCATGTGACTCAAGGTCACATGACCACTTAAGGTCATGCGACCCCCCCCCCCCGGGGCATGTGACCCCCGGCCACGTGACTCTCTCCGAGGTCATGTGACTCCCCAGGTCACGTGGCCCCCAGGTCATGTGATCGCCCCGAGGTCATGTGACCCCCCCCCCCTGAGGTCATGTGAACCACCCCTCCACGCCTTCCCCCTCCTCAAGAGCTGCGCTCTAATTCGGCGTTACAGGGAGTTGTAAACGGCTTTCATTTTCTTAGAGCGCAGCTCTTAGGCGCCCGTTTCCGGCTTAAACGGCGTCGCCGTCGGCGTAAACGCGCGGTGCATGTTGGGACATGCACCGCGTGAGCCCTGCCCCCCCCCCAAGCGGTGCATGTTGGAACATGCACAGCGCGAGCCCCCCCCCGGTCAAGGTCACGTGACCCCGAGGTCATGTGACCCTCGCCCCCCCCCCCCCCCCGAGGTGATGTGACCCCCCTGGAGGATATTAAAGGATGAGGTTAGGAGGAGAAGGAGGAGGAGGGGTATACCCTCCCCTGAGTACCCTTCCCTCCTCCTCCTCCTCAAGAGCTGCGCTCCAATTCAGCGTTACAGGGAGTTGTAAACGGCTTTCATTTTTTGACCCGGGAACATCCCCCTAGCTACCTACACCCCTGTCTGTGATGGTCCTAGCTGTTGTGAGCAACGAGGGTCACGTAATGTCGCCACACACATTTCAACAGGGCCCTAGGGCCAACTAATAGGCCTGCATCGAGACCCTGGCATTGTAGTAAAACCTTGGAAAGGAGGGGTGGCCCAGGGAGGCCATACACTCTTAAACAGGACTCTGCTCCATGCCACACGGACCACGCGATCCAAGATTTGCTAGCTGTCAAGCTGCACAACCATGTCACCCCCAACAACCAACAAGTAGCCTCGTAACTCTCCAGATGTAAACTCCCTGGACTATTATGTCTGGGGCATTGTCGAGAGAAACCAGCAGCAGCCCAACAACCATAAAGAGCCGTTCAAAGCTGCCATTGTGGATGCCATGGCCAACATCAACGAGGACCACTCGATCAGGGCACGCAGCCATTTTCGAATCCGCATTGAGTCAGTCGTTGCTGCTGGAAGTGGTTTTATCGAACGAAGTTCGAGAACAAGAACAGAAAGCAGTATTTGTACCAAAATCCGTGCAAATAGATCAATCTTTTGTTGCAACATCATTTTGCTGAAACCACCATTTTTTTACCCTCTAACTTGTCAGAATTTTTTTTTTTAGCTGGTTCAAAATGGTTAGTGACTGGGCAAATTTGTAGACATATCTACGTTTTGCATTCTTCCTTGAACTGCAACACTGAAAAGCAAACCTCAGCTTGAACCATACTGAAAAAGTTACCCATTTGACACCTTAATCTCTCGGTCACTCGTTTCCTGGCATTTTTAATTGATGTTCACACTTCGTTCGGGCGTGCAATAATGGGCAGTTTCTTGGCGGTCAATCGACCTCAGTCAAACTTAATAAATCCAATATCATAAATACCGAAAGCATACAATAAACCTGAAACCAAACGTGCTTCAGGGCCATCTTCGAGGGGGCACCCCTCCTCAACTCGAGCGAGGAAACGCAAACAGACGACTATAGATTGCGCTCTGCCAGTGCTCCAGACAGTAAGAAAACTTGGAAACAGGAAACTTGAACGGAATCGTAAAGGGCCTGCGCCACGGTGCCTGAAACATGTCCGACACGTGTCGTGCCGGCCGCGATTCTGTCACGGCAGCGTCTGCTGCCTAACGGAACCGCGCTAAACACAGCAACGAAAGACCCACCTGGCGGGCGAGCTGCACAGCCCTGTGGCGGAGCCGCCTGTCGCCGGGCGCCTGCAGGCCGACCGCATGCAGGGCGTCTACCAGGGCGGCCAGGACCCCGTGGGACGTCTCGGAACGGAGCAGCGCGGCCAGGTCGTCCAGGGCCAGGCCGGGGTCCAGGGCGCCCCCGCACCAGCTGCCCCGCCACCGCTGCCAGCTTGGCCCGGGCCGTGCTCTCCTTCTCGGCGGGGAAACGCTCCAGCAGGCAGCGGTACACGCCCAGCACCTCCTCTGGCTGCGAGAACGAGGGGCCTCAGACAAACTGGCCCCGTTCCATCCTAGCCAAGTTCCCCACCACAAGCGGCGCTCGTGCGACGAGTGATCATTATAATACTGATTATCATGATCACTTTACTTGATACACAAAATATGTATCGAAACAAGCTGGCCCATAAAAGCAAAAATGCTCGTACGTGGGACCAGGTAGCCAAAAAAAAAACTATGCACCATTATATGATACTGAAAGCGAAACAAACCATGATATAACCGGATTATTATAATGAAGTAACCTAGTGACTATTGTGAGAACATACGACACCATTCTCATACGTTTGTGACTGTATTTCATCATTATCTACGATTCTTTTCTTTAGCGCAAGTACTACGAAGCAATAAATGCGATGAAAACTTGCTCCGACGGATGGAGGTAGGTTGGGCTGCCCCTCATTTGTAGTTTGCAGACGTCCCCCCAGACGACGCTTGTGACTCAAAAAGGGTCCATTATTCCGAAAGAATACCACCCCTAGGTCTCGAGTAGAAATGGCGTTTCCAATCATCCATCTTTTTGACGGGTCTGTGGGCTTTCATTAAAGCGTAGAAACGACTTTCTCCACGCTGGCTCCTTCCAACTCAGGATTACCCAATCCGAAAAATCTGATTGGGAGACTCCCAACGTCGGCTTCAGTAAGTCCCCGGAAAAAATGTTCCCACGGTGTGAATAAGAGATTCCGGCTTATCTAAGGATCCCCAACACTCCCGAAGAGACTCGTCCAACACGCGCAAAACTGGGAGAATGTGTACGGACACTTCAGAAAGCAGGGTGGAACGGGTGCCACAAAGTGGTCCCAGCATTCACGCGTGAGGTTTGGCAGCAGAGACCCTTCTTTCATTTAATCAGTAATACTGCTAATCTCACAAGGAGATCCTAGCAGGTGGGCATACAACATCGAGATAGCATAAATCCGCAAAGAATGATAGCAGGCAGAAAAAGACACCCTCTGAAGAAACTTTGGAGCAAAATAGATACATTGACAGTTAAGAAAACATGTGTAACGAACGCATCTGGGTGCTCTTTGATGATGTTAACTGATAGAAAGCAAGAAGAAACAGGCGAGGAAAAAGCATGCATAGTGCACACGACGAAAGTCATGACGACGTTTGAAAAGAAGAGAATTGGGGATGAAAAAAAGCAGAAAAAGAAGTTGGAAAAAGGGCTTCTATGAAAGGACGTTTGAAAAAGGCTCGGATCAAGGGGATTTGGAAAGGGCTTTGGTCGGGCTTGGGCAGCCAGATCCTAGTCCACCGACGGAGGATAGTCCAGGACAAAGTCCCGGGTTCCTGCTGGGAACTGCACCCCTGTGCTACACAACCCGCAAGTCATCCGAGGTTCTTCCGCTCATCCACAGTTCCAACCAAGCACGCCCGAGAGACCGAGCGATGACGTCCACAGGCCCTCCGCTTTATCTACTGCAGGGGTCTCAAACACGCGGCCTGCGGGACGCATGCGGTCCGCAACGCTCTGGGAAGCGGCCCGCAAGCATTCCACGGCTGCGAGCCCCCATTCCTATGCCTTGAGTACCACATGCGCAATAAATAATAGTTTTATATCGTCAATTTATTTCCGCTCAAACGGGAACCCTGCTCATATAATGTGTTGATTCATGTTGCACTATACGGCTTATCGTTTGGACGGAGAATTGCTTCGTCTAAATACTGCCCTCTCATTCTCTTCCCATTTAAACCAACCGGAATGGCAATACCATTACTAGGCTACAAGCGCAAACTCTTTGCCCAAGGAGGCACCTTGGCTGTACAAACTTTTGTTCAGCAGGAGCAACTGTCATAAATAAAGCTATATATATGAGGCTGGGCTTCTAGCTGTCAAACAATACCTTTAAAATGAAAAAGAAAAAATTCTTATAACGCTGTCATAAAAATCGTCAGGAAAGCAGAAACTGCCGTATGAAGACATGGAAAGGACGGTTCGCTTGCTCTCGTTCTATTGTAAACTGCCAGTACAGTGTTGTGTAGATGTTTTAAATCTTCTTGCAACAGCAGATGTGGGCCCAAAGTAGTTATATATGCAAACGAAAAATAAAGACGGCAAAACAGTGAGCTTACAAAAAGCAGACAGCACAATAATCCTTGCCTAGAAACTCTCTGGGTTGACACTGGGACAGTCGGCTGCTTTCCAACGTAAAACACCACTGCTGTTTTTTTTTTTTTGTTTTTTCTTAAAGAGCAAAATATTGCCCCCCCCCCTTTTCCTTTTTTTGTTGGCCCTCGTTCATTGGGGGCAGGGACGGATGCAGGACTTTTCTGAGGGGGGGTCAGGTGTTGGTCAGCGTACCATATGTTTAGGAATTCCCTCCCCCTCTCCCTCATTTCACGCCCTAAATTTTACACATGCAGAAATCAAGAGGGGGTCAGGACATCCAGACCCCCCTCTAAATCCGCCCCTGACTGGGGGGTGGGCTATCTGGCCCCCCACTCGAATGAGTTTGAGACCCCTGATCTACTCTGCGACACGTGTCAATCGAAATTTTTTTCCTAAGTTTTCTTGAGTTTTTTTTAGTTGTGATTTTGATATAGCTTTTAAATACAATCTGTTTTCTGAGAAAATGAAAAAAAAAAACTTTCAGCCTTTCCACTCTGGTGAAGAAGGAAGACCAGCGAAGCTGTACCATGGTCGGACGACCTCAAAGTCGACTTCTTGGTTGACCCGAAGGACGACTTCTTGGACGACCTCAAGGGCGACGCCCAGAGGATGACCTCAAGGACGATGTTTAGGACGACCTAGGGACGACTCCTAGGCTGACCTGAGGGACGACGTCTAGAACGACCTCTAGGACGACTTCAAGGACTACTTCTAGGACAGCCTTGAGGACAACATCTAGGAAGACCTCAAGGACGACTTCTAGGATGACCTCAAGGATGACTTCTAGGACGACCTCAAGGATGACTTCTAAAACGACCTCGAGGACAACCTCTCAAACAACCTCAAGGACGAAGCCTAGAGAAATTCAGCCTTTCCACTCTGGTGAAAACCAGAGTGGAAAGGCTGGAAAGATTGCTGCCATCTATGAGCGAGGCTGGCAAACCAGTTGTCTGGTTGCCACCGTCGCTCACAGATGGCGGTAGCTGTGCAGAGTTTTGTGCCGACATTTGATTGGTATTGGACACAATCCTGGGGAACCTATCCCTTAACAGCTCTGCTGTAAAAAAACCAGACCGAAGTGTATTATTTTAAAACCTGACAATAACTGTCATCTCTGACAGGGACTTGGGCCTGCCTCATTGATTTCTTGTTAGAATAAAAGTGTTCGGAATGGATAGCAGAGGTCTGTGGGTACAGAGCTGGGGCTCAAGGGAGTCGAAGACGTGGGTAGACGAGGACTGAAAGGAAACGGTGCGGGCAGGAAGGATCCAGGGGGTCGTCCTCACCACTAGACCTTAGTCCTGCCTCAGCTTGACCACTCCTACTTGAGCAGGTTGAAACATCAGATTTCTCAAGGCGAAAACAAGCCAACTCAAATGTTACCCACCAAGCTTACCCAATACAAAATAACGACAAGAAATCAGAATGGGGCATCAATACGCGTGACAAATAAACTGGATGACCATGCAGGTATAGTGGCAAGGCATCTGGTTCTGCACCTCGGCCGATTCCTTTTGCAAGTCTGGAAGCATTATTTCTCTTTCTACGTAGATAAAGGTGGCCCTAAGGAGGAATACGTCGAGGTCATTCTGCTGGACCCAAGTCAACCAGAGGTGGCCGAGAAGCTGGACCCTTCCCAAAGGGCGACGAATCACCAAGGATGCGCCACCTAACTTGCAAAAAAGTTTTAAGAGACAGGAAGCGTGGACTACAAACCTCCACGCGGTTGCCCGAGGGGGAGGCTGCTGCCAACAAGACCGGCACAAAAGTTTCGGTATCGTACGCTAGGAGCCCTTGGAAGTCGATTCGCCGCAAGTCCATGCAAACAGACATGTTTGAGAGTAGCATCTGCCACATCCTCAAGTTCCGTAAGTGACATCCCTTCCAAGTGCAGCTACGGCAGAAGCTGAATGAGGATGACCCTGACAGGTGCGCAAGATATCGTCAGTGCGAACGGGATATGTGTGAGGCAGGCGAGGCAATCCTGTTTCAAGCATCGTTTTTTTGACAAGACCAATTTTTATGTGTCAGGCTCAGTTAATTTTCATAACGCCGGTCTCCTGAAAATCTACGCTGGTTTGTTGTGCCTAGCAGGGAACAAGTCAGTGATGGAAGTGGCTTTTGAACTTTCGTAGCAGGTTCTGTAGCAAGCAAGAAACTTGTTTGGAACAGCACCTGATGCATTTGGAGCAGATACCAACATCTGTTAACAGATCAGTCAAAAATTAAAAAGTGGTCGCATCGCTAAATGAGTTCATCTTTGATAATGGTTGAGGGTTCCTCTTTAATTCTGAACCATATGACCATTACTAGTAAGAACAGATAGGAGGCGATAAAAGGTCGCACACGAGGCCTTCTTTTTAGAAATAAAGGTTCTGGTCAGAGTAGTCTCCATTTACAGTGGGTACTAAAAAATGGCTGAATAATTAATCATATAGTGCAACACTTCGGTTGGGATAGCCTCTTTCCCTTCCCACTTTTACACCCAGTAGTTTATCTTGCCTGTAAATATGATTTTTGTAAAATGACTGCAAAAACCAGACTATCCACTGAAGCGTGTATATCAATAAAATGCGCCACGCCGCCCTGCCTCTGCAAGAGAGGCGGCTTGCGATTGGCCGATGAGCGCCCATCGTCACTGCGCCGACACCGCTGCTGGGGTATGCCTTTCCTGAGCGGAAAAATCCGCTCGAAAAGGGGCGTGTCCCGACCTTTCATCACGTTTTTAATGGGGAGATCGGCGTCGCATGATTGTAATTTTTGGATTTTTAGGGTGCTTAGGGCACACAGAATCAGTTATGACCAAAAACAGACCGTCTTTAGTTCTCCTTTCGCTAGATCAAAACTGTCCGACAGAAGACTGGCTGGCACACAACACATGCCATAGTCGAAGCCATCTTCTGGCCCTAACTAAGCCAGTCGAAAACCACCCACTGAGTGATAACGGTCAACCATTAACGATCGCATGTCTGGCGCCCCTCAGCTTTGGGTAGCTACCTTAAACGTGAGAGGTCTTAAATCTAAGCGAAAGCAGTGTCAGCTTTCTTGGTTTATATCCCTGCAGCAGATAGATTTATTGGCTCTACAAGAAACAAAATCTTACGGCATGAAGAAACCAAAATCGCGTTGAAACTTTTTCTATTTTGAAAAACAGCGCGAATAACACACAGACAAGAAGAACACACAGGACGATGCGCTGACTATCAACTATCTACTCAGAAGACATACATACATACATACATCAAAATGGATTCATACCAACTCGCCCAACTTTCCATTCTAGTAAACTTTTTCTAAATGATTTCCAAGTCGGCGTCACCCATGCAACAGGCATTTCGGTTGGTTGTCTTTTGTTATTAAAAAAAAGGAACGGGTTTGACTGCTAATGCTCTTACCACCAATCAAGAGGGGCGCTTCGTTGTATGCTATCTTACTTATGGCAATGACGAATGGTGCATAATCTGTGTGTACGCTCCAAATGCTGTGAATGCACGTAATGGCTTCTTTCTACTCAAAGCGCCACAATGAGAACTGATAGAAAATTACTTCTACCGAGAGATTTGAACTGTGCATTAAATTTGAAAGATTTTTCCCAATTTATGGCTAGATTTGACTCAAGTGCAGCTTTACTGCTGTCCTTCATTAACGAAAACAATGTAGCGGACATTGAAGACCAGAAAGGAAGCAGAGTACATTAGTACATATTTCCAACGCTCCTCTCACGCACAACTGGAGCGAATATTTGTCTTTGGAGAACTCTGCAAGGTTATTTCTGGTTACATGGTTAAACCTGTACTTTTCTCAGACCACCGTCTCGTGTCAGTTACCTTTGGCGAAAAAGAAAAGGCAGCTAGCTGACAAAATATTTGCCGATTGTATCCCCCAAATATTTTTACACGTACAACAGATACCCTCACTACACCTATTTTGCAAATAGGACATGTTAAAAAAAAAGGCGAGAACTGAAGAATCTCTTGAACATGTTATCAACGCCTTTAAGGGGGACATGGCCTCGGAGTTCAAATTTTCCAGAAAAAACGTTTTTTCCAAAATTTATATGTTTATGTTTATTAACTTCCAAAGAAGGGTTTCAGAAAATTTCATTTATAAACATGCAAGATTTATCTCACAATAAATTATTTTCGACATGTTGGCAGCCCTCCAAGTCACCAGGAAGCAAGTTTTGGATTTTTTATTTGGCGCTGCTTCATACTTGTTTGACATAGCCAGAACATCTCACCCTCATTGGAAGTGCCATTTACTCTGGATTTAGCCCAAGGAAGCTTTCCAAGTTTAAAAGTATCAATGGCCAAAGGAACCCTTTACATCCAAACAGAAAAAAAACCTGAAAATTTGGTATGAGCAATTTTATTGGTTGAGACCCGAAACATGGTTTACGATTAGTCCTGCCCGGTGATGTAATATTGTGCCATTACCAGTAACACCCTTTCACAGTATCTTCCACTTCAGATCATATTCCTGCTTTGCTGCTCTTCCTAAGTATGATTTGCCTCGTAGCTCTTGCCAGTTTATCTGTCAAGGAATGCCTGCTACAAGACAGCTTGCCTACAAACGACATAAACTGGCAGCTACTGCCAGGGGAACAACAAAGACTCAAAGAGGAAGGTGCTAATAATGCTTCATGCGAATTTTACCTACCTCAGACTCATAGAAAATAAAGAAATCTGAGGTTGAAACTTCAAATGCATTTTTCTCAGTTTCACTTTTTATCAGGAAATGTGGTATGAGGAAATGTATCATTTGACATTTTGAGAGTGTAAAGATTTCATTCAGTGGTGTCCTGGACTTAAATTTTCTGAGCAACAAGTTAAGGTACTCATATTCTGAAAAAGCTAACTTCTTCATGACAAAAACTGAATATATTAAAACACAAAAATTTGTTAAAATCTTTTGCACTTTTTAGGTGTTATTGTTTTTCTCTAGATTTGAATTTTCTACAATTAATTTTAGCTTAACTTGCACTATGGGTACTCTACTTTATATTAAAACAAACATTTTGTGGATTGATATTATTATTTTTTAAATACATTTCCTACTAAAGTCACTTTTCCTGGAGCTTTTTAAGCATAGTACGTTGTAGAATTGGCCTATAAGACTGAAACTTTAGATGTCCTCAATCCTAATGGGGTTCAATTCACCTTGAAAGTTTGAATCAATTTAAATGAACGGTTCAAAAGTTGACCCTCCCAGGCCATGTCAAGAACTTGAAAGTAACAGTCCCGGCTAATACACAAAAGCAATCAACGTGGCTAAAACACAACTCGAGCGATACGATGCTGAGAGGTGTAGAGGCACAGCGATTCGATGGCGCTCACAAAAATGTCTACTCGGAGAGACAATCGGGCAGAGGTCCTTGGAAGATGAGTGAAGGTATGCTTTAACAAAGGAAATAGGTGAACCTAAAGGTGAAAATAGATAATGCTTGGGTTTGGGCTAGTTGGTTTTTCATTCATTTTTGTTCTGCACTGTTAAAGTTTACAATCTGGGACAAAGAAGGACGACATTCACACACGAAAGGCGCAACTACCAACTGGTTTATTTTTCCTTCCAAACAAGCATGGCTGAAAGAAAGAACACATTGAAAAGGTAAGAGAGGGAAAGACATAATCAGATCTAACGCAGTCGTACAAATGTAAACATGTCTCTTGTTCATAGTTGGCTGCAGCGGCCAATGCGCGTGTCCGCTACCCATCATGATGCGGGATCTTTTTTAGCAAGTCTATTTCTTTTTGTTAAGAGAAACTGACGATTCACTGACGCACATTCTGTGCTTTCCTGTCATCATCAAAAAGGCCTCCATGATTCCTCGCTTTGTCCTTTCACTTCATCTTTCTAAGATAGACGTTGCTACAAATAACGCATCGCAGGGGCATCTAGTACAATGTGCTGCGAGATTCTCTGGAGCTTGCAACTGCTCACACGCATATTTGTGCTCTCGTAGTCTCTCATTTAAGCACCTGCCCGTTTGCCCTATGTAAGATTTTCCACGTGATAAAGGTATTTGGTACACCACACCATCAACGCACTCTACAAACTGGCACCGGTGTGGTACATGACACCTCACTTGACCCCCGCGTGATCTCCCGATTTATTGACCATGTGACACAACCCTTTAAGCTTAAGAGGGGCGGATAATACTACACGGACGTCGTGTTTTGATGCAATCTTTTTGAGCCTGTGCGAGATGTTGTGGATGTAGGGCAGAACTACCATGGGTTTCTTTTCCACTGGCCTATTCCTGGTTTTGCCGCTGCCTTTCAGTTCATTTAGACATTTTTTGGGCGACACTTTTCCTAACTAGCTTAGTGTGGGCGGAGTCATAACGTAAAATTCCCTTTTTCCCTCTCCCATGGTAAGGTTGACAACCGAAAACTGCAAGCAACCGCCCTCTGGAAGTTCATATGTGAAATCCAGCCCGCCATGCACTTCCCTGAAACGGCTCATGACCTTCTCTCTGATAGTGTCTGTTAATTTGTGCTACGGAAAACACAGCAAACAATCATCAACAAATCGGAAACACTTCACAACGCCTACATCTTCAACATGTTTTCAACCATGCTTGTTAGGAAGGAAAAATAAACCAGGTGTTAGATGCGCCTTTCCTGTGTGAGTGTCGTCCTTCTTTGTCTGAAACTGTAAACTTTAGTAACACAAAAGAAAGAAGAAAGATACAATAGATATTTTAGAGGCCTTTGTGGATTATTACACTAATCTTTTGGGGCATCCGGACTGAAGAGAATTCAGGTATAGAACACCCTGTAAACCTCTTGCCTTCCATAAAAGGTGAGGAAAAAGAAATAGTCGACCTTGCAGGAAATTCAAAATGTTATAAAAGCTCTTCCTTCAAACAAGACACCTGGACCTGATGGCCTAAATCCTCAATTTTACGGGACATTTCCTGAACTGTTGAGTCGATTACTACTTGATGTCCTTAAAGCTGCATGAACACCAAACACTACCGCCAACTTTAAATTAGGGTCACACTGTACTAATTCCTAAAACAGAAGACACAATAACTTTAAAAAAAGATTGAAGCTTATAGACCTAAATCACTTTCTAATGTGGACTATAAAATATTTGCAAAAGTTTTAAACAATCACTTACACCTCGTTATACAACATCTAATCGGAGAACACCAAACTTGTGGTATACGAGGACGAAACAATAAAATAGGCATACACGTAGAAAGATCTGTGGTAGACTGTATCCAATGAGCAAGACGAAGTAGCTATAGTTCATCTTGATTTGTCCAAAGCATTTGATAGAGTAAGCCATCCTTTCTTATTTAAAATACTTTCTCATGCAAACATAGGAAGCATGCTATTCGAGGGCGTTCGGTTCTGTTACAAAAATAGCAGGCTAATTGTAAACGACTCCCTTTTGTTCATGATGAAAAACAGCACGAAAAACGCAAGGACACTGAGGAGAGAATTACACGCAGGACAAGGTGCTATCAACTTCCTTGTTCTGAAAAACATGCGCGCACCAGGCTCTTCCCTTCACTGTGGGGTCGCTTCTTCTTTCCCGTTTCTTCGAAGGAGAAGTTATCCAAGGTCCAAAAAAGCCATCTCACTGTCCCTGAGGTTCACAAATGGTTGGCTCACGCACATTGTTTTCTTTTTTGCTATATGGTAGGCCTCAATTATCTCCCTAGACAACTGAGCTTGGTGTTTGTACAAGATATTTGTGTCGCTGAACCGTGGTTCACAGCCGCAGTCATGGCAATGCATTGCTAAATGGGACAAATGAACTGTGACATTCGCTGTCATTTGTCCGATGTACAAGTGTACGCAGAAGAATGGGATGTCGTAGACTGTCCCCTTTTTGCGAGGCACAAACTTCATGCCGTCTTAATGTGGCATTTGTTGTTGCCTGTTTCGACTGCTTATGTTTGCACATTTTTTTACCGCGGTTACGATACCGCTCAGTTTGTTGTGGGCTGAGCGGTATGGGGGTTAAATGACATTAACCCCCATACCTTGAGGCAACTCTCTTTATCCCATGAGAGAGGCGGTGAATATTTGGTATGACTGCTACATTATTTTTGTCTTTCTTAGCTTTATCTTTGTGACAAATTAATCCATAACATCAAGGTGGATCCCAAAAAACAGCACAAAGGAGTCCCATACCATTCAATTCAGCAAAGTTTTGTCGACAACATTTTTTTTTTCAGTAATAAATGTAAAAACATAAATGTAAACATTGCCAAATAATCAAAAAAAAAAAAAGCTGAAAAAAAGGCATTTTGGACTGAACCTGGGTTCGCTGCGTATGAAAGGGACACCTTTCCTAACCTACTAATAGCGAGTTTGTTTCAGACGCACTGGCACCGTTAGAGTTCTCTCCAGAATGCATCATACTCGCAGAGTATCGCATGAAGAATTGGCCTCAAACAAACTTTTCAAATGCACCGAGCAACATTACTGGAGCAAGCTCAGTTTCGCAGCTCCCTATTCTCGCCTGCAGAGGCGAGTGGCCCAGGCGGCAGTCACGAGAACTAGCGGCGCTGCAGTCGGATCTTGTCTCCCTGTCCCGCGCGTTGTCTGCTACCACTGCGTTGAGAGCTTCCTTTTCTTTTCTTTCTTCCATTTTCTTTTTTTTACTTCCATGTGTATAATAGCAAAAAAAAAGACGATGAAGATGAAGTGTAATACACCAGAGATCGGGGTCAGCACATTGTGGGTGTTTTTTCTTTGAGTGTTTGAAATTTATTTTTGTGTGCGTCTGTTTCCTTGCACTGTGAAGTGTTAGTATGATAAAACTTCACAGCGCACAAAATTCAAAAGACACCATCAAAACAGATCCACACAAAGAAACAACACTCACGCAGCGCTGCGTGAGTGTTGTTTCTCTGTGCGGATCTGTTTTGATGGTGTCTTTTGAATTTTGTGCGCTGTGAAGTTTTAGCATGATCAACCAACTCACCCAAGCTGAAGTATTGTTAGTATGAATCAATGACTCGCCCAAGCTCAAGTATTGCTATTGACACTTGGCGGGCTAAACGATCCGGAAGCAAGGCTCGACTGCAGCGCTGCTAGTTCTCGTGACCGCCACTGAGCCCATGTCGCAGGTGGAGCTGTGAAACTGAGCTTGCTCCAGTAACGTTGGCACTGAGTGCAGACTGATGCTGTCGCCATCTATGTTGTAGAAAGAGTACCGACTTCTTCTTTCTTTATTAAATGACAAAAGAAATTGGCGATGTTGGCTGCTGTAAAGGCATGGCCATGCCTTCACGTGATCCACCTGTAACGACAGCGCTATACTCCGTTTCACCTTATGTTGTACCGCAGCGAAGGCTAGAAGCACGAGCTCATAGTGTTGGCAGCTGCTCTTGGTGCACGAGAGCTTGTGCCGCCGAGATGTGCCCTAGAGCAAGGAGCTCGCGCTTGTAGCCTTTTCTGCGGTACAACACAAGGTGAAACAGAGTACAGTTTCCATTCGAAGTCGGCAGGAGTACCGACTTCAAATGGAAACTAGCGCTGTCGTTACAGGTGGATCATATTTGAGCCTTGATGAGGGCGTCAAGAAAGAAAGCTTTCTTGAACAAAATACGACGGAGCAAGGTAGCTGATGTTGGTAAATGTTAAACATGACGTAGCCCAAGCTTCGGGTAAAGTCATTACGTTTAGCTTTCTCGGATGTGTATTGGGCAGTCATAGGTTGCTGCTAGGGCAGCTTTTTTGACAAATGTTCGATTTTTCACTCACACACGGATGGTGATATAGATCTCGGGGGCTGCTGATGCGTTTGTTCCGAGCATTTCTTTACACACTGGTATATTTCAGTGCCTGCGCGGCAACGGAGCGACTAAAAGCATGCAAATAAAGCACGGATTGACAACTGCTTCCTTCATGAAATAGCAGACGCTCACAATTCAAGCTCGTGTTTGATTCCGATGCCCGCGAGACGCGATTTCAGAAAATCTATTTTTTCCTTTCGGTTCTGCTGTACGAATGACATATCGCAGCAGGCGAACCCTCGTCGTCTGCTCCCGCTCCTCGCCGGAGCGAGACATGACGGGATTGCATTTTGGCGCACGCTCGGTTTTCTCGGTGCAGCATGCACGCGTGGGGTGCCGACGCTGAAACGAACTCGGAGTGCAACCACTCGTAGAGTGCCAGCCGAAAGGAACCGGCTCCACGCTGCCGAGTGCCGTGAAACGGACTCGGCGTTAAGCTACGCTAGAGCTTCAAAAATCTCGTTTTGACAATTCGTTTTATACAAGACTTTCGAACGGCACTTGAAGGCGCGAGTGGAGTGCCGGCCGGAACGAAACGACTCCTCGCTGCGAGTTGGCACGCGTGCAGTGAAACGAATTCGCTGTTAAGCTACGCTAGAGCTTCAAGAAATTCGTTTTGACAGACGGCACTTGAAGGCGCGAGTGGAGTGCCGTCGGGCAGCGCTTGAATGCTCTGCAAGGGTGCCGTCGGACGGCACTCTAGACACTACGTTTTGTCAAACGTTTGGCTTTTTTACAACTATCCCAGTAGAGTAAAACTATACGCACTCCGGAGTGCATTTCGTACGAGATGGCTATACGCACTCCGCTAAACTCGTATAAAACGAATGGTCACAACGAGTTTTTTCAGCGATGGCATAGCATAGGGGCTAAGACGTCCACTTTGTACGCAAGTGGACGCGGGTTCAATCCCCGTTGGGCGTACTTTTTTTTTTTTTTGTTCATTTTGTTTTATCAAGGCGCAATGCGATGTTTACGACATTTTTTTTTTTTTTTTTTTTTGCGATAATGTTGTCGACGAAACTTTGCAGAATTAAATGGGACTTCCTTTCCGGAGGTGCGATCGGGGACAGCGGGGCTTGGGTTGCCGGCCGGACGCCGCGAAGCGGCGTGTCCTGGTCACGTTTTGTAATTAGCAGCCAATACTGTCGCCGCGAAGCGGCGTGAACGCAGGCGGGGGCTGGGCTAACACGCTCCCCAGTGATACACGCGCCGTTCAAAAAGGGTAGCCCGACGGGCATGAATTCTCGGTGGAGTGCGTATAGCCATCTCGTCCGAAATGCACTCCGGAGTGCGTATAGCTTTACAGCTTCGCAGGACGATAGGGAGTCAAGCTCCACCACTATACGAATTAAATGGCATAAGCTCTCACAGTGCGACAGGTGCCAAACGATTGATGCGTTACCTGCGTAGGCACTGCCTCCGTCAGTTGAATCAGCATCATGATTACGTCTGTGGAGCTCCCAGATTTCAAAACCTCGGCGACGTCGATGGTCTTCTGCGGTGCCGGCTTCTTGGAGATGCATAGCTTCTTGAGGGGTTTCGGCGGCTCTTCCTACACACCAAAAATTCCAAACATGACAGTCGATAACTACGGGACTAGGTAAGAGTGACGACATTGGTAATGGCAAGGAACTAGGAACTTACCTGCAAAACTTGGCTAAACTCTGCCAAAGCTCTCTTCTTCAGGAGAGCAGCCATGATTATTTTGATTTTTGGTTTTATAGCCGTCTAGATTTATCAACTTCCGAAAACTTCAAGCAACTTCCGGTCAGCTATCTGAGCGCCATCTCTTATTTGTTGATATCACTGATCTTAGTGGTTGGTATTCTATTAAAAATTTCCGGTTTATGGCGTAGAATCAATTTAAGTTAATTTTAAGTAATTTAAGTTAATTAATTTAAGTTAAATTAATTTAAGGCAGTGTTTGCGTCGACCGGGTCGACGCAGACACTGCCTTTCGGAGGTTGCCTGGGTGACCTGGGTTGAGAGTATGATTCCGTCATTTAAACTTTGGTTTGGCGAGGTGTTCAGTTGAGGGACAATAATGGAGATTACCGACAATAACGTGCAGACCTTGGCAAGCTACCTGCAGCAGACGCTGCAGGCCGACCCGACTACGCGGCGAACGGCGGAGAAGTTCCTCGAGACGGTGGAGGTGAACCAAAACTACCCGGTCCTGCTGCTAAACCTCGTGGACAAAGCCGACATCGACATAGTGATCCGAGTCGCCGGCGCAATCGCCTTCAAAAACTATGTGAAGCGCAACTGGGCAGTGTCCGAGGATGGCGCGGACAGGATACACTCGAACGACCGCAACACGGTCAAGGAGCTCATCGTCGGCCTCATGCTGCGCAGCCCGGAGCAGATCCAGAAGCAGCTGAGCGACGCCGTCAGCATAATCGGGCGCGAAGACTTCCCGGCGCGGTGGCCCAACCTTCTGCACGAGATGATAAACTACTTCCAAAGCGGCGATTTCCACGTGATCAACGGCGTGCTGCGGACGGCACACTCGCTCTTCAAGAGGTACCGCTACGAGTTCAAGTCGCAGGAGCTCTGGACGGAGATCAAGCACGTCCTGGACAACTTCGCCAAGCCGCTGACGGACCTCTTCGTGGCGACCATGGACCTAGCCAAAACGCACGCCAGCAACCCGGTAGCCCTCAAAGTCATCTTCAGCTCGCTGGTTCTCATCTGCAAAGTCTTCTACAGCCTCAACTACCAGGACTTGCCGGAGTTCTTCGAAGACAACATGGAGGTGTGGATGACGCACTTCCTCACCTTGCTCACAACAGACAATAAGCTGTTGCAGACGGACGAAGACCAGGAGGCTGGTTTGTTGGAGCAGCTCAAGTCGCAGATCTGCGACAATGTGGGGCTTTATGCTCAGAAATATGACGAAGAGTTCCAGAAGTACCTGCCCGGTTTTGTCACCGCTGTCTGGCATCTGTTGACCACGACCGGTCCACAAGTAAAGTATGACATCCTCGTGAGCAATGCCATCCACTTCCTGTCGTCGGTGGCTGAACGTCCCCACTACAAGCAGCTTTTCGAGGACACCAGTGTGCTGAGCTCGATCTGCGAAAAGGTCATCATCCCCAACATGGAGTTCCGTACCTCGGACGAAGAGCTCTTTGAAGACAGCCCGGAAGAGTATGTTCGTAAGGACATCGAGGGTTCTGACATCGACACCCGCCGGCGTGCTGCCTGCGACTTGGTGCGTGCCCTCTCCAAGTACTTTGAACAGAAGATAACTGTCACATTCTCACAGTACATCAGAGACATGCTGCAACTGTATGCCAAGGATCCTGGCCAGAACTGGAGGAACAAAGATGTTGCCATCTACCTGGTGACCTCTATGGCGGTCAAGGCACAGACTGCAAGGTTGGGCACCACTCAGACCAGTTCTCTCGTCAATGTCGGAGAGTTCTTCCAAGAATTTGTGGCTCCCGACTTGAGCAGCTCCAACCTGACAGACTTTCCGGTGCTCAAGGCGGATGCCATCAAATACCTAATGGTGTTCCGCAACCAGCTGCCCAAGGCCGTGCTTTTGCAGAGCCTTCAGAACGTTGTCGACCTTCTCCTGGCTCCCAGCTATGTGGTGCACACGTACGCGGCGAGCTGTGTTGACCGACTCTTCACCATGAAGGATCCACAAGGGAAGGTAGCAATAGCGGCAACAGATGTGTCCAGCCACACAGAGCGTTTGCTAAAGAACCTGTTTATGGCATTGAATCATCCCGGCTCATCAGAAAGCGAGTATGTCATGAAGGCCATCATGCGGACCTTCTCACTTCTTCAGGATGCCATGCTGCCGTACCTGCCCTCGGTTCTTCCGAGTCTGACGGCCAAGCTGCTGCAAGCGAGTAAGAATCCGTCCAAGCCGCACTTCAACCACTTTCTCTTCGAGGCTCTCAGCCTGTCCATCCGAATCGCCTGCCGCAAGGACCCCGCATCCGTGGCAGGATTCGAGGGCACCCTGTTTCCAGCCTTTCAGGACATCCTACAGCAGGATGTGCAAGAGTTTGTGCCCTATGTGTTTCAGCTATTGTCGCTGATGCTCGAGTGCCACACTTCGCCCGTGCCGGAGCCTTACATGGCGCTGTTCCCGTGCCTACTGGCACCGGTGCTGTGGGAACGGCCGGGAAACATTCATCCTCTTGTCCGGCTGCTCCAGGCATTCATTGAAAGAGGCTCGGCTCAAATTGTGGCAGCAGACCGACTTACAGGGCTCCTGGGAGTCTTCCAGAAGCTCATTGCTTCCAAGGCCAATGACCACGAAGGCTTCTACATACTGCAGTCGCTCTTGGAGCACATGGACTCTGGAGCTCTCAAGCAGTACATCCGCCAAGTGTTCTTGCTTCTGTTCCAGCGGCTGCAGAGCTCCAAGACCACCAAGTTTGTGCGCGGCTTGCTCGTGTTCTTTGGGCTGTTTGTGTACCGCTACGGTGCACCCACGCTGGTAGCGACAGTGGACGACATCCAGGCCAAGATGTTTGGCATGGTCCTGGAACGTCTGGTCATTGCGGATGTCCAGAAAGTCTCCGGCACGCTCGAGCGCAAGATGTGTGCGGTTGGCATCACCAAGCTCCTGACGGAAGCGGAGGCACTTGTCCAAGGAGAGTACAGTTCCTTCTGGGGCCCACTGCTTCAAGCCCTCATCGACCTGTTGGAGCTTCCGCAGGACGAGAGCGTTCCAGACGACGAACATTTCGTAGAGGTAGAGGATACCCCCGGCTATCAGACAGCATACTCTCAACTTGTGTTTGCGGGAAAGAGGGAGCACGACCCGTTTGGGGGAACCATTACTGATCCCAGGTTACACCTGGTGCAGTGTCTGCACAAGCTGTCCCTGACATACCCTGGAAAACTGGGCCCTCTCATCAATGCTTCGCTCCAGCCTAGTGCCAGCAGCTTCCTGCACCGGTATCTGCAGATGGCCAACGTTCAGCTGGCCTGAGCTGCCAAGCACTGCCCCTTGTAACATATTCGATGGCTGGGACATTTTCAAGGACCGGCTGTTTCTATGCGTTGCACAGCTGGTTGTTTAATGCTGTAGCAACTTCTAGTTGATGTTTGTCGTAAAACTTGCTTGGTGTCTCGTTGAGAGCATTAATAAATGCTTCTTTCTCTGTGGCCAAGTTTTGCCTTTGAGATCATGCTATACCCCATTTCATGAGAGCTAGTGATCATTAAATGTGGGAATAAAGTTTAAAAAATCGAGGAAGATAAATTTGGACGCGGGGCTTTTGAGACTAAAGTCATTTCTAAAAGAAAATTAACATTCATTATTTATTTACGAACTCGATGTGACTGGTCAGATACTAATAAGTGTCATATTTTAAGAACCTGCCCTTATTAATTTAGTAAGTGAAATTTTTACACTATCAATAATGGAAGAAGAGCCAGCTTGTGAATCTAAAGCTCAATAGAGAATGCAAAAAGTACACACACATACAGTCTGTGTACTTCCACAATCTCTGGTTTCAGTTACGTTTATCAATAGGGAGTGTTCACTGGCCACCATAGCCGTGTGTAGGGCTACCAACCATCCCAGATGTGGCGGGTTTGTCCCGACTTATCGTCCCTGTGGGACAGCTATATGTCCCAAATTTTGTCCAGGCCGTCCAGTTAAAAATTTGATGTGATCCAATGCACGCCTAACAATGCGCATCATGCTGTGAAACATGAGTAGCAAGAAGCAGTGCTGTGGTAGCTAGCATTGGCTGCGAGCGGCCTTAGCTACTTTAGCATGCAAGCCGGGAAACGGGGCAACACTGGTGCCGGGCAGTGCCTGTTATCGTTTCATTAAACTCCTCTGTGTGTCCCTTCTCCCTCATGCTGCCCCCCCCTCCCTCCCTCCGTCCCGACTTCCTTCATTGAAGAGTTGGTAACCCTAGCTGTGTGCTTTGGCAGTTGAGCACGTGCAAGCAGAAGTTTCATCAGATTTAGATACCCATTCAGAGCTGTTCTTTGCAGATAGTAAATTCCTTTACAATACCTCCTATAATGACTTGGTTCAGTCTAGTTAGAATCAAACCTAGACAGTTTCAAACGACTCATTCATGCTGCTATAGTTTTTTACTTGGTATCTGCCGTCAAAGCCGTATATTGGGAATGGCCAGTTTATAATCTCGCTGCCGTAACACGCCCCTCCCAAGTGAGCAGGCACGAGCACATGCGCTCTGAACTCCTAGCTGGGCGGGAAGGGCCACCATTTTCATTTATTGGCCCGGTGGAATGCTTGGAATCGACATTCAAGTTTCAGCTTTTTTCCATTCATTTTATTGGCTCTGGCAAGAAAATTAGTGTTATTCCTCGTGGGTTAAAAAGCTAAAGAATGAAGTTTTCTCGACATTTGACAGCAAACTTTTATTTGAGCGAAAAGAAATCGGCGAAAGTGGACACAACGTTTTCGGCACAAAGCCGAAAGCGTTGTGTCAAAATGGCAGTCATTTTCTCTTTGCTCCCTCCTTCGGCCCTCCCCCGTTCCTTCAGTTTTCTTCTCTCCGGCGCCTTCGTCGCCACGCCTACTGGTCAAACTCTCCCCATTATACGGCTCTGCCTGCCGTTGTATGTCCGGGCGCGTTTATCTTGCGATGGGCCAGCTGAACAAAGAAACCACGCATAAAAACACCATTCACACTGCTGGACTAACAACTGTTTAATGCTCTTCCTTTTCTTTTCCTCTTTGCGAGTGATTGAAAACTTCTTTTTCTTTTTATCCCGTAATTCATAATTTCTTTTTATCTTGATGCAACGCTGCATATTCCAAACGGTGACCATCCACACTCATGAAATACAGGCACTAGAGGCGAGTTATGGGACAAAGTCCACAAAAAGAAAAGGTTTCGATCGTGAGACAAATGTAAAAAGGCCAAGTGCTTGGCTTCCCTATTTAAGACGATGCAACCTGTCAGAACGCCTTCTGGCTTGTTTTCTCTGGACAATGTACAGCTTTTGAGACTCATTACTGGATGCTGTCCTTCATCTATGCATTTCGTGTTTTTTTTAAACGGCTAAACTTGTCTCTCCTTGGTAAGAAGTCCGAATATAAATATTTTACTTTGGTTGCACAGATCTATTTCGTTGACCTAATTGCCAGTTCACCGAGGCGTTCCTCCCTAAAAAGAAACTTGCGTATGCCCTCTGTTCTAAAAAAGTTGTTCTTGTGGACTTGACGTAGTCATTCTCCTGCCCTCCAATTCTGCCCATTTATCGTCTCATCCGCATGACAGAGTGTAAGAGTCACTAAATAAAACCATGCACTCGTGCCTGAATCTACGATAGCATTGCACGCTATGTACGTATATGCTGCAGATTTTACAGTATTTGTCGGAAAGATATGTGGATGTATTAGGTTTATTTGTTTTTCGAGGTTGATGTATTTTAGCCGTTTGTTTTTGTGCGAACGCTTATAAGTGACTATTGAGGAAACAAAAAAGCCACGAAAATAAGAATTAATACAAACCATGGAGTTAAGAAGTCTCTGGAGGCGACATGATGCCTCCAGAGGGACTTGCCGAGACTTCCGGTTTGGAAGGGCGCGCCCCCAACGATGACCGAAACCAAAAGACGCTATTGGACAGACTTGGGCACCCTTGAGGACGTTCCCACCGACTGCAACCTCAAACTTCCGGCTTCACTTGGGACTTTAAAGTTTGGCAAGAGGAGGAAGTGCGGTATGTCACCGCCTCTTCTTCTTACCTCCATGCTTATAAAGCTTCACACTTGCCCGTAATGCAACAGTACTTGGAAACGAATCGGAACAAAGGTCAAAGAGTGTAATCAGCCAGAGTTTTTCGTACTTCTTACCCTGCTACTCTTCTGTTCCATGTGCTAAACTGAAGTGTTTGATGCGCTTCTGCCACTTGGATGGCATATTGGACTTTCTTTGTCAAAATTCAACTGACAGTGTATTTCTGAACACTGTCGTCCAGCTCCAACCTGAATAGAACGCAGACACTGTGACCAGGGGCGGATTCAGAGGGGGGTCCGGATGTCCTTACCCCCCTCTTGAATTCTGCTAGTGTACAAATTTATGGCGTGGAAACGGGAAGGGGGGTGGGAGGCCTTAATTAAACTTACGATACGATGACCAACACCTGACCCCCCCCCCTCCAAGAAATACCTGCATCCGCCCACGACTGTGACCAACCGTAATGACCAACTCGCTCACCTGACCCTCGTGCCACTCTACCCCAAGGTCAGCGATTCCCAGTGTTGGGAGTGCATTCTCTTAGTATGTACCAGAAGTATTTTTTTTCTGGTACTTTCTGAGCACAATACAACTCCCAACTTCAAAGTATAATTTAGGGTTGTTCGTTTTCGGGTTTTATATATTTTTTAATTCGGGGGTAAAAATCGGGTGCTATTTTCGAAGCTGAAAATTGGGGAGAAATCGGGTTTTTTGTGGAAACATTCCGAAATTCGCGTTTTTTCGGGTTAAATATACAAATGTACTCCATAATACATTCGTTTTTTTCGTTCTTTTTTTATGGAGCGTTTTACGAGCTTTTAAACGCTGACGCATTAAAATTAAGGGTCTGTTTCAAGCTGGTAATCGGGGGGACATCAGGGTTTTCCAGCTCCGATTGCCGTCGGTCGCTTCAAGGGAAGCACCGCCCACGAAATTTTCCTCTTCTTCAGGTGTCAACAAAAACGCCGACCATTCGAGGGACAGTCGTCTTCGATCAGATATTTCGCTATGGAATAAACCTATTAAGTTTTCCCGATCTGTTTACGCGACTGACTGGCTCGGACGTTTTTCGTGAGAAAGGTTGGACGCCAGCGAGATGGCCATGCTACCCGAGAGACCGTGCTGGGCGTCGACACCTCAGCGGTCGAAGGGGGATTGATAGTGCATTTCATAAGCTGCGTGCAACAGGGCCGAAGCTACGTGGCGTGCCGAGGCGGTTTCACCTGCACAGCGGGGGACGGAAATGTCCCTCCGAGACCCCAACGCCTATTGTCGCTTTTCCTCAGCCGGCCTCCGTAGAATGTCACGGTGAGTTAGGTGCGCTCGTTGGGTGGTTGGTTAAGAGTCGTGTAGCGTCCACAGTGCTGCACACAGCTTGCGAAATGAACCATAGGTCACTGTTGTCCCGAGGTAGGGCAGCTAGCTTGTGTGCACCGCAAACTCCGTGCGGCGCAAAAATAAATAGGTCGGTTATGTGGTTTTGGAATTCGGGGAGAAATCGGGTTTAACCCGATTCTCCTGAAACATGTTCGGGGTGTAAAAATCGGGTTTTACCTGAAAACAAACCCCAAGTATATTCCCCAAATTCTGAGAAACCTTTCTGCCATAGTAGTGGGCTACAGAAACAATGGTAGACAAAGGGCACAAAAGTGCCTTTTGGGCAAGCCGAGATTACCCAGTTGTTTTCGGCATCCAGTGCCCAATCTTATTTATGTTGGGGTGCAGATTTATGTCTGGTCTCCAGCTCGAAAGACAATCTCCAAGCTGTTGGGTGCCTGCAGGAGGGAGCTTCCGCAGAAGTTCTCTCTTTTGTTGTTCTCAAAAGGCAATAATAACTATGTGTCGTGTAAAGCGCCGATAAAGGCAGCACATTGATCTGGGCAGTGCCTTCTTGCGCTCGGTGAAATTAGGCTCTTTCAAAGTCAATGTCCTCGTGCCCTTGGCTTTCCCAGTGCTAGAGTACACAACTTCTGAGGCCGAGAATAGAAGTTCACAAACCTCCAACAACAAAAAAAAGTGTATCATAGTCGTGTGATAACGTGCTATTGTCTTTCGAGACGTCATCCGGCCATTTCTTCGAGTGAAGTTATACAGCAATCCACCAGCTCCACCGTCGCGCCTCTGCGGTGGCGCTGTTGTCGCCACGGCACATGCGCAGCAGCTTCACCTCACGCAAACCTGGTTTCTGCGCTAGCGCAGTGCCCACATCTGGTGTGGGCAAACGTGGGCTTGTTTGGAAACAGTGTGTCTGTCTATAAGCTGTAAGACCGATACAAATAAGTGCCTTATAACTAAAGTTGCGTGTTTTCATAGGTTTTGCTCTTTTTTTTTGGAGGGGGGGGAGGGGGGTATTTTTTCCTACAGATTCGGCATTTTTTGCGTGAATTGGTTAAGTTATAACTAAAGTCCTGCGTTTTCTGTGTTCTTTTTTGTTTCTCGAAATCGGGGCATTTTTTTTCGGGGTTTAATTTTTTTTTACAGATTCGGTGTTTTTTGTGTAAATTAATTAGGTCAAAACGAATTTACACAAAAAAAAACACCGAATCTGTAGCAAAAATTAAACTCCCCCCAAAAAATACCCCCCATTTCGAGAAAAAAAAAAAAACTGAAAACGCAGAAGCTTAGTTATAGACCAACATGCGGCTCTGATGTCACGCCTCTGCAGTGGTGCTGTTGTCGCCACGGCGCATACGCAGAAGCTTCACCTCATGCAAATCTGTTTTCTGCGCTCGCACAGTGCCCACACCTGGTGTGGGCAAACGCGAGCTTGTTTGTAAACAGCGTGTCTGTCTATAGACCGACACGTGGCCCTGACGTCACGCAGCCGCAATAGCGCTGTCGACGGCACTGCGCATGCGCTTCACTTCACGCGAATTCGGTTTCTGCGCATGCGCAGTGCCCACACCTGGTGTGGGCAAACGCGAGCTTGTTTGTAAACAGAGTGTCTGTCTATAGACCAACACGCGGCCCCGACGTCACGCAGCCGCGGTAGCGCTGTCGATGGCACTGCGCATGCGCAGACGCCTCACTCCACGCGAATTTGGTTTCTGCGCGTGCGCAGTGCCCACACCTGGTGTGGGCAAACGCGAGCTTGTTTGTCAACAGCGTGTCTGTCTATAGACCAACACGCGGCCCTGACGTCCTGCATCCGCGGTAGTGCTGTCGACAGCACTGCACATGCGCAGACGCTTCACTTCACGCAAATTCGGTTTCTGCGCATGCGCAGTGCCCACACCTGGTGTGGGCAAATGCGAGCTTGTTTGTAAACACCGTGTCTGTCTATAGACCAACACGTGGCCCTGACGTCATGCAGCCGCGGTAGCGCTGTCGACGGCACAGCGCATGCGCAGACGCTTCACTTCTCGCGAATTCGGTTTCTGCGCATGTGCAGTGCCCACACCTGGTGTGGGCAAACGCGAGCTTGTTTATAAACAGCGTGTCTGTCTATAGACCAACATGCGGCCCTGACGTCACGCAGCCGCGGTAGCGCTGTAGATGGCACTGCGCAGACGCTTCACTTCACGCGGGTCGGTTTCTGCGCATGCGCAGTGCCCACACCTGGTGTGGGCAAATGCGAGCTTGTTTGTAAACAGCGTGTCTGTCTATAGACCAACACGCGGCCCTGACGTCACGCAGCCGCGGTAGCGCTGTCAACGGCACTGCGCATGCGCAGATGCTTCACTTCACGCGAGTCGGTTTCTGCACATGTGCAGTGCGCACACCTGGTGTGGGCAAACGCGAGCATGTTTATAAACAGCGTGTCTGTCTATAGACCAACACGCGGCCCTGACGTCACGCAGCCGCGGTAGCGCTGTAGATGGCACTGCACAGACGCTTCACTTCACGCGAATTCGGTTTCTGCGCATGCGCAGTGCCCACACCTGGTGTGGGCAAATGCGAGCTTGTTTGTAAACAGTGTGTCTGTCTATAGATCAACACGCGGCCCTGACGTCACGCAGCCGCGGTAGCGCTGTCAACGGCACTGCGCATGCGCAGACGCTTCACTTCACGCGAGTTCGGTTTCTGCGCATGTGCAGTGCCCACACCTGGTGTGGGCAAACGCGAGCTTGTTTATAAACAGCGTGTCTGTCTATAGATCAACACGCGGCCCTGACGTCACGCAGCCGCAGTAGCGCTGTCAACGGCACTGCGCAGACGCTTCATTTCACGCGAATTCGGTTTCTGCACATGCACAGTGCCCCCCCTGGTGTGGGCAAACGCGAGCTTGTTTGTAAACAGCGTGTCTGTCTATAGACCAACACGCGGCCCTGATGTCACGCAGCTGCGGTAGCGCTGTCAACGGCACTGCGCAGACGCTTCACTTCACGCGAATTCGGTTTCTGCGCATGCGCAGTGCCCACACCTGGTGTGGGCAAACGCGAGCTTGTTTATAAACAGCGTGTCTGTCTATAGACCAACACGCGGCCCTGACGTCACGCAGCCGCGGTGGCGCTGTCGATGGCACTGCGCAGACGCTTCACTTCACGTGAATTCGGTTTCTGCGCATGCGCAGTGCCCACACCTGGTGTGGGCAAACGCGAGCTTGTTTGTAAACAGCGTGTCTGTCTATAGACCAACACGCGGCCCTGACGTCATGCAGCCGCGGTAGCGCTGTCAACGGCACTGCGCATGCGCAGGCGCTTCACTTCTCACGAATTCGGTTTCTGCGCATGCGCAGTGCCCACACCTGGTGTGGGCAAACGTGAGCTTGTTTGTAAACAGCGTGTCTGTCTATAGACCAACAAGCGGCCCTGACGTCACGCAGCCGCGGTAGCGCTGTAGATGGCACTGCGCAGGCACGCTTCACTTCACGCGAGTCGGTTTCTGCACATGCGGAGTGCCCACACCTGGTGTGGGGAAACGCGAGCTTGTTTGTAAACAGCGTGTCTGTCTATAGACCAACATGCGGCCCTGACGTCATGCAGCTGCGGTAGCGCTGTCGGCGGCACTGCGCATGCGCAGACGCTTCACTTCTCGCGAATTCGGTTTCTGCGCATGTGCAGTGCCCACACCTGGTGTGGGCAAACGCGAGCTTGTTTGTAAACAGCGTGTCTGTGTATAGACCAACACGCGGCCCTGACGTCACGCAGCCGCGGCAGCGCTGTCGGCGGCACTGCGCATGCGCAGACGCCTCACTTCACGTGAATTCGGTTTCTGCGCATGCGCAGTGCCCACACCTGGTGTGGGCAAACACGAGCTTGTTTGTAAACAGCGTGTCTGTCTATAGACCAACACGCGGCCCTGACGTCACGCAGCCGCGGTAGCGCTGTCGACGGCACTGCGCATGTGCTTCACTTTACGCGAGTCCGGTTTCTGCGCATGCGCAGTGCCCACACCTGGTGTGGGCAAACGCGAGCTTGTTTATAAACAGTGTGTCTGTCTATAGACCTACACGCGGCCCTGACGTCACGCAGCCGCGGTGGCGCTGTCGATGGCACTGCGCAGACGCTTCACTTCACGCGAAGTCGGTTTCTGCGCATGCGCAGTGCCCACACCTGGTGTGGGCAAATGCAAGCTTGTTTGTAAACAGCGTGTCTGTCTATAGACCAACACGCGGCCCTGACGTCATGCAGCCGCGGTAGCGCTGTCGACGGCACTGCACATGCGCAGACGCCTCACTTCATGCGAAGTCGGTTTCTGCGCATGCGCAGTGCCCACACCTGGTGTGGTCAAACGCGAGCTTGTTTGTAAACAGCGTGTCTGTCTATAGACCAACACGCGGCCCTGACGTCACGCAGTCGCGGTAGCGCTGTCGACGCCACTGCGCATGCGCAGACGCTTCACTTCACGCGAATTCGGTTTCTGCGCTCGCAGTGCCCACACCTGGTGTGGGCAAACGCGAGCTTGTTTGTAAACAGCGTGTCTGTCTATAGACCAACATGCGGCCCTGACGTCACGCAGCCGCGGTAGCACTGTCGACGCCACTGCGCATGCGCAGACGCTTCACTTCACGCGAATTCGGTTTCTGCGCTCGCAGTGCAGCCGCGAGCTTGTTTGTAAACAGCCTGTTGGTCTATAATCAATTTACACGAAAACATTTTTGAAATAAAAAGAGAAATAACAAAAAACACAGAACCCTTTTTATAACTTATAAATTGACTGCATTAAATAGCATGTCAGTGAGAGTAAAACAACTACACCAATATTTGCCGCCATTTCCAAAAATAAGCGATGCACCCCCGATTACCCCTATAAGCAATGTGTAAAAGTATAAAAAAAGCAGCATTATGATATGTTGCGTTTAAAGAACTTGTACTTAACCTTCCAAGTACATTGTGTTTATAATGATTCAAGTACATTGTGCCTGGTGTACTTACTACAAGTACAGCATGTCCCCCCAAAAGTTCACAGTGTATTTTTCACCACAAAAATAAACTGCATTGCCAAATACGTTATACGCCCAAGTGTTTCAGTACTAACTGTTAACTCAGTCAGAAGTTATAGGTGATTTTCTGAAAAGTTTAATAGGGGGCCCGTTTTCGCACGTTTTTGGTAACTGGCACCATTCAGCGGCATGTATTATAAGAGGTCCATTGGCCACCATTTTCCCACTGAAAATTTCAGAAAATCGGATATAACTTGTGGATGGATGGTTGATTGTAGTAAGATTCTTTGCAGGCTTGCGCACGCTCCGTCCGGTAGGTTTTATTAGATCGAAGGCTAGACTACAGTAGCTAGACGTGAAGCAAAGCAGCTCCCGTCCGGTAGGTCATGTGCTGGGCCGATAAGCGTGGAGGGTAAGGAGGAAAATGAGAAAGAGGCGAGGCGTCAAGGGGCTCGGCTCATGCCCCCTCCTACCCTGTCATGCCCCCTCCTACCCTTCTATAGTAGGTTAAAAGTCAAGAAGGTAGCGGCAAATGCCCCTCAAAGGGAATCATATATCCCTCCGCCACCTCCGCATCCAATAGCGTCCCATCGTTTCCGTGACGTCGCGACCAATGCGCGAGGAGGGTCTTGCCTTTCTGTACATATTTGCTTTATCTTTCGACTTTGACTTAGCATTGTGGAAGCCACGAGAGGGAGATTAGAGTTTTCGCCCTCCGATGGAAACGAATACGACTTTCGGGGATTAGCTTCCCCCTCCGATGGATACAGAGGCTGCTTTCAGAGGCTCGGTTCCCCCTCTGATGAATACAAAGGTCGCTTTCTTAAAAAGTGGGATCGGAGACAAGTTGGCATCACTCTGTAGCCAATATCTATCCATTGAAACGGAACAAGGAGTGTTTCCAGTGAACTCTTCTTTCGACTGCGGAGGGATTTGAAACCGGCGCATCACGCTTGTGGGAGGAGCTTCTCCTACCTTAACTTATAACCGACTATAATCTCCTTGGAGATAAGGAAATGGACCGCAGCCATCATTGGCCAGGGGTACTAGGTAGGCACCTCTTGCCAGTTTAGATCGAGCAGCCCTGGTTTAGCATACTGTCGAGACCGGTCATAACGAAATAGTGGCTACAGCGAAGCGATCACCATTCCCTTTTGCACTTTGTTATAACCGAAGTCGGTTATAACGAAATAGCGAAGTGATTTTCGATTCCCGTCGACTTCGTTATAACTGGTCTAGACAGTACTGCTGCTACGAGCTGCACATGTCTGCTCTTGACATGGCATTCAAGCAAGCTGGCAAGCAACAGGTATAAAATCAATTATTCCTATTCTGCAATTTTGCTTTCCTTTTGGTTTCTTTTTATTTTCAAGATAAATTGTGAACAGTTCGAACAGTCATTTGGGAAGTGACGTATACTGTTCGCGCGAACGAGCCGCTAGCAAGTTTTTTTGTTTTTCTCTTTCAATAAAAACAACTATACTACGCTCGTTGTCACCTCAAGAAAAAAGCAAGTTTTGCGCATTGGTCATTTGAAGTACCTTACGAGATTTGGTAGTCGGAGGAAGCAGCGATTCTTTTGGCGCTTGATAAGCTAACATATAACTCATTTAAAACGCGCCTACATATATTTAATTCTCAACATAAAGTGGGAAATTAGTAATTCTCTGCTAGGACCTGGACTTCTTTTTACTACGGTTCTTGAGGTAAAAACGAGTATAGTGCAGCTGAAAAATCTGAAAAAGCGCATCGTTTCGTCTATTCTTTCTGTTGTCCTTGTTTTCTGGCGCTCTTCGAATCGAAGATGCAGCTGAAAGTGGTCACTTGGGGCACTAACCTAAGGGGTACTAACCTAAAGGGTAACACTTGGTGCCCGCCAATAGTCCTTGCAACTGATAAATGTGAAAAAGTGCCCATGTCCTGTCTGCACTAAAAGTGTCGCAGGTTGCACACATTGTGACAAGGAAGGAAATATAAGTCCCGAGCTTTTTAGGGCATCTCAAAAACCTTTGTTTTGTAAGTCAACAAAGTCGAGTACTCAGTACAGCATGTTCCATTTTTCTGCAAGAATGCAGATGCCATGGATGTTGCTAGACTAATGGCCCACGAGACAGTGAGATTACCTTCAGGAAGTTTCACTACGAGCATAATCAGCCTATTAGTTGCTCTCCTGTGCTCTGTTTCACCTTAAAATGTGCCGCAGCAGAGGTTAGAAGCCAGAGCTCCTAGTTTTGGCAGTTGCTCCTGCTGCGCAACAATTGGCGCAGTCAAGCCGTGTATCTGAGCAAAAAGCTCCTGCTTGTGGCCTTTGCCGCCGTACATCCTAAGGAGAAACAAAGTGATACGGCGTCCAGGCGAACCTCAATGTTCCGGTGGTAACTCGGCAAGCAAGACAAAACGAGTGATTATAAAAGGCCAACATTTTAAAAGAGACATAAAGTATACAATGCTAAGGCGTTTGTAGCGACACTGCACCGAAAATAGGCAGTGTGGGAGTATATGCCGCACTTTTGAGTGCCACACGCAGGAAACTAAATGCCATCACACGGGCCAACACTCGTTTGTCACAGTGAGCGTATAGGCTCGGGATCTGCTCGTCCACATCTTGGCACAGAAAATAACAACACGGCCATCATTGGGACTTTGGTCTTGAAGTTCTCCTGCTCTTGCCAACTTCGATTTCCAGGCCCACAGGTCCAAGCTGAAAGCACCAAGAGTAGGCAAGTTGCTCTCAATGTGACTTGACACCGAAAAAGTCTCGTACGATAGAGTTGCAACGAAGCTAAGACAGCAAAAAAAGGTGTCCGTCCCCTTCTCTGCGTTACCTCCCTCATGGACATACCTTCATTCGGCACTCTTGTTTCAAGTGAGACAGCCGGGCTTGACAACTGCAAATGAGAGAAACCTTCCAATGTTAAGCTTCTCCTTCCATGCTTCCAGGACCTATCCAATTTGTGTCTGTCCAATGGGCGCAGAAATATGGCAAGATGTTTCAACGAAACAGCTTCGTGAAAGGTAGTTTTGTATTTAAAGACGTTATCAAAACGTACAGTTACGTGACACAGGCACACCGAGGATTTCTGGGAGGCTTTAACTTGCCCCACTCTCCCCTCATCTACCTCAGGAACCCCGAAAACATGCCAATTTCACTCGGCTCCTTACTTTTTCTAATCTGCATCAATGAGACTTCCATTTCACGTATCTCCACCTATATGTTTTTGTGCCAACGACTGTGTTCTTTACCCCTGATTCCTTTATCCTACAAAGTGACTCCATCTGCAAAAGGGAGGGCATGGAAGAGTGATGCAGGCGCCGTAGCATTGATCGGGAGGAGTCACGTGATGCTCCAGTGATGTCGTTTCTCCGCGTCACGCATTTCTGTTGCTGAGGGTCGCGTTACTTCTTTTTTCTTCGCATTTTCTCGGCTATAACGGGGGAGCGTTTAACCCCCCCCCCCCCCCCGCTGCATTCACCCCGGCTCATTACAAAAATGTTAACCCACTTAGCCCACCCATAAACACCGCTTCGCGGCGGCCGAGCCTACCCGCTCGGGGAGCGATCAGCTTGACGATTGACGAACACAAAAAACCCCCAAGAAAGGGAAGGTAACGTGGCCCTCACCGGCAGAGATGCGTGACATCTCTACGTCACGCATCTCCGCTCTCTACGTAGTGACGTAGGGAGTGTAGACGGCCACTTTGCGTTAGCGTCGTGTTTCGTCCACTTCTCGTTCTTGTCTCTTGTGTTTTTAGCGCTGTTTCAAAGTTTGCATTATGAACCAACTAGCCCAACTTCACGCCTTGTTACTTTGCGTTAGCCTTTGGGCCGGCTACGCAGTTTGTCAACTTCCCGGGCCAGGGCTGTGCCAGCAGACTATGCAAAATGTCACTCAGTCGTCTTCTGTCCTTTCAACGCAAAAGAAGTCCAGTCCTTTGAGGGGCAACTCTGGTCGAAAACGACACCAAAAGAAATGACTGGTATCGCTTTAGTGGCACAAACCATGATCGCAGTTGAAATATTATGCCTAAAAGAGTTGATTCTCAAAAATGACATATTTACATCCACCAACATCAACAGAGTATTCCCAGAAAGTATAATTAGTTTACACTGCATAGTTGATTTTTTATAAATTATTTTCTGCCCACCGAAGCTAAAGAAAAGGCAATGTTTGGAGCACTTCGAACGTATTCTTCTTTGTTCCCCTTTTTGTATGAATTCTATTTTAGTCAATCTATCGTTGGATAATGGCAATACAGGGAAGGCTCGTTCTTCACTTTTCCTGACTGAAATTTAATAAGGAATGCGGCTATGGAATTTTTTTGTCACTTTAAGAATGTCGTTTATAAAATTTTGACATTTTGTTGAAGACACAGAAAACCAAAAAGTAGGCCAATTTTGCAGAAGAGAAAGTTTATAGAAATGACTTTTTACAAAAATGTTTTCATAGCCGCACCCCATAGGCATTCCGCTACATATCTAGCAAATAAAAATCTTGAATATTATGATAGTTTTCTGACGATGGATTAACTAAACAATGTAGGCGTGTTGCTGATAGAAGCTGCTCTAATTTCTTTTCCATGTTACCCGCAGACCTGAAATTTTGATTTGCATTCTCTAGCATGACCACCAGCCTACCCTGTAAATTTCATTAATTTTAAGCCAAGGGTTCCAAAGTTGACCCTCCCAGGGGGTGTGTCCCCTTAATGGCTATACCTTCTGTAAAGGTCGGTAGCTTGCGCAACCTAGCCTAAGTCTATGAAGACAAACATATGATTCCTCCCACCCTTTTAGGACCAATTTTTCTCCCCCTAACTATCACCAGGCAGTGTGGGATATCACCAAGATGACCTTTAGGGAATCGGGCAAAAAAAACCTAAAAACATCAGCCCCCGCCTTTTCCCCCCGGCGAGGGAGTCGCCAATTTTGCTCTGGTCAAACCTAGTCGGTCGGCGTTACCCCGGCACTGGGCCCACTGGAGGACAGGGTGGAGACTTTGGGCTGGAGCCACAAGGGAGGGAGTTTGCTTCCTCTTCTTCTAAGTATCGTTTCCCCTCATTCAGCCATACTCCCAGATATTTATACTTCTCTACGTGTTCTATTAAAACATCTTGAATGTTCAGCGGGTCCCCCTTCTCATCGTTATAAACCGTTATTCTTGACTTGTCGCCGCTGAATTTCAGGCCCAGAGTCTCCTTCCTCTCCCGAGATCTTAATCAGCTCCTGTAAGCTACCCCGGCTATGTGCCAACAGTACAATGTCGTCTGCATAGAACATTCCTGGTATAACTTGGTTTACTTTTCCCCCTCTTTCCATATAAGACATATCTAAATCTAAATTGCACTCTTCTAATTTCTTTTCCATTCTACTCAGGTATATCACAAAAAGTAGAGGTGATAAGGGACAGCCCTGTCCGGGTCCTCTTTTTATTTTTGCCGGGTCTGTTATTCCTGCTTCCCATGTTATAACAACTTTATTATTTGTTTATACCCGTTGTAAAAGCCTAGTCAAATGTACAAAACGGCGGCTTGGGCGAGTTGGTTTTCCATGTCTCGAAATTAACAGCGCAAGTATGGAATCCACACAAACACACGTCACCACAGGTCACAAAACAATCACACTTAGGAATACATTCACATCAGACAAGACACTCACACAGCGCTGACTCACAACTCAATATATTTTAGCACTTCTTTTTCTTTTACGCCTTTTCGATATATTCATGACAGTTGGCTTCTTTTTCTTCTACATCCCATTAAATGACACTCATGTGAGCTAATAAGATAAGCTACTAAGAAAAGTCAATTCTTTTTCTGATAAAGTGAGCGATGGAGTGCTTACACAATTGTCGTTATCCCTGGCCATATTTTCTGCTTCCACTATTTCTCTAGTCAGTTGGCTACCGCTTCTGCCCAGCACTGTGCACCTATCTAGATGTGCCGCACATCCGCAATCACGGCAATGTAGGCCTAAATGTCCTGAGTTGGCTCTACTTATGTTGTTGCTGTGTTCCCGGAGTCGATCGTTTAGACATCTCCCAGTCTGGCCGATATATCGTTTCCCACAGGAGAGGGGAAAGGAATACACTACCCCTTCTGTGCACGGAACGAAACTGGTCCGGTGTTTCTTTGTGCAGCTCGCTGGATGTTGGGGAGGATTGTTCACTTTTTTGCATAAGCTGGAAAGCTTGTTTGGAGCAGAGAAGATGACGTCGATGTTGACCCTGTTTGCCACTTTCTTAAGACCATGGGAGACGTTGTGGATGTAAGGCACAACAATGGGTCTAGTTGACCTGTCTCTTGGTTTTTGTCTGATGACGTCTTTTCTCTGTTCTTTGAGAAGGTTCTCCGCCACTGATGTTAATAAGGAAGTGGGATATCCTGCTGATGACAGGCGACAAATTTGTGCACAGAAGCTTGTTTTTATCTGATGTTTGCACGATTTTGTAAGTGAGTTTTTAAGGCAAAGTTTGACGATGCCCCTCTTCACCAACTTGGAGTGTGCCGAATTGAAGTTAAGGAGCGGCTTGTTTCCTCGTGGCTCGTACAACCAGCATACGTGAAAGGTCAATAAAAATATACGTAAATCCAGGAATCTAATGGACTTTTCAACGGGAAGCTCGTGCGTGATCTTCAACGGATTCATGCACTCTTCGAAAGTTGACAGAACTTTGGCCATCGTGGTGGGAAACTTGCTTCTGTCGACGTCAAGGAAGATGATATAATCGTCTACGTACCGAAAGATGTTAACGACTTCCGGGGAGTCTAAGCTTCTTTGCAGCAGTCTGTCATGGTGCGCAAGGTAAATGTCACTGAGCACAGGGGCGATACAAGACCCTATGCAAACCCCTTGTTTTTGCAAGTATGTATTTCCATCCCAAGTGACGAACGTGGATTGCAGGTAGAAGGCAATCAACTCGAGGAATCTGTCTTGGGGGATGCCTGAAGCGTTCTGGAAAGCGATGGACCCAAAAGAATCAATGCTTTCCTCAACGCAATGTAAAAGACGGTCCTGAGGTAGTGCGTAGTAGAGATCTTTTATGTCAATTGAAAAGGCGTTTAAGTTGCTGTCGTTACGCTCAGATAGGAATCTTATTATTTCGTTTGAGCTCCTAATTAGGAACGGATCATCAATCGTGAGAAGATTCAGTTTTTCTTGAAGAAATAAGGCTAGCGACTTTTGCCAAGTTCCCTTTTCGGAGACGATAACTCTGAGCGGGCATTCGGTTTTGTGAGTCTTGGCACTGAAAAATAATTCCAGGCTTAAAAGTTTGCTGCGTTCTATGTAAGAGGAAAGCTTCTTTAATTCCATCGACAGACACAGTTTTTTAGCTTCGCTCTTGATCTTAGTCAAGGAGATGTCGTTGTGGCGCTGAAAAACGGACTCAATGGCAGAGAGGGCTTTTACTCCAAACAAGTCGTGGTGAATTAGTATCATCTGGTGGGCTAGTTGGTTAAACATTATTATTAAAATTAGCGCAAAGACAAGGAAGGAAGACAGCAGGACAGGAAAGAGCGCTACTTACAACTGGTTTTAATAGAGAACGATGAGGAAGAAGTAGAGTAGTAATGTTTTGATTGAAAAGAAAAGAAAAAGAAAAAAAGAAATTTAAAGGTGAAGAGCATGAAGGAAAATGATATAACAAGGTTGAAAAGACATTTTTTTAGGTAAAAAGGTGAAGGTTGATTGTTTTAGATTGTACATCTGTGTACGTAGTAACGACGACAGCAGTAGCTGCACACAGTCATCCACGACGTCGTTTTCTTCCAGGACACCGATACTTCTGTGATCTGTGATCTTAAGGGTGGAGAGACACTTTTCACGGTGACCTTGCCGCAGTTTTCTGTGCTCGAACCACCGCCGGTCACATTTCTCAGTGAAAGAGTTCGAGGTATTGTATTTCTCTCTTCGATAGGGCCACTGATGGAGCACTGATGCATTGGCCTGCTTTTCTTGTGATCATATGTGCCTCGCAAATTTCCCTACTTGTTTTTTCGTTTAGACGTTTTAAGATTTTTGTGTTTTTGAATAATGGGGTGCAGTTGCAGTCCCGAACATGTACCGCGAGATGTCCTGCGGGTGATGCTTTCAGTGCGAGGTCATGTTCTCTTAATCTAACGTTAATACAACGACCCGACTGCCCGATATAGACTTGGCCACATGATAATGGTATTTCGTAGACCACTCTGCTGTTACATTCAACATACTTGTGCTGGTGATTAACTTGGCATCCTCCCTGTTCTCCTTTCGTGTTGTTTATTTTTGGGCAGAGTTTTTTTAGCTTGTCTGGTGCCGATAGTACTATCTGAACATCGTATTTGGATGCCACCTTCTTGATGTTATGCGATAAGCGATGCAGATATGGCAATATGGCAGGACGCTTTCTTTCTTCTCTTTGTCTTTGTCGTCTCTTTGAAGTCAGTAGCTTTTCAGCAATTTCAAACAAGATCGAACTTGGAAACCCTGAGCACAATAGTCGTTGGACTTGATTTTCGAAACTCTTCATGGCTGAATGGTGGCATCGATCTTATTTGAAATTGCCGAAAAGCTACTGACTTCAAAGAGACGACAAAGACAAAGAGAAAAGAAAGCGTCCTGCCATATTGCCATATCTGCATCGCTTATCGCATAACATCAAGAAGGTGGCATCCAAATACGATGTTCAGATAGTACTATCGGCACCAGACAAGCTAAAAAACTCTGCCCAAAAATAAACAACACGAAAGGAGAACAGGGAGGATGCCAAGTTAATCACCAGCACAAGTATGTTGAATGTAACAGCAGAGTGGTCTACGAAATACCATTATCATGTGGCCAAGTCTATATCGGGCAGTCGGGTCGTTGTATTAACGTTAGATTAAGAGAACATGACCTCGCACTGAAAGCATCACCCGCAGGACATCTCGCGGTACATGTTCGGGACTGCAACTGCACCCCATTATTCAAAAACACAAAAATCTTAAAACGTCTAAACGAAAAAACAAGTAGGGAAATTTGCGAGGCACATATGATCACAAGAAAAGCAGGCCAATGCATCAGTGCTCCATCAGTGGCCCTATCGAAGAGAGAAATACAATACCTCGAACTCTTTCACTGAGAAATGTGACCGGCGGTGGTTCGAGCACAGAAAACTGCGGCAAGGTCACCGTGAAAAGTGTCTCTCCACCCTTAAGATCACAGATCACAGAAGTATCGGTGTCCTGGAAGAAAACGACGTCGTGGATGACTGTGTGCAGCTACTGCTGTCGTCGTTACTACGTACACAGATGTACAATCTAAAACAATCAACCTTCACCTTTTTACCTAAAAAAATGTCTTTTCAACCTTGTTATATCATTTTCCTTCATGCTCTTCACCTTTAAATTTCTTTTTTCTTTTCTTTTCTTTTCAATCAAAACATTACTACTCTACTTCTTCCTCATCGTTCTCTATTAAAACCAGTTGTAAGTAGCGCTCTTTCCTGTCCTGCTGTCTTCCTTCCTTGTCTTTGCGCTAATTTTAATAATAAAGTCGTGGTGCATGAGCACGAATCCACCTTCCTTATCAGCCGGCATTAGAGACAGGTGATGCTCCTTTAGGTAGGTCACCACTTTTTTGGTCGTTTGCATAGGGTCTTGTATCGCCCCTGTGCTCAGTGACATTTACCTTCAGCACCATGACAGACTGCTGCAAAGAAGCTTAGACTCCCCGGAAGTCGTTAACATCTTTCGGTACGTAGACGATTATATCATCTTCCTTGACGTCGACAGAAGCAAGTTTCCCACCACGATGGCCAAAGTTCTGTCAACTTTCGAAGAGTGCATGAATCCGTTGAAGATCACGCACGAGCTTCCCGTTGAAAAGTCCATTAGATTCCTGATTTACGTATATTTTTATTGACCTTTCACGTATGCTGGTTGTACGAGCCACGAGGAAACAAGCCGCTCCTTAACTTCAATTCGGCACACTCCAAGTTGGTGAAGAGGGCATCGTCAAACTTTGCCTTAAAACTCTACTTACAAAATCGTGCAAACATCAGATAAAAACAAGCTTCTGTGCACAAATTTGTCGCCTGTCATCAGCAGGATATCCCACTTCCTTATTAACATCAGTGGCGGAGAACCTTCTCAAAGAACAGAGAAAAGACGTCATCAGACAAAAACCAAGAGACAGGTCAACTAGACCCATTGTTGTGCCTCACATCCACAACGTCTCCCATGGTCTTAAGAAAGTGGCAAACAGGGTCAACATCGACGTCATCTTCTCTGCTCCAAACAAGCTGTCCAGCTTATGCAAAAAAGCGAACAATCCTCCCCAACATCCAGCGAGCTGCACAAAGAAACACCGGACCAGTTTCGTTCCGTGCACAGAAGGGGTAGTGTATTCCTTTCCCCTCTCCTGTGGGAAACAATATATTGGCCAGACTGGGAGATGTCTAAACGATCGACTCCGGGAACACCGCAACAACATAAGTAGAGCCAACTCAGGACATTTAGGCCTACATTGCCGTGATTGCGGATGTGCGGCACATCTAGATAGGTGCACAGTGCTGGGCAGAAGCGGTAGCCAACTGACTAGAGAAATAGTGGAAGCAGAAAATATGGCCAGGGATAACGACAATTCTGTAAGCACTCCATCGCTCACTTTACCAGAAAAGAATTGACTTTTCTTAGTAGCTTATCTTATTAGCTCACATGAGTGTCATTTAATGAGATGTAGAAGAAAAAGAAGCCAACTGTCATGAATATATCGAAAAGGCATAAAAGAAAAAGAAGTGCTAAAATATATTGAGTTGTGAGTCAGCGCTGTGTGAGTGTCTTGTCTGATGTGAATGTATTCCTAAGTGTGAATGTTTTGTGACCTGTGGTGACGTGTGTTTGTGTGGATTCCATACTTGCGCTGTTAATTTCGAGACCTAGTCAAATGTGTATGTAAATCATACTCTCTCAGCTGTACCCAGAGTTTTTCCTGACTCACATTGTCGTACGCCCCTTCAATGTCTAGAAATGCTATCCATAACATTTTTTTTTCCCCATCCGTGCCACCTCTATACATTGAGTGATGGTGAATAAGTTATCATCTAATCTTTTATCTCTCTGGAACCCGTCCTGCAGCTCACCTAAAATGTTTTTGGCCCATTCTTCTTTTTACAACGTGCATCGCTAGCCTGTACAGGACCGAAGTTACTGTTACTGGGCGGTATGATGCTATGCTATCCTTATTTCCCTTGCCTTTACATAGCAATCTCATTCTGCTTAGTCTTCAATCCTTGGGTACCTCTCCCCCCTATTATTTGATCAGTTGCCTGTCTTAACTTTAATTTGCTTTTTGTTCTTAGTGTCTCGACTAGTCTCATTCCTATGCCATCTGGGCCTGTCACCGTTGCAGCAGGTACTTTACTTTCTGCTCAGTCCCATTCCCTCGTGGTCCTCTCAGTTGTCTCGTCAGTGTTTTTGTCTTGCATTGTGTGGCTGTTTGTGTTCTGTACAATCTCGTACGGTTCAAGTTCTGCAAATGTTGCCTCGACTGTATGTCTAATAAATTCCCTTTCCTCCTCGCCTTCCACACTTATCCCCTCTTGTGTGGTCAATGAATACTGGAACCCTTCCATTTTTCTTCCCTGCGCATTAATGGGCTCCCAGAACCATTTTGCTGCATTCCTATCATTTTGATTTACTTCCATCATCCACTGCACTCCAGCCCTACCAATCTTGGCCTGGATGAGAGCGGATGCCTCTCTGCTTCTTTCCTGAAACGTATTCCATTTCGATGCTACCTCAGCGGGTGCATCCCCTCTTTCTTTGCCCATCCGTGCTCCCTCGAGGCACCTTGTCGCCCTGCTATGGCCGCCTTAACTTCACTGTCCCACCAGCCTTTTGGTGTCTGCTTTCTTCTGTTTCTTCCTCTTTGTGTGATTTTGAGCTTGTCTAGCTCTCTTTTAAGAGTGTTTACTAAATCGTCATACGTCCATCCAGTTGTCTAGATACTAAGGTCTCAATTCGTTCTGATACTTCTCCTTGTAGTTGGGCATCGTTTATGGCCAAACTACTTTCTCGTTCAAGAATTGATTTTTCGGGTTCTGCTGTACCAAATTTTATTTTAAGTCGCTTAGGATCACTTCCTAAGCTTTTCGTGTCCCTCTCAACTATTTCCATGTGTCCTAATCTGTTGTACAATTTGCTTGACATTAGACAGTCATCAATTGTTGAGTGTGAATTGTTTCTCTCCCACATTATTTTTCCACCACATTTTACTTGGGCGTTAACAAGACTAGATCAAGAGCATCGCAGAATTCTTGTAGCCTCGTCCCTGTAGAATCTGTATATCCATCAAAGTCTTCCAAGTGTGCATTGATGTCTCTTAAGATAATTATTTCCCAATTAGTTCCAATTTCTCCGACATCTTTGGAAGTATGTACAAATCAAGTGCTGCGTATTTTCCTCTTTTGAATTACAGTCTAAGCTCATTACAACAGACATTTGGATATAAAATACAGATTTGTGAAATTCGGTTGGTTTTCCTTTATGTACCACTGACTCCACTTCATATCTGCATGCAACATACTCCTTCTACAACAGACCGAAATCTTGGTCAAAATCGAGGTCTGTTATAACGAGCTTAGACTGTAGTTCCGGTTTTCAGATATATAAATCGTATGAGCGTGTCTAAACCTCCGACATTACCTTTTAACCACATGTGTTCCTGCAGCTCACTCTCACCCTTTCCCAGCCCTGCGCTTCACTAGTGCTCCCAATCGATTTTCTTTCCATTCCCCTTCACATCGATTGCCATTGCACCCAGAAATAACCTGACAAGTCTAAGATGCGTCTCTGCCAATCCGTACACTACAAAATGTTCGTTGTTTAAGTGTTTTGCAATCTCTTCCCACTTGATTCTAGTTCTGCCCCCTGCATGTTTATAAATCCTATATTGAGCCGCTTCTTTTTCCCTCTGCGAGGCTTCCTCCCAACCTTCTTATTTACATTTAAGCCAGCTACCAGAAGGCTCTGCGGGCTCCTGAAATAGCCGCCTGTCCTTCGCCCCACCCGCATCCCTGTCAGTTCCCCATAGTGGATGCCGTCTCGGCAGAATGGGGGATTGGATTCTCCCTGTTCACATTCGTGACCTCATATCCGTTCTTAGAGCTCAGTCTCTCTATAATCCCGTTAGCTCTCCTGGACTGCCCCTCTGTACCTACTCCTCGGCTCCCAACGTCCAGGACGGTGCACATTACAATGTGCACCATCCCAGAGGTTATGACCCTCAACTGCTTCCCACTGTAACTTTTAATTGAATCAAAATTGGGGCATTTACGTGTCAAAGGAATACCGTAATTCTTAAGCCCAACATACTCTATTGAATCCTCGTGAAAAAAGGCTCGAGGTACACCTAAGCACTTCTTATGAGTTGTGAATGCAAAAGCATGCACGCCGTTCCTCCGCTCCCTTAATTCGTCTGCGGTGTACCTGCGTCGACAGTAGAGCGTGCCTGCTTGCCTCGCCACGCTGACCTTGGGCGTGGAGCAGTGGAGCCGCTGCCTCATGGACACGCAGTGCCATGGGGAGGCGCTAATTGAAACTGACGTGCGGCGGCTTCATATCACTGCCATTTTGCACAGCTTTCTGCGTGGTTTCAAGGCTGGGATGCCTCAGATCGCGGCTTCGGGAATTTATCTGCCGTTTGGCATGGCTGATGACGTTGGCTCGCTCCATGGGACAGTTAATGCTTTCGCAACAGAAGCAGCGACGGGTGTCGAACTCGGAGGTAGAGAGCACGTGCCTCTACCTAGTAACAGCTTCCCAGCACAAGCTACACCTCTTTATGATAACCTCTCAGTGCGAATTACGCCCAGTTGCCGATCCGAGTGTTTTCAGAAAGAGCCCTTTATGCTGCATCACAATCCTGTCTCCCTTGTCTATCCTTCCTTGTCGTATTTACGCTGTTAATTCCACAAAACCCTTTATGCTGCCAGTCCGCTCGTACCAGTTCAGTCCCCCACCGCCACGGTGCTCGGCAAACTTTCTTATTTGATATTTTTATTTAAAAATATTATCAGTCTCTGCTCAGACTATGCTAGGGTGGATATACAAGTCTACAAAGAAAACAGCAAGAGCAGCACATACTTAAAAAGGTACTATAAAAGATATCACTAAATAATCGCGCTGCAAGCGTCACTGCCACGAAATTGTCTTTGCTAGCTCACCAGTAGAGTATGCTGATGTAGGCGCCATAGCCGGCGAAGCAGTGCCAGAGGGCGTGGAACTGCGAGAAGGGCACCACCAGGGGCGGCAGACTCTCCCGGGCAGAGCTGGCAGAGAGTGGGTTGTGAGGCCCGGCCCCTGGCCCTTGTGGGGCACTCACCTCAGCTCTGCGCAGAAGCTGTTGTCCACGTTCCACACGAGGAACCCTGTCAGGTACAAGAGGGTGGCCGCAGCAAACAGCCACACCTCAAAATACTGTTGCCTGGAACATCAAAAGCATAAAGAAGTCGCTACTTCTGTCTAAAGAAAATCACCCAACAACCGGCAAGCGCCATAAGCCGTGAAGAAACGACTTTGATACGCCGTATGCCAAATGAAACGCTCCTTCCCGATTGCAAGACTGCTTTCCAGAGGGGAAACGCACGCTGCCATCGCTAAGAGCTTTCTTTCTGCCGATCGTCGTGCTCTTCATGGCGAATATTGCCGGTCAAGAAACGCGACCCATCGGTGCTTTGTTCTTCTCAGCTGCTACTTGACTGGCTGCAGAGCGAATGTGAGATGCAAGCCCCGCATTGCTTCACTAGAGACAACACAAACGCTCCCATCTACCGTAGAATCCCGTGCATCCGCCCATTGCACACTAAGCACCCGTCCCCAAATTTGTGAGATCTCAGAAAATATGCCCAGTATATTTATACGTGAAATTGATGACCGGACAAGCGTTCATCCCCCATTCTTTCGCGATTACCCCCAAATTCTGAGTGGGCGCTTGCCCGGTATTTTATGGTAGCTCAACCTCAACAACAAAACCAACGAGCTTCCTAGTATATAATCCACGTACAAAGAAACAAATTACGGATCCACAGAAAAGATGACCCATTCGCGCAATTATTTCGCCAGCAGGTTCTACTCTATGCGTCCGGCGACAAAATCTGCATCATTTTTTTTTGTCTTTCGTAAAGTACCCATCTCGTTTCGACAATGCGCTCAACTTTTCAACATTATGAAAATCCCAGCCACTCCAACCAAACGAATCGGCTACTACGTACGTCTTTAAACCTTCGAAAGTTTCGAGACAGACTGTATAAAAATGAGGACATAGAGTTCATACAATGGAAAGTTTGTTTTAGCGGCTCATGTTGAGAGCTGAAGCTCTGGGCTGCATGCTATTCAAAGAGAACTTTTAAGTACTCCAAAGAGCCTTAAAAATCGCCGTGCAACGTACAATTACCCACGAGTGTCAAAAAATTTTAAAAACACTCTGTGCATTTGCAAACAGGGTTGTTTACTGGAAGCATTTATGTCTCTGTTGCTCTCTACGCCTCAGATGCCTTATTTTAATGGACCCAAACTAGCCAACTGACTATGGGTGCTTTTTCAGTAACATGTATGTGCCTTACAGATAATAAAACAAATTGAAACATGGCAGGACATGGTAAACACAGCACCCAGAGACATGTTCCAGGCACCATAGACAAACATTATGCCCTCTTGCGGTTGATTTAAAGGTATAGTAATACCTCGTTAACTCGAAGTCATAAAAACCGTGAAAAAATTCGAGATAAGCGAAATTTCGAGATAAGCAAAGCACCGGAATTGTGTGCCTCTGATCGCGCAATGTTCTAAATAAACCTAACAATCGCGGCAGCATCAACTTCTCTGATGGGAGCAACGTTTCTCACAAGCGTCAGTGATTTGCACTGTTTGGGCTGCGCCATCTTCACGGTTAATCAAGTTGCGCGCCAACATCAGAGAATTCACAACCGATGACCGAATTGAACACTTCACCGTTGCTCGTATGGCGCCGCGAGACGATAGAAACACACACACACACAAAAATGGCGAACAACCCAGGCGAAAATCAGTCCACTTCCAGCTGGATTATGGAACTGGAAATGAGGCAGTCCAACTGGATTCCAGCTGGAATCCAGCTGGACTGCCTCATTTCCAGTTCCATAATCCAGCTGGAAGTGGACTGATTTTTGCCTGGGAAGCCTTAAAAGGCAGCAACACTCGAACGAACTAGAAACCTGTGGGAAACACGAGACTGATGACGACCGACGACTGAACCGGGAAGGGAAACGGAAGAACCCAGGAGCAAAGAGAAAACGAAAGACAGAGCGGACAAACGCTCGAGGGAAAGGTGGCATCGAACGCCAGGCATCCCGGCTTGGGATTAGCTTGTCCAAATGAAAATCGTAAAAACAAAACAAACAAAAGCGATAAAAAAAGACAACAAAAGTGTTTGAGTCGCACATCTCTCTGCATCTCCGTACACAGCACCCGCGGTTATTTCTTTGTTTTGTTTTCTCAAGCTTCCCCGTTTTTTTTTCTTGTTTTTTTTTGCGCATGCGCGTTTTTATGGCGTTTTACATTCTTTTTTTTTTCCGGCAGTTTTTGTTGTTTATTGTGGTTTTTTTTGCAATTTTCGCTGACGACATTCGAGATATCCGAAGTCCGTCCTGAAAACCTTTCGAGATATGCAAGGACAAAATGCATTGTGCCTATGGGAGCTCATTCTATGACAAGGAAATTTTACGACTTAACCACTATTTCGAGATAGCCGTGTTCGAGTTAACGAGGTATTACTGTATGCTGCACAGCTGGGGGGGGGGGGGGGGCTTTATTTTATCTTTGCGTGCAGTAGTCAATGTACTGTACAATTGACAGGTACAGACACAGCCGTCCCCAACCCCCCGGCAGTAGTCATTCAATACTTGCTTTCCATTACAAAAAAAAAAAAAAGTGATGATTGGGGGGCAAATTTTACATTGACTCTAGGCAATCCTCATCTCATTCAACCGCATTGCTGTTTACGCCCAATAAAGTCGCAACTCTCGACCCTTAGACGCAAAATATTTAGTTAAAAAAGATTGACATTCTCCCAGAATATTAACTGTCCTTTCCGGAAAACACGATAAAAGTTTTACCGTCGAGAACAACCTGCTAAGGTAAGAAATTGCAGTTTTCCCCGTTTCTCTCCTAGAGTCCTATGCATTATCTGGTGTCGAGAGATGGCTGCCGGTGGTTCCGCTTCAACCACTAATACAGTCAAGCCTTCATCATTCTGCGATACTACAATAGAGGTCAGCAACAGCAACTAGCTCAACTCAAGCCCATCACTCACTCACTAACTGTTCTCACGGTCGTTTCGCTTTTGTGGCTTGCGTTTTCCCCAAGTTACCCTCCCCAAAAATTAAGGTTAGCCAAAGAGCTTAGTTGGGAAACTGCCATAGGAGCCTGTTTTGGAGAACAGGCTCCAATTCATACTTTCGCACCAAGCTCGACGAGATCAAAGCGCCCCAGTTTCTGCCACAGCGGCCAATCCGGGAACTGAGCATACCGGGACGAAGAACAAAAAAACAAAAATCTCACCAGCGTCTGCAAAGTAAGCCTTTGCTGAATGTACCCGTCTCAAAACAGATAATATACCACCAACTAACCGACAAACTACGAACTAGTGGAATGAAGTAACTGCCAAGGTGCGGCACTGTAATTGAATCTGGCTTGCAGTGGCTCGGTTCCGGCGAATGCGAGGGTCCAAGTTACAAAGGTGAGTTTCCCAACCGAGTTTCTCTAGTAACGTTTCCCGGACCATTCTACGGAATAATCTGAGCGGGATATTCACCATGCTAGCCTAAGACTCATGAAGAATGTCACGGCCACCAGGAACCCGTAAGCAACCTGCAAAGAAACAGAGCGGTTAGTCGCTAGCCTGGTCAGACATTCCCGTGCATTGACCGGGACAATACCTGGTGAAACACGGGCACTTTGATTGTCAGGTAAACCTGCAAAGCAAACCACGAGCTGCATCAGGAAAAGCCAGGGCATCCCAACCACATAAAATCAACCAAGTACACGAAATCAAGTTTATCTATGCCTAAAAAATTGTCCTTGGGTAAGGAATGAACTATGTAAATTGCAATTGTTTTGCAAAGGCATATTGTGCCAGTCACAGTATCAGTCTAGAATTCTGAGCACAAACTCTTTGCAAGGAAGCAAAAGTGAGAATCTGAAATCTTTGATGCCAGTCAGAGATGAGAGCTACGTGTACAGAAGGCGCTGGAGTAAATTAGCTATCGCCAGTTTTGCCATTTTTTTTGTGAAAATTAAACAATTGCCTTAAAACCTGTGGTGGAAGGGGGATCAGTGGCTGAAGCGCACCACAGGTCAAAGCAGGTGGAACGAAATCTCATGCTGCAGAACCCAGGCGTTCAATCCCCACTCCTGCCCGTCACGATATGGATGAGCATTGTACCGGCAGGCATCGCTGCTGCGTGATGCACATTAACGACCCCAGACTAGCAATGATACAGCACACTTCTCATCTACAGCATAAAGCACTCTTGCCACACTTCAAAGGCAGACCAACCTTATGCTGTCAACACACAAACGCCAGATTTGGTTGGGTGTGGTGAAAAGTCCTGTAAAGTTTAGTGCCTGTCAATACCCTGTCCGAATCAAATGCAGAGAAGCACTGACGTCGTGTTTGTGCTAACAGGTTCACCCAATATACTTCCGTCAAATGTATATGCCAGACACGACAAGTGATGCCATTTTCTAAAGGTCTAAGAAAAATCGGCTGTCAATCTATCTGCCTCAGTCAGTGCCCCATGGTGTAAAAACATTGTTTTAATTTTCCACACATACAAAGATGAAACTTCGAATTGCAGAGCAATACTATCGAGACCAGTTATAACAAAATAGCAGCCACAGCGAAGTAATAGCGATTTCCCATTCCTGTTTGCTCTTTTTCAATGTATTTATTTCTTATTTTAGCAAATTAAACTACCCTAAGCTGCTCCGGTGGATATGGCAAAGGAAAATTTTGTGATAGTTTAAGAAATACCTAATCAAATCCGGAAAGTGTACCAAGTCGCAGACCACCACACTTTGATGCCGCGGCCAAGCAGCCACCCAAAACGGGCCACAGACGATGCTGCAAAGGCCGCCGGCAGCAACCTCTGCATCGTCGTCTGCTATCTGAGAAGCGGCTTTTCTGCATCGCACGCAGGGAAGCCGTCGTGGCACGCCAATAAAGACATTCGGAGCACTAGCGACAACATACCGACAGAGAGAGCTTAGATTTAAGAGGGGAGCAACTCCACCCATGGAGAGCACTTGCAATTTAATGGCGGACGCCTCCTGGGCAGATTGGCGCAAGTGCGCCTGCATTTGGTTGCGCGTGGCCAACGTGGCGAGAAAATCGGGCAGAAAGGTGGGCAGGTTTGCAGACAGTGAATGCATTCAAGTTTTGACTCCTTACAGGCTGCAGCTCGTTTTGCAAACGCAGCCCACAAATCACATGACTCAGATCGAGCAGTTTCCCCCCTTTTAAATCTAGGCTCTCTATATTGATGAAACACGAACTTGAGCACGCACTCGGTGTCGTGCACACTTATTTGCTTTCTTAGTGTTCTGTGTCGGCGTCGCTGGTCGGTGTGGTTGCTCTCTGCGCAAAAGTAACTTCGCTCAAGCGCCCATTCGGTGAATCATCGCCATCAACGATAGAGAGTCCCGGCACCGCTGGCACCTCAATGGGGAAGACGAAGGCAATCTCTTTGAATCAAAAGCATGCCATCTCGAAAGAGTGCGCATAAACGTAAAGAATGCCGTCCACCACCGGTGTCCTCCGTGGCGGCCGTCGCAGCTGTCGACACGGCCCATACGTAGCTCGAAGGATCTGTTCTCGATCAGAGCTTCTCGCAGTTTGCGAGAAGCAGCTCCGGTTTAGCAGAGAGTATGTGAAGGGAAGCCTCGACCGCTTTCTGCAGGCACAATAAAGATGTGCCCGTGACGGACCGTGTTATCTCTTTTTTGCGTGTTACTTCTATGGAGCCCAGATGTAACGAAGAAGCGGATATGGCAAGTAATCTCTGATTCCTGTTGACTTCGTTATAACCGGTCTCAACAGTACTGTGACCAGAAATAGCACATCTTCTATGAAGGCAAATGAGAATACAAGACAAATGATTCCCGAACAAATGGTCCCGGGAAAAAATGGTCCCAAAGCTGCAAACGACAGCAGGCAGTAGTGGTCGAAGCCATTGCTTTCAGAGGGCAGTGGTTTTTCATAAGAACTACCGACACATTTTTTTCTCAGCAATATTATTAATATTATTAATAGTACCTACTTTGATTAAGAAAACTAATAGATGGCAGGGTTCAAAATAGAATCCAGCCAATGACGCTTTTAGTAGAAACGCTTGTCTACCACCGAAGAATCAAAGTTAATGTTTAATATGTGGGCATTGAACACCCACTCAACCTTTCACCTTCGCAATCACTATGCATTGACGGGAGACGGAAGAAATATGGTTTCACGAGTTTGACCAGATCAATGTAGGTAGTCATTTTGGCTTTCCAGTAAAAATAATCTAAGTGTGGACTGTACGATCTGATAAGGTCTCATCAAGAAACGTTAATATAAAAGAATTTAGGCTTTCACTCACCACTTCCTTCTGAAATTACCTGAAAAACACAATTGGGCTGATAATTCACCATGTCCAGAAGTGACCGGTTCAAGAGATTCCAGAATGAGAGTGCTTGAAAGTTTGTCATCTCACAACACAGCCCCGTTTCATGTGGTGGAGTTGTGCTCTTTCCATCTCGTGAGGCAGACAGCCCACTGAGCAGCACACACTTCAGCTGCCGTTCACATTTTTACGCACATGCGATATTATAGTGCCACTGACAGTTTAATAAAAACATCACCGGGATCACATTGCGATGAAGGCTTGTAACAGGCTTAACACAAGGAACATTCTGGACTGCAAATGATTTATTAAAATATTGCTCGCGTGAAAAATAATTTTAAATTATAAAATTCGAACAGAACGACACTTTAGGTTCAATTAAACTTATCAAATCTGAAAAGAAAAAAAAACCTAGTTTCTTTTTTTGGAATTAGCCGGCCCCAGACTATGAGAATAAATTCTTTACTCCATAAAAGAATGAAGCCCACTGACAATATATTTTGAGTCTGCCCTTTTTACGAGACCAGTTTTTCCGGGGTCATTTTCTCCGGGGTCATATTTCCGGAGACCTCTTGTTCCGAGATTTCCTAAACCCGGGGCAATGGTATGACATATGTGCACTACAAAGACCATTTTGTAAAACCCAAATGGGTGCCCAGTTCTACCATAAAATTAACTATCACAAATCAATAAACATGAATGCATAACTTGACAGCGAAAGATAGGATTTATTCTGTCCAGCAACGCCTGCGAATTCATGGCTGTTTGTGTTTGCCGGGTGCCTTTAAAATGCTGCAAAACTGTTGGCAGCGACATTCATTTCGCTCTGGAAGCTAAAATAAAAAGTTTAACAAACCCGAGTTTCCCACTTACCCATATCTGCATGGGTATGACTATGTTTAAGGCAGAATGTGAAACCACCATTTTACTGCAGAACCCTACTGCAAACAAATTAAATCTGGGCAATTTGTTTCCATTATCTCCGTGTTCCTCACGAGAGTGACACCCAAGTAAAATCACAAATTCCTTTGAAGTCGCTGCAAGACACAATTAAAATGGAGGTGGCCCCGCTTTAGGTCCTGCCCATTACCGAAAGGGCCTTTGTTCTTTAAAGGGGCCCTGCAATGGCTTTTTTACTAATTTTTAATTTGCACCAAACCTGAGCGCACTGAACGTAGTAACTTAATGACACTTTTCTTTTCTCGAATTTCGATTTATTTTAGAAGTTATAGGCAAATTAAAATTACAAAAACAAGCAAAAAATAACCTCCTTCATGACGTCCTTGGTTGCTTGGGTGGCCGTGAACTAGACGAGGGGTGGTGAGCTGAGCGAGCGCTCACGGCTGCCGTACTCCGTGTCGACGGCGCGAGAGGGCGCCACTAAAGCGTGTTCTGGATAGGCTGTATGTAGCGGGCAGCTAGAGCGGCTCTCATTGCATTTGCTGCGCGATTAAACGCAAATTCGGCATGACACTTCATTGGCCACAAACGACAGCAAACACGGGGTAAAGATCAGTTCAGAATGGGAGCCACTTCGCGCTGCCATACCGCGAAACGGCCAAACCGCAAGACAAAGCTGCTCACCGAAGGCCTTGGGAACGCTCAGAGCCGGCCTGGTCCTTCGGTCCCTACGGCCGCAGTGCCGCCGCGTACATCCGGGACCTTTCCGTGTCGGCGCCTGATCCCACTACTCTTTTCTAGTAGGCGCCGCCTTTTCCACCGATTGGTGGCGGGTATGTCGACGGATCATTTCTTGTTTCCGTACTTTATAAACTGCATTTGTTTCTTTTCTGATCTCGAATACTGAACAAAAACTACTTTTATAAATAATTGAAACGGTTCGCGCCACTTATATTTTGTATTTCGACTAAAAAGAAGCTTTTAGCGGCTCTGACCAGTAGTAAGCCCAGGACCTAAGACGTCACATTACGCGCGCTTTCGGTACCGCGGGTCGCCCCCGTCGGTGGAGGAGGTTTCCGCCTCGTCCGGTTAAAATATGACGCACTGATATTTAGTGACTCTCTCCGTGCCCGCTGGCTTGCCCGAACCCCAAGAGACGTGGAAACCGCAAAAAAGGTACACGCTTATTTATGATTGCAGGGCCCCTTTAAGCACCACTTCTCAGCTCTCATTAGACGAAGAGATGACCGACATGTGGAAGGCTTGTTGTAAACTTGCTTCTCCATGCCGCAATAGTCTTTTTTTCACCATATTTTTACGTTTGAGAAACAATCTAAATAGTCATAACTGTTTGTAATATATCAAAAGACCGCCACTTTCGCTTTGATGCCAAACAATAACAAACATGTCTGTCGGCATTTGTGACAAGCAGTCACCGATGTCTATTGTAGTAGGCTGGATCGCGTGTCGAGGCTTGTTTTGCTGGGGTCGAATGGTACAGAGCGGTATATGTAGAGAGTTTAGTCATTAATTGGTAAGAACAAGCTGAAAATAAGGGCACGTCATTGGCCAAAATTGTTTCAATGACATTGAGCGTGTTGATTGACAGCACTTGTGACCAACCACCAGCCACGAATATTCCCCTAGCGGAGGTAATGAGGTTAACTTATATCCTCCTATCACAATTTCTGGGTAGGGATGTATTCAAGAATTTTCTTTCAGCACGCTAGAGTTGAAATTTGGAACTCTTCGTAACTGAGGGCAATGCACGTGACGCTGTCGTCACGGCAACATTCAGAATGCACTCAATCTTTCTTTTGTCGCAGCCGCGTCAACAACAGAGTACACGGTAAAAATGCAGACTTGGCTCCGTAGGAGTTCTGACCGTAACCCCGAACTCACGTCGCGCGGTGCCATAGCGCTAGGCACAGACTGACCACGACACGAAGGTGACGACCAAAAAAGCAACTTGATATAACCGGCATCTGCAGTGCCATCTGTCAGGTGTGTCAACAAATACAACAACAATGGGGTGGCAACCCCTACAGTGCACCCCATGTTACCAGTTTTGCCTCATGTTTCAAGAAACTTTTCTCCTCAATGTCACCTTTTTCTGGCTGAGTAAACACACTCAGCGCCTTGAAACTCCCCGTTTCCATCAATCTCTCACAAATATCCATTTACATACTTTCAGCCTCATCCAGAAACAAAAAATACCTGCGCTGCAATATTCAAGGTCCTCTTGGAAATTTCTACTTGGCAGGATCATTACGGGGATAATATGCTTTCACCGCTCAACCCTGGCTCCCGCCGTCTCTTCCCATTGACCAAACTCTCTCTATATACAGCTCTGGAGTGGTATATTACCGGCGGCCATTGCTTCACACCAGCGAATGCATTAGACCCTATGGGGAAAACGTGCAAAGTGAGATGTGTGTTACTTATTTGACTTACTATTCCCGCAAAACCTCATAAAAGTCTCTTCACGAGACAAGCTTAAAAAAGTTAATTTTATTGATTCCTCCCATAGACTCGCATGTATTGCCTGGTGTCAAGCAATGGTCGCCGGTGGTGCTAATGTCGGGCTCCCGATGCACGATCCAGTCCACTACAACAGAGATCAGTGCAAGCAGTCCCCTTCACTGCATAGCTCTATTTTGATGAGCGAGAGTCGCTTCGCATTTACAGAGATGCTTATAGGAAAAGCTCCTCAACCGACTTAGTTGGCAGCCAACAGCTGTCGCAAGTACACGCCTTACGAAGCATCGCGCGAGTGCATGTTTTCGTAGCGTCCTACGTCAACTGCTTTGCTTCACCTGGCTCCATTTGTTTGTTTGTACACAGTGATGCTGAAAAAGATGTCGGTTCCCATAAAAGCACCTATGCTGCATTGTAAATCACGCAAACATTGCGATTACGACCGTCGTTCCAGTGCCGAGAGGACAGCAACGGGCAAGAATTTGCAAGCCATTTGGTTGGAAGTAATCAAGTGTTCACCTTGCATCAGGTTTGTCCAGGTACGTTCCCATCAATTTGCTCTGGGAGGCCTAGCTCTCAAGTTTTGAGCAATGCACCAGGCTCGCAAAAACGAATTTTCGAGGTCACAAAAAAGTTGCACCTCATAACACCCGTGCTTGCGGACACTGTGAAAAACTACAAAACGGAAGAAAAAACTGCATAATTCTTGATTTTATATATATATATATTTTTCTTTTTAGCAAATTAGCGCTTTTTATTGACAGATCCGTGGTTTCTGTATAATGGGACACGAGAGCGCCGCTTTCATGGTGGTCACTGCAGGCAGTGGTAAACAGACACTGCGGCCCGCCTGATCGCACGACTATCAGATGCTATCAGACACCAGACAAAATTAATCGAACGTCACGAGAGGGAGACATTAGGCTTGCATAAGGAGTTCAGCCAAACAGCCAAGCCAATCTAGAACTAATGGGCCTCCAGTAGCGTGTGGGCAGAGCATACCTCCACCTAAATTCATTTTGTAATACAACCAGGCACTTAAAAAAATAAAATTTTTTGGGACTTCTGTTAACGAGCTTTTAGCATAAATGAAGTTGCAGCTGGCTAGACAAAAACAACTTACAGCAGTGATGACAGTACCATAAAGTATGAGGCCTGCCATTAAGTAGTAGTTGTTCGTATGCGCTGGCTTGGATACTTCGGCCCTGGAATGCACCACAAGAGGGTCAGGTCACACTGCTGTTTCGAGGCTACAATGAACACTTGCTATGGACAATCTCCAAGCGATCTAGATTGAAGACGACAGCTGCAATGTGTTCGGATGTTTCTTCGTGTCAAAAAGAAGACAAATTTTTATGCTGATAAAATTGTGATTTTGTAAAGCCTTTGTAAAATGACTGCAAGACCCTCAATCCGGTCATTCATCTGGCGCTGCAAAAAGGACATTAAACCATTTCACAATATACTGTAAACGACAAAATTTTTGCGAGGACCTAATTTTTGCGAATCGCCTACAAACGCGAAAAATACGTCCCGCGAACAATTCGGGCAATATGTGAACGCTACGGAAGCTACACTCGATTCGCGAAAATTAGAACCCGCAAATAATTTCAAATTTTCAGCTTCGGCCCAATTTGCGAAAATATGAGCCCGCGAAAATTAAGTCGTTTACAGTATATCAAATTTATCAAAAACACAACTACCTAGTATGAAAGACGGATGTGTAAATAATTATTCATAAAAACACCTAAAAAGTTTTTAAAATAATATATTGCTCTTTATTGTAGCTCAAGTGGAATGTAAGAGGCAACTGGGAAAATAAAAGCGCCATCCATCAAACACAAGCTAAATAACTATTTGTATACTATTTTGAATATTCGTCAAGCATACTCCAAGTCGGTTAAACTGGGGTGATCAAGGCCCGACTCATCTCGGCAAAAACTAAATTATGTCCGCATTCAGCAACCGAAAGCACCAACATTCAAACTCAACAGCTTCTGGGCTTAGAATATCCAGCGGAACGGATCGCTTCCTGTTTTCACCAACTGATCACACAAAGAACAGAAAGAATAAAAACAAAAGATGTATGCACTACAAGAGCAGCTGGTCGCATCTTTAAAATCGGTTTTAGTGGAGTATGCGGCTTCACTTTGACGTAATATTTTGGCTGGGATCATATCTCCTGCCACTAAAGCGATACCAGTCTGGTTTTAAATGATTGACTTGGAAGTCCCAAAAAGATTACTCAAACGAAACTTGTTCAAGAACCAACATTGTCTATTTAAGTTTGCTGACTATTCACGAAACATTAGGCACCCCTTTTATGAATGATTTTCCTATTGTCGACCGTGTTTTTCGAGAAACTTGAGAAACACAGCCGGCAATGTAAATGACAACTTTCACCATGCAAAAATAAAGTGGCAAGAAATTAAGAAGCGGTGGCGATTTTAATGTGAACATGTTAAGTAATACTGTTTCAAAGAGAGAGCTGGAAAATTTAATACTTATAAATGGTTGTCGTACTGTAATAAACTCTCCGACCAGAGTTAATGTTACCTCAAAAACCTTGATTGATTTATTTGTAACAAACTACGAGGAAAGTCGTATAAGGTCTGGTATAATTAATTATGACCTCAGTGATCATCTTCCAATTTTTATGTGTGTCAAAATGAATAACATAAAGAAGAAAGTTCCAATAACTTCTGCGCAAGTCCAGTGTGTTACGCCGGATGGTTTGGAGAGGTTCGCGGTATGTGTGGCAAATACAAATTGGGATGATATATTTTCAAAGAGCGATCCCGATGAGGCGTACCATTTTTTTCTTGAGCGGTTTAAAAAACTTTATCAGAGCAATTTTCCTTACAAACTAATTAAAGTGAAGAAACGCATTCGGAAACCATGGATAACTGTAGATCTACTTGAAAATATAAATGTTAAAAATGCACTTTATAGAAAGTTCACAAAAACCAGAGATCCCAATGACCTTCGGACTTTCAAATCGTACCGTAATCAACTGACAAACGCCCTGAGAAAAGCAAGGGAGCGTTATCATCAAGAATCCTTTAGAAACTCTGTAGGCCGTTCTGACCTTATGTGGAAGAACCTAAATTCAGTTATAGAAGGCAAAACGTCCCATCGTCTAGAATGCATTATTTCTGCAGGGGAGAAATTAACTGGCGTGTCGTTGGCAAACGCATTTAATGACAGGTTTGTTGATTTGCCTCAAATTAACTGTAGAGATGCCGCATGTGATAACATAACCTTTAAAACTAGGGATTCTATTTTTTTATTGCCAGTTACTGATACAGAGGTGTCTACTGTCTTTATGGAATTAAAAAATAGCCATAGCTGTGATGCCGATGGTATGCAGATTCGGCCGGTGAAATATGTTTTACCACTGATCACTCCCTTCCTTACTTACATTTTTAATTTATGTTTTTCAACTGGGGTGTTTCCGCAGCTTATGCAAAAAGCTAGAGTGTCTGTGCTTTATAAAAAGGAGACAAGAACGACATAAATAATTATAGACCTATCTCTATCTTACCGGTTTTTTCTAAAGGCTTAGAAAAACTTATTCACATTCGTCTGTCAAATTTTTTTAATAAGTATTGTGTAATTACTAATGATCAATTTGGGTTTATGAAGCATCGTTCGACAGATCTAGCATTACTAGAACAAAAAGAATTTATTTTAGGGAGTTTTGAGGCAAACCAGATAGCTTTAGCCGTATTTATTGATTTTACGAAAGCATTCGATTATCTAAACCATAATTTATTGCTAAAAAACTTTATCTTTATGGAATTCGGGGCCAAGCACTTACGTTGCTTCAGTCATATTTGAGTAATCGGAAGCAGTTTGTCTATTTAAATGGCTTTTCATCTAATACAAAGTCTGTTTTCTCCGGTGTACCACAGGGGAGTATTTTGGGACCTTTGCTATTTAACGTTTATATTAACGATATTGTTAACATAGATTCTCTTGCTAAATTTGTTATATATGCAGACGATACAACCCTTTTATTTTCGGCTAAAACTAGTGATGAACTTATCAACTGCGCAAATGATACTTTAACAGGGTTGCAAAATTGGACATCCGACAACGGACTTAAAATTAATAGTAGTAAAACCAAAGCAATTATCTTTCGAACCAAAAATAAAAGCGTTTTTATAACGAAAAGTCTTGTAATAAATTCAAATGTTATAGAGATAGTGGAGAATTTCAAAACTCTTGGCGTTATTTTTAACCAGTATTTGTCTTGGGACGACCATGTAAGCTATATACTTCCTAGATTGTCCAGGGTCATTGGATTAGTCTCACGAAACCGTTTTATTTTACCAAACAACGTTAAACTACTTATATATCAAACTCTATTTACATCCCACTTAAACTACTGCCACCTGGTATGGGGTACAACCACCAGTTCAAATCTACAAAAAATACATCTATTACAAAAAAAAATTTGTCCGCCTCATCGCTAATGTTTCTTATATTTCAAGCACCGAGGGTTTGTTTGAAAAATATAATTTGTTGCGTGTTTTCGATATGTATATGTATAAACTTATGGTCCGCTTCAAGATAGAAAAAAAAAGAAACGTAGATATTCTGGCCAAACTTTCTAAACTAAGGGAACATGTTACCTCCTATCCAACTCGTTCGGCGGCACGCTGGGCTGTGCCTCTTTGCCATAACAACTACTCCATGCAGTCTCTAAAGTATATGCTACCTACTTTACTAAATCTCCTCTTAAACAAAAACGTTGATATAATGTCTGTCACAATGCAAGATTTATTTTCTTATTTGAATTGAATATATTTGTTTTCTGCGATAGGTTGTAATCTATTTTTGTACACAATGTTGATATTTTTGCTGTTGCTTTGTATTTTAATCTGTCATGTGGAACTGTAAGGGAGCAGGGGGCTCCGTCAAGCTGTTAAACAGCTTTTTTCCTCTGTTTCCTCCATTCCTGTATCGAATGGGAAATAAACTTTATTATTATTATTATTATACTACCCAGCGTCAAACACAATACATACCTTTTCCAATCGCAATACAAAAACCTTTGTGCCAGCGAAATATCTCTGCAACTCATACGAAATATTAAGTCCGCAAAAATAAATTCGCTAACATCCAGCATCTTCGGGCACTCTAGCAACTGTCACATTACCAACTATTTGACTGCTTACTGGCTTTGCCTTGTGCCCTTATTTCTTCGTTCGTCTTAGTATTACCTACGCGGCTCTGACGACAAGAGTCGTCGATGCGTGGTTTGCTCCTTCGTATTGGTGGATAACCTAAAACATGGTCGGCAATCAGCTAGCCGCCAAGAGGTCTGACTAGCTCTCCCTACACCCAGATTGCAGGTTGGGTATCTCCCGTCATGTGAGGAACAGTTGACAGGAGAGACACAGCCAGTGGCGTCACAGGGTCCAGTGGCACCTGGGGCAGTAGCCCTCTGCGGCACCCCCTCCTCCCCCCGGTCTCACGGCCCGCCGTGACCCCCCCACTGCTCTCGTGGCACGCCGCGACACACCCCCGAGCACTGCAGTCCCCCCTCCCCCTTTGTGATGCCACTGGACACAGCGCCTGTGTGTAAAGCGCAAGGTTAAGGTTGGGCGGCACTCTGTGCCGAGTCCGCTTAAAATGCAGAAATGACAAAAACACCACCACAAAAGAAGAAACATGTACATGGAAATATACCGTGTCAGTACCTGTACAAATGGAAACCATGTCCTTCGTGCCATTGACACAGAAAAAGATTTGAGTGTTCCTGACACTGCGGCATGCAACAAATTTAAGCAGAAATTGTATATGTGCAAGCAGGTTAATAACAAACAAGAACACTTACAGGGTGTAGACAAGAATTAGGGTTCCCCAAACCATGGGCAGTTCATCTAGAAGCTGTGGCAGAGATTAGTAGTATGTTAACATTGGTTAATCTATAAATCCACAGCTCAAACTCAGACTATAAACGTCCTCCTTACCTGCATCTCAAACCAGAGTGTCATATGAAAACACCACGATCCAATGCCAACAACTGGTGGAGAAGAGACATTGTTAGGACACGAGACTTGGAGTCCTCCTTTGCCTCTTGTGAGCGCAGACCGACTGCTTTCCTTTGCGCATGCGTAGAAGTGCCGCACGACTCACCCAGCAAGAATCCATAACACAGCACGAGCCGAGTTTCCAGGTTCTTCCTCCACGCTTGGAAGGCTCCATACGCCGGGGGCACTATCATGGCAAGGTTGCTCACCGTGTTCCCTGGTGTGCAAAGGACCAGGGCATTGCAAATGGCATACAAATTCCACGACAAACCTAAGAAAAGACTACATCTCCAAGCGCAAACAAGAGGCTATCACAGAGCTGTTGGAAATGACTAGGCACCACCACTCGACTCTTGCGAAAGTGTCAAAATTAAGCGACCCAACTTTGTCAGTGTCGTAGTTTATTCCATTGCATCCACAACTCGGCTTTAGTACAGGTGTGGCGCTTTAGCGGTGCAGCTTGCCCCGAAAATACATTGTTTTCTAGCTGAGGCGGCGCAACGGGTTCGAGACTGAGTGGCAAGAAAACAACGCGCTCACAAGGCTTCTCTGATCCGTTCAACCAGGCTATTTGGGTACACAGGAGGGCAAAAACTTCAGCTACGTTCTATTGGCTCATTGAGAAGCCGTGACATAGACACGGCTCCCCCAAACGTCGCCTTTCTTCCGACTGTGGATTACCCTTGATCCGAGGTTGATACAAAAATGACGTCTTCCCTCTCTGCTCGACCAGCTGGAACAAAAGAGGGTACCGAATTCATTTTTATCACTTGAGAAAAGTTTGTCACCGGCGTATCTGGAGCAGGTCGATCCTCCAGATACCATTTAAACCATCTGCTATGTCTCCAGTCCTTCGGAGAAGCTTCTTTTCCAGAACCATAAGGGGATCGGTGGCCGAGAGGGATAGCGCACACCTGCTCGGAGCACGGGAGCGAAAGCTCGGGCTGTAGACCCCAGGGACACATGCCCGTTTCGACCTGGATGAGCATCGTACCAACCTGAGGTCGTGTATTACTAACACGACCAACTAATGCGTGGTGCGCGTTGAGACCCCAAGCGAGCGGTTGTTCTGCACTGGCTTCTCACCAACAGCTGAAACAGCCTGAGGCTGACTAAATTCCAGCGGTAGCAACATACAACATACGAGAACCAACAGGTCGGGGATCCGCTCTTCGTAGAAGCGAGCCACCAAGCACGATTCATCGGAACAGCAGCGGTGCTCGAGGTAGTCGGGAGTACTCACAGAACTCTGCGATGTACACCGTCACTTCATAATTCCGCTCGCACCAATCGAGCGTAGACGTCGGCTTGCCCCATACACCATCCAAGGCTGGCGCCATCTTTAAAAAACGAAATAATCATCGTTCGGAAGTGACGGAATTTTCGCTTCAGTCGTGACTTCCGGTCATCGCGCTGTTTCGAGAATTTCTAGTAGTGATTAGGGTGTCGCGAACTTTTGTCGAACCAGATTTTTAGGTCGAACTTTCGGGGTTCGACTGGGTCGAACCGGTTCGACGAACCTTCGACCTTTCACAAGAATCACAGCCCTGACAAGAATCGACCGGTTCGACTTTGTGGACAGTGTGGCCAGACCTTGATACAAGTGTGTCTAGGTTTGGAGAAATTTTTTATGCAAAGGGTTATTTTATTTTATAGACAGTTGCATCGATTCTAATCACTGAAGAAGTTATTAACTTAATGTTTTGTACTGTACTAACTGAAATAACCAATCAGCGCTGCCCTTAATTCATCCCTAGCCATCACCATCCAATCCGAAGCCAACCTGGCCAGCCTGTCGCGCATGCGCACACGAGTCGAACCACAGTACAAGGTTCGTCGAATTTTCCACTGAAAGTTCGAAAAAGTCGAACCTGGTCGAACTCGAACCTCGGCCGGTTCGCGACACCCCTAGTAGTGATGGGCCGAACTTTTGCCGAATCGAAAGTTCGGCGCCGAATCTCGGGATTCGGCAAAGCCGAACTTTTGCCGAATTTTTCTAAAGATTCGGCAAAAATACATTGTTACCAGACTTAACGTTGAAATTTAGTTTTTCTGGCGAAAAAGGTTTTCTGTTGTTTTCTTAACTTAAATGCAACATGTAATGCATATTGACACAGTTATATTACTAAGTAAGGCGATATTCTACAAGATAATTGTATCAGTGCGTTTTTGTGTGTTTACTGGCAATTTTAGAGTGACTTCTAGCAGAAGTGGCAATATACCTTGGAAGTGGCGTGACAACGAGGTTGGGTAGTAGCGGTGGCAGTCACGAATCACGCTACGAGAGTTTCGGTTTTGAGGCATCATCAGCGCAAGCCTACAGTGGCTTAAAGGGGGTAGTGTAACGAAGGAAACCGGAGAAGCGGCACAGCGTTGGAAGACGGCCGCGGGTGGCGCTGGCGCTTGCAGCACCGTCGTTCCGGCTATGGCTCCGGCTCGGCCGCTTGGCCAGCTTGGCTCCGGCCAGCTCCAGCCGATTCGAAGCAGTCGACTTCATTGTCGTCTGCTAGTTTCATATTTTTATTCACCTACGAACAGAAATCATGTCGTGGGAAGTTCACTGGAAACAATTTGTGAGGTATTTATATTAGTTATGAAGTGTGTTAGGGTGCCTCTTTCTGTCGGCCGGTGGAGGCACCCGAACGGTGCTGCGGATCGAAGCGCCACCTACACCGTCTTCAAGGAGCGGCCGTTCCCGATGCAAGGTGGAGTGCTACGCGGTAACTACACTACCCTCTTTAAGCCACTGTAGCAAGCCTGCATGTGTGTGTACAATGTTAAAGTTATTACAATAAACGCTAGAGGCTCAGCTGGCGCTAGTGTCTATGAGACTTCCGGTTGCAAATTGAAGCAGACAGCATGCAGTCTACATTTCCAGCCTCCCTGTGTATTCCCATGGGAAAACGCGCGTGAATTTTGTCTCTTCGCCGGAAAATAACATGAATAACTTTTGTCATATCGGTTGTAACGGATAGTATGTACCTTTATTGGTATTGTGAAAGTGTAATTGCTTAAGTTACAGCATTTTCTTTACCACTGAGCGATGTTAAACTTCGCTCTATTTCAGGCCCAAACCCCTGTTTCAAGGAAGGTATGTGAAAACGAGCGACGGTTCTAAGCAAACTAACGATCGAAAGGAATGTAGTGTGTGTTCAGGTTCGCTAGCATTTCGGTGGTGCTTATATATTGCTAATATGCCCGTCCTGTCATTGGATGAAAATGACTCCGTCGTGCGCATCTTTACGATCGGTTAAAGAAACATTCGAACGCAAAAAATAAAGCACGTGAGCTACGAAAGGTATGTCTTTGTATTATTTCCCATGTCGGGCAGTTTTTATCGGGCACCTGCTCTCTGGCTCCCCTTATTTGCAAAGATTTGGAGCGTGCGGGTGATGCTTTGAACCATTTGAACCCAGAACAAGCATCTTCGCAGTACTTATTTATTGCAAATCTGACTATCTTACGTGACTTTCAATTTATTTTGATCGTCTGCAAGCACAATGAGTTACTTATCCAGTGTTACTGCGTAGTTATTGCCGTCTCTCTCGGTTTTCTACATGTCCTTCGTTCGTTTGGCACGTACATCCCCCATGTTGGAAAGCGTCGACGCCGTGTTCGCGCTAACAGTGTCCGACAGTGCACAAAAATACACGTACGAAGCTGTTTTAGCACCGTTTTTAATGCGATGAATTTGAAAGAAAAACGCCGTAACTAACCATTTATTTCGTCTGCGTGACTGAGAAATGTTCCAATGTGCCTAGCACGTACAAGTTATTCGTGATATTTGCTCTTATAATCGAGCGCAGAGAGAAAATGCACTCGTTTTTTCCCATAGGAATGCATTACCGGAAGTCAAATTTAGACTGCTTGCTGTCTGCTTCAAAATGCAACAGCACACTAGCGCCAGCTGAGCCTCTAGCGTTTATTGTAATAACTCTATGGTCCTCGACCCACCGTTCTGTGTGCAAAACCCGAATGCAACGGTTGCTGAGCCTTTACCAGAAAAGATAATCTTATTATTGTAAATATGCATGTTTTTCGATTTGAGTGACTTGACGTCAGCTTTGCATGAAAGTGTGCGTCCCATATTAGCAACGGTTCGTTTTTAACCTTTAAAATGGCAGTTTCTGGTGTTAGGATTCACACGAACGTTTAGGAAGATAGGATGTGCAACGTCGAGCATTATAGTTCCGTGTTTAGTTTTATGCGGATACAGAAAAATCGCGAAATAACGCTAGTTGAAAAAGCAATCTATCATTTAATCCATCTTTATTTGTACAGAATAGTAGAACACGGGAAGCGTGCGCGGCTGGCAGAAAGGTTACAAACCCGTACGCTGAGGCGCCTGCCAGCCAACTTTCCGTGAGTTAATGTATAGACGCAAAACACAACAGTTTGACGTTTTAGACGCGGACGAACAAATAATACAGGAAGGACAAAATATGGCGCGCAGAGTGCGCAGCACAGCGGCACACACTACTTCTGAGCCGAAAACAGAATTGTTATAATTGCGAGGAGTGCTTTGTCAGCCGTGGCCGGGTGCTGACGTTCCGTTATTTAATAATGCGACGTTGATTTGAGAAAAAAAATGAAATAACGTTTATTATTTCTGTGGTTAACTTCCGATTACATGGTGAGGTCCTTTTGCGTGCCGTTCGTGGCGTGCCTCCGATCGTTCTGTTCGGAGCGGTTTCTTTCCACACAGACACGAGCGGTTTCTTGTTCCCAGGCAGGCGCTATCGGCAAAGTTCAGTTCTCGCTCTCGCGAAGCGTAAACAAGCCGGCCCGCAACCCCGCTAGTGCGCTCGCACCGCGCGCTCGCGAAAAGTCACGCATTGAGGATCCATTACAGATCCCGCCGAGGCAAGACAAACAAGTAGACAAACGAGCTGGGCCAAGCTAACAGCTTTAAAGTAATTGTCGGCCAATGTTTCCAACTACCTCGTTGCATCACTGGAAATTTCAAATTAAAATTACGTCATCCAGAATGGACCGCATCATTTGTTATTTGCGCAGTGGACTGCGTAAATTACTGGTCGATTTTCTATCCTTGAGGCACAAAATATTAAAGAGAACCACACTCGCTCACAAACAAAGTTACCGTGTTGCCTACTCACTCCACACCTCGCCGTAACCACTGATTGTACACAACGAGCTTGAGTTGGTTGAATTACGCTGCACCACCGTGCACTGCACGATTGTAACCGCACGACTGCACGGCGTCCATTTGCAATAGACCTATTGCTGTCTTACCCAAGCATCAAGGTGAATGCAGGGATTGGTGTTCCACGCGCCGCACGTGCTGGCCTCAGCAGTAGTAACTTTTCCAAAGCAAAACCTAAAACAAATGGCATCTTGCACGCGCGTTCGTCAATGCTTTCTTTGGTTATTTACTTCGAATCATTTATACAGGAAAGGCGTGCGCGTGTGGCGCGTGGAACACCAATCCCTGCATTCTCCTTGATGCTTGGGTAAGACAGCAAATGGTCTATTCACGGCCCCTTTGGTCCCGTTGCGTTCTCGCGCGTGCGCAGACATTTGCCGAATTTTTGCCGAATCTTTGCCGAACTTTCCTTCAAAGTTCGGCATTTGCCGAACTTTGCCGAATCAGAAGTTCGGCAGATTCGATCCATCACTAATTTCTAGGGGTGTCGCGAACTTTCGTCGAACCGGATTTTTCGGTCGAACTTTCGGGGTTCGACAGGGTCGAACCGGTTCGACCCAGTCGAACCCCGGCTGGCTTCAGCTAGAGTCACTTAATAAGCTTCAGCAGCTGTATCTTGGCTAGAGGCAACGTTATTAGATTGCTGCGCTCGGAGTATGAAACTCGGAGCGTCGGAGTAGAGTAGGAGTAAAGGAGCGCCGACTTAACGCGCCCAATGAAGACGATATCAATGATATTCTGATATTGCATTTATTTGAAATATAATGAGTTTCAGACACTTATAAGAATTCATAGTGGGGTGCGATGCAAGATATGGTTTATCAAAGGTCCGGGCGTCGATCCAGATGATCGTCTGCTAAAAGATCGCATTGCACCCGTGAGAAAAGCACTTCAGGCGAACGGTCGAGATCCTGTTTGCGGACTCGCGCTATGGGATGGTGCTTCGTACCTGGTTGTAACCATCGCGTGGAGAAAGATTCTTGCAGTTTCTTTAGATTTCCGAAGAACCCTAAAACGCGAAAGAACTGGATATAAAACATAAGGTGAGTTTATCACAGATTGTACTCTCATCGCGGGTTTGATGGAGATCTTCGTCGAAAGAGCACGTCCACGAAGTTTGATGTATAGAAGAAAAAAAATACTGCGAACTTGCGGTAGACTTGCAATTCTTTAAAAACCTGACAACCTTAATAATAATAATAACAAATGACTTACCTCGACGGCGTACGATTTGTTTCTCATACTGGCCTGCACTACGCCAGCAATGCACTTCAGGTCGTCGTCGTAAATGATCTGCATGACGTGGTTTGATTTTACGGCATTTTTACCCCTCTGAACTAAGCTGGGTTCTTCACAGAAAAAAAAACGCACATTGCGGAGGCCTTTACGGCCACGGCAATCCACTTGTTTCTGTCGCTTGTTTACCGACGCATTTCAATGAAGACGCCCGCTGCAACAGAGGCCAGCAAATCTATCGTGTCGTCTGCTACCAAAGCAAAGCGGAGTGTAATACTTCAGATATGGCTTTCATTGTTGAAATACGACACTGAGACGACAAGAACATCTTCATAATTCGATATGAAGAAGTTAGGTTGCTTACAAAAATTTTTTTACTTACTTGTAAGCAAAAATCTAACCTCATGTGGAGTCTTTATGCATTAGTCCAAAGCAACGCCTCTAGCAATGGCCTCTAGCAACGATTTGTTTGGACCCAAACGCCATGTTGTGACGTCATCACTTACGGGGTCAATTAGGGTGAACTACATAAAGTTCGAAGAAGTTCGACTTATGAACAGTGTTGCCCGGCTTGCCCGGCTTCTATACGAATATTTCGAATTTGTTTGGAAACAAATAATTTAGAAAGTAGTTCATTTTACATTTTATAAAATGATTGCGCTTTTAATGCTTTCGTGCGAACAAAGTCGAACTTCAGTCGAACCTTTACCGACCATCACGTTGAAAGTTCTAAAAAGTCGAACTTCGTCGACGTCAAACCTGGGCAGGCAGGTTCGCGACATCCCTAGTTTCGATCAGTGGTTTTGGCCGAATATTTTCGAATCGAATATCGAATAGTTTCTGCAAGTCTTTCATTACCGTGTACATGCACGCTTAAACAAAAATTTAGCCGAATCCGTGAAGGATATTTCTAACCTTCCACTTGTCCACTTGCAAAGTTAAGTTAAGTTTAATATAACTATATTTGTAAACTGTGGCACGTAAGCGAAAGATTTGTCACAGCTAACCCAATCGAGAGGGATTCATAAATCTGCCTGCTATATGCAAATATTCTTACTTCTAAATAAAACCTGAAAAAAAGAGGAGTTTTTTGGCCGGTACCATTTTCAGTGTTCGTGCGTATGACGCGTGATTTGCTCGGATCGCGACGCGGCAGACATGCGCGTGATGTGCTGAGTAGATCGCATGCTGGGCTGAGGACTTGTGAACATTTGTATTGGGAGGAGATCGAACGGTCACGCCTGTAGCGGAACACTTCAGCTGTGGGGACAACAAACCGAATTTTCTTGTTTGTTTATGATCCGAGAAATCAAAGATGACGATTCGAAGGCCGTTCCTCGTGCGACCAAAGCACTGGCCAAAGCGAAGCGCTCGTGACCAGACCGCGCTAGGCGAGGTTCAATTTCTTTATTATGTTGTGTTAGTAAACACCGGACTCTGTGGACAACAAGCTCGATAAAGTTTCCTGCCGAATACACCATTCCAAGTAGGTCGATGCAGGAAGGGAAAACACTCTCGAACCAGAGCACTGCGCCAACGCTCCGCTTACCCTTTCCCTCGAAGCTCGTCTGCTTCACGGAGTGGACTGTTAGAAAGCACGTGCGCAGTGTACGGAGGCAGGTTGTTTTGACAATGTTAGACGCCTCTTTGATATTATAGCGTGTTTTCGCGCGTGACATAGCCTATGCAAGAAAAGAATCAACCGGACAGCACTGTGCTGTGATTGGTTGTACAAATAATAAAAAAACGTGAAATAAACGCCGATTCAGTGCGCGAGACCCACGCTGTCAAACAGGATGAATGTGGGTGCGGACCGAAAGGCAAGTGGAGGGCGGCTTAGACATTGAAAAAAGAAAACAGTTGCGTGACTCCTGGTCAACTGATTTAATAACCCTATTTTTCTCCAGGCGCCTGGTGCGGAACGAAAATGCGCCGCCAATATTGAAGCGTCGGGTATGCGTAATTCGATCGTTTTTTTAAATTGTCAATTTACCATGAATACGTTAGTGCGAATGACCGGACGCTTCAATTACTTGCAGAAAATGGAAAACAACAGCAACACCCGCGATGTCCACGCAGCATCGACATCTTTTGGCAGCAAGCTGTCTTTACCTGGTCAACTCAAAACTGAAAAAAAGAAAAGAAAGGTTGGCATGGCTGCCAACCTTTCTTTCTTGCTGGGAAAGTTTGGAAATGGAAGGAAGACGGAAAGGAGGGGGGGGGGGGTAGTTTTGGTCTGACGCCGCTGTGCACAGCAAGACTGGGCACAGAGCTCAGACTTTGGCTTGGCTTTGTGGTAGACTCTCCAACACGAAAATATATATATATATATATATATATATATATATATATATATTGTAAGATGGAGAAAGTGATAGCTTTCGTAGAGGTTTATTATGAGACTGCTCAGGGCGCAGGCTGGATTCGAATATCCCGGTCGCGCCACGAGCCGCCAGTGATCAGTGCTGATGATGATGATCATTGTAAAGATGAAGACGATGAATGTCTTTATGATGGTGTGTATCGTGACGATGAAAGAAGATGATGTTCTCGTGACATTTGTCCCTCCCAGGAAAAGGCGACATCCTGGCGCCGTGAAGAGGTTATTGTGGTTCGGGTGGGGGGTAGTACTTTTTGAGTCGGCTGACATGTACAATGTCGCGATTGCGGCGACGGTGGTCTTGGGGGACTTGTAAGGGTTCCACGATGTAGTTGACTGGTGATGTGCGATCGAGTATCCGATACGGACCGAGGTATTTGTCGAGAGGTTTTGGGTCAATCCAATGTGGCGCTGTGGGACTGACAGCCAGACCAAGTCTCCAGTCTCGAAAGAAATATCTCGGTGATGGTTATCATAGCGGCGTTTCTGATCGGCTTGGGCGCGAGTAGTTTGGAGGCGCGCTAGTTGCCGGCATTCCTCAGCGTATGAAGCCATGTCGGAGACGCTCTGATGTTCGGTGAAGTCGGACCGGTAGGGTAGGACGGTGTCGAGTGTGCACGATGCTTCTCTGCCGAAAAGAAGAAAAAATGGAGAAAAGCCGGTCGTGGTGTGAGTGCTGGTATTGTACGCGAATGTGATGAATGGTAGGACTTTGTCCCAGTTTGTTTGATGGAAGTCTGTATACATAGCGAGCATGTCTACGAGTGTTCTATTGAGCTTCTCGGTTAAGCCATTCGTTTGAGGATGGTAAGCCGATGTGGTACGATGAATAACATTGCAAGCCTGCAGGAGTTCTTGCACAAGGGTGGATAAGAATACGCGGCCACGATCGCTAAGCAATGTCTGGGGAGCTCCCGTGCCGTAGTAAGATGTTGGTGAGGAAAAAATGGGCAATGTAATCTGCTGTGGCATTGGGGAGGGCGCACGTTTCTGCATAGCGAGTAAGGTGGTCGCTCGCTACTATGATCCAGCGGTTGCCAGAAGCCGAAGCATGGAGGGGCCAGGGGCGGATCCAGACCTCCATTTTAGGGGGGCGGTTCCTCGGTGTAAAACGGCGGGGGGGGGGGGTGTTTATATTTTTTGTGGAGTTATCGTTTTTACTAAACTCTGATAACATAATATAGATCTTGAGAGCTTTTGTATCGGTTTACCTGTCGGGGATGAACTCTTTGAATTAAAACCTTTCGGGTGACCACGCTAGAGGGAAGTATCTAGAAAATTGTTGTGGCACTATCCTTTCTGAACACCATAACGCAAGGAATTTTGTAGTTCATAGGAAACGGGATTACTCCATTCGCGTGGCAGCGCGCTAGAAATAGAAAAAGAAGTTTAACTACTGGGGATGAATGTTTGGTGCTTAGCGGCTGTGACAATTGCAGACAGTGTAACTTGATGGCTCAGATATCCCCGGCGGGGCTACAACTTTTGGGCTCCTTTTGCTTGAATATTTATATATTCTCGTTACACCCGCGGAGCATGTACGGAGAGCCAACCTTTGCCAACTATACGGAGGAAGCTCATGCAGCTAATGACAATGCGAAAAACGTTTTAATCTAAAACTCGGCTGTTCTTTGAGATTAAGCTTGGCATAGTAGTTAGAACTTTATATTCAGTGCCAAAATGCAGAACGTGGTTTTAAAACATACTTTTCATTGTCGCCGGTTGCTTCAATAAAGCGAGTACGTTGCAAACAAGCGACAAAAATGGCCCGGCAACTTCGACGCTGCTCGCGGCGTCAAAAGACTGTTGACGCAGCGAGCGAAACGAACGCTGCCAGGCAAGTTCGTCGGTTGTTCGCCGTATATTTGGAATGTCCAGAGTGCAGCTCATGCGGCATTGCCAACCCAAGCTCGTGTTTTCACGTGTTCTGGATGCAACTCGAGAGAACGAAACTGAATAATTGTTGAATATTTTTGAAAGCATGTTGCAGTTCGGCAACTAAAACTTTTAAACTTTGACAAGACCTTAAACAAGCAATGGATCCTTCCAAATTATATTCAATTGCACTTCGTCTGGATATTTTTTGTATGAAAGGAACACTTACTTGTTTCTGGGTAGTTAGCTCATTCGTCAGGGTCGAGAGGACAGGGGCAGAGATATGATGGGGCAGGGCGGTTGTCCGGTCGGCGAATCTCAACAGGGCTGAAGGCCGATCACGACTGCAGCATGGATGTTTGGGAGTCGGTGTTCACTCGAACGGGCACTGCCTATTTAATTTATGTGTAGTCGCATCTTTGAAAGGGCTCGTTTTCCCCAAGTCCCTAGGTAGGGAATTCGAAGCCGCAGTTGCAAACCAGCAAGCCCCGCCTCTGTTCCGTTCGACACACACATATTCGCTCCTGCAAAGCCGCGCGAAAGCTCTGCCGTCAATCCACAGAAGCCGCGTTTAACTCGAAAAGTAAAGACGGCGCCAAGGGGAGACAAGGGGTAGCGGGCGCCTTTCCTAAGATATGTCCCGCCACCCTAAGTTGAAACGGCATTGTATACAAATAAATGCCTACGGCGTCGACTTGAGGACCCCGTGTAAGCAGCCTCCAGCCTTTAGAGTGTTCGTACCGTTTATCTTTCTTTTATTAGCTTCCCGCCACGAGAAGTCGTACCTCAGGCAGTATGAAGCCCATTAGAGGAAACATCTCCCCTTCTGGCGTTCGTCGGCTTCTTTCTGTATTCCGCGCTGCGGCGCTGATCCTCAGTGAGGGATGGAAGCGAGGACGAAAGCGGGCTTATGTTTAAGCCAAGGTCGTGGGGAAGTTCGGAGCGTCTTCAGGAGAAGCTCAGACCCAGACTACACTGTACCCAGAGCATTTGCTTCCTCTCTCACTTGAGAAGAAAAGCAATTGGTCACCTGGTTGTACAAGCTGCATCCCCCCCCCCCTTCCTGGAACGTCTACTCCTGGTACGTCCCCTCCGCACTTCCCTTGGCAATGAGCACACCGTGCCAATGCGATACCTTTAGTGAGCCCGTGGGCGACAGCATCTCAAAGCAAGCCAAAAAAGACATGCCAAAAGACAAGCCCAGAACCACGAAGAAACCATCAAACGAAAAGTGATGAAAAGGCGGCCGCTAGAGAGGAAGGATAATCCGCTGTGTATAGGATCGCACCCTTGAGGAAGGCTGCTTGGCGCCTGCGTTTGCGAGCTTTCAGGGCACAAATTTTTCGCAACCTCCAAAAAGAGAGAGGGAGACGAGAGAGAGAGAGAGAGAGAAAGGGGACTAGATATGTTGAAGGTATTTTCCCCCCGTGCTCGACGTGCTGGCCTTGTTTGGAAGTGTGCCTGCAGTCGAGGACCCTGATATTTGGTGCGCCTCCCCACTGTCTCTCCACTTCGAAACTCCTGGCGCCGTCCCTGTCGGGAAGACGTACCGTGACCTTGACGGAGATAAACCCAACTTTGGAAGCGCCCAGCAGGCGCGTCCACCCACCGCTGTTTTAATCTTTTGTCCCTCGCGTCGATTGCTTACATTTTTTCTTCGAGCTGACGAAGAACCCCGGGGGGGGGGGGGTCGCCTGGCGAGGCGTTTGGGGGGGCGATCGCCCCCACCGCCCCCCTTGGATCCGCCACTGG